>JAWNLW010000277.1:737500-1210000 GCA_035042075.1 Drosophila macrospina | reverse complement strand
GCTCTCTCTGCCTACCCAATACTAACAAAAGAGAGAAAAGCGAATAATAACAAGTTAGAACATTGTAGTCGAGTTCCCGACTATAACATACCCAGTACTCAATTTAAATATATATTGATTGTTGCTATAAGTATTTTACAAAAATAACTTCATGTTTACTGATGGCAACACAAGACACTATCTTGTTGTATTCAAAGCACTGCAATGATTACAGTATACCCTCTCCACTCTTCGATTACTGGGTATAAAAAGAAAGTAGCACACACTCAGTCTCATATATGAAAGATAATCAAATTTTGTAGCCTGCATATTTTGAAGGGAAGCAACAATTTCATTTGGTTTGGTCGCGAACAAGTCGAAACTGTTGCCAGCTGGTTTTTTTCCTGTGTGGAAGGGGGGGACGAAGGGCAAAGGGCGAGGGTCATAGGCTGTGGGCAAGTGCCAATGGCAACGCGTGCTAAACTGAGTTAGAGGCCCCGTCGAGAAGCCCTTGAACTATGCAAATTGGTAAATGAAAAACGCCAGTGAAGTTGAAAGCATCACGGCGAATGAAGCTGGAAATGGACGTGGAAGTGGAAGCGGGTATGGTAATGGAAGAGGCGGTAGGAGGGGAGCGGCATTGGAAGTTGGCCGAGGCAAACGCATGATGCAAGTCTTAATTGCCGTGAAGGCTGCTGCAGGCAAAGAGTTTTGGCGCCAATAGTTGATTGCTTGCAGTCAGACAGAGAAGGAACTGTGGTTGGAGAAAGTGATACAAGAGAGAAGGAAAGAGAGAGGGAGAGAGCAGCAGTAGCAGGCAATGTTGAAAGTGAAGTGAACGCTTTTTCATCACAATTTCTAGAGATTCTTTCATATTTTCCCTCGCAATCCGCAAAAAAATGGAAGAAAAACGAAAAACTATTCAATCCGCGGTATTGGGGAAGCGGCCAAATTGCAACAATGATGAAATATGTATAATGAAAATGCACCCTCAAAGTTTTCCACAATTTTGTCGGCATTTGCAGTTTTCAGTTTTCAGTTTCCAAGCTCGCAGATAAAAGGCAAACATGATTGTTGGCCAAAACACACACACGAAGCTGAAAGCCGGCAATGCATTTGCGCTAATTGAAAAGCGAACATTGCGTGTTGTAATACCCTGTAAAATACTTGAGTTGCCCGCAGGCAAAGACAACCATGTACGCCTCCGACAATCTTACAAAACATTTGATTTGACGGAGACGTAGTATCTGCTAGTCGAGCAGTCTCGGCAAATGTTCGCTAAGGGCAAACAGTTATCGCAATATTTGTTGGAATAATTGATTTCATAACAAAAGAATTTCATTAGGTATGCAAAGGGAGCCGCGTTTCGTTCCCAATAAAATATGATCGACTAGCAGATACCGTTTAGTAAGCAGTTTGTCAATTGTGAGTGTGATATTGCGGCTTTTAAAGTCTACGCTTATATCTGAGAGACACTAGCAGCTAATTGACACAATCAGAGATAATTACAGGGTATAATCAAGACATTCTTTAAAATGTAATTCGAAGTTTACAGCCCTTAAAGCTGCAAAGACAAAGCAGCTGTAACTAGTTTCCCTAAGTCAACAGCACACGCAAATAAAGCCCACAAACAGTGGGCGCATGGGCGTGGCATTTATAATGGACTCTTATTGCTTTGCAGTTGCTCAAGTGCAGCGACTTGGACACACACACACACGCACACACTCACACACACACGCACTCAGTGGGAGTCGCTTTGAAATGAATTCTTTGGCCTTGTTGTTGTGGTTGTTGCACACTTGCAACGTTGATATACCCTATACTTGTAGATTAGAGAGGCATACTACCATCGTTGTATGTAACAGGATTAAGAAGGCGTCTATAATTTCAATAATAATATCAAAAGTCAAGTAGTTCTAGCGTTAATCGTTAATCTTTGTTTTAGTACGAGAATATATTTCAATTGAGTGCCGGGTATCTTTAAGTCAGGCCCCCGACGACATATTCATGCATATTTTTATTATTTTTGCTCAACCTCAACCAGGAAGTTGTGTGTCATAGGAAGCACTTGTGTGACATAATAAAAACTCAGCCCGGCTGGCAGGCTTTCATGCAGGAGCAACTCGTCCTTATACAGGAGTCTATGTAAACAGTGGACCCACCTGCCCATCCACACACTTGCTTACCTGCTCCCCATTTCACCTTTTCCCCAATGCAGTTCCAGCACTTTATGCTCTGTCAACAGCAGCAACAGCAACAGCAACAACTGCTTCAAGTTGAAGCCCGCAAATGTTTTCATTTTCTAAAGGAAAAGCAAGGCGGCGACTAGAAGAGGAAGAGTTCATATATAACTAAGAAAGGGAACTGCATTTAAAAGCGTTCCCTCTCCCTCTCCCTCTCCCTCTCTCTCTCTTTCTCTCTCTGTCAACTCGTCTGTGCTCAGACTAGAAGTTAGCATTTGCATTTCCAGTCTTCTCTCTCTCTCTTTCCCTCTCTCTCTCCCTCTCTCTCTCTCTTTCTCTCTCTCTCTCTCTCACAAGCAGTCCATCAACATAAAGGCCAGCAAAAGTTGAGCTACAAAAAATTGGTTTACTAAAAGTTTTTGCCATTGCAATATGCATATGTCCATTCGACTAGATGGCTCAAAAGTTGCCTCCATTCTTGTTCTTGTTGTTATTGTTGTTTTTGTCATTGTTGTTACTGTAGCTGTTGTTGCTATTGTAGTTGTTGTTTATGCATGTTTGTCTGCATTTTCCTGCAGCAAATTAGACAAATTGCCGCAGTGCCCGTCATGAAAAGTTGATTTTTTGCCTTTTTCTGTAGATTTCCAGTTGTAATTTGATTGCAGCCGGCCCCCAATCATATAAGTGCTTCAACAGAGCTGACAACTCTGACCAGGAGGGGTGGCTATCCATTGATGGAGTGCATTCAGATTGCAGGCAAATGGTCTTCAAGTGTCGAAAGGTTTATATATGTGAATCTGCTCTGTTTTCTGTTTGTTAAACGAGTTCATCAATCAGTTTGATTTTTTAAGAGTTCAATAATTCAAATTCGCCAATTCGAATTCGAATAGATTCTTTTCATGAACTAGTTGATTTCCCTTTCCTTTCCTTTTGATGAAAGAGTTCAGGAAGTAGTTCGTTCTTTGATTGCACTCTCCTAATTTATTCTTTGCCTATTCTCGGTATAAATTAACATTCGCAAGACTAAATACGTGCATTCCCTTTGTGATTGATTCAAAAGCGAACTAGTTCGCTGCAGCTTAGGCTGCTTTCGGCATTGTCTTAGATTGCTTTTGACTTATTGAAAGCTTTCGAGCTAAGAGAATATCTTTTATATCAAAGTTTTCTAAAGACGAAAGTTCAATTCAACATTTGCGGTTGCTCCAAGGACTTTACACCATTGCGTATACTTGTTAGCCAAGTTGAGTGCCTACAAGACAAGGCATATCACACACACACACACACATACAGCTGCACAATTAGCGACCACATGAAATTCGAAACATTTTCAACTGCTAGTTACATAATTGCACATCGCCTCCCCTCCCACTTTGCCCTCCCTAACCCGACTTGCACGACTGTTACAAAATTCACGCCGAACTTCATCAAAATTCCAATTAGCGCTTACACTCAATTACAAGGCAGAGGCAAAGGCAGCAGCTGCCACGCCCACAGCACGCTGTACACAGTGAACAGCGTAGACAAAAACAAATACAAATACAAATACAACCACAAAACTGCGAGTACATTAAAACTTTTGCCAAATTACTCGCAGACTCTTAACTGTGGAAAGGATTGGGATTCGGATTGGCATTGGGATTGGGATTGCGATTGAATTCTTTGGGATGGAGATGCATGAAAGGTTTGAGCCGCAACCAAGAAGTTGAAACAAAAAACGAAATAGAAAGCAAATACCAATACAAGCACAAACTCAAATATAAATAGAAAAGTACAAGTCCATTAAAGTTTTAAAGTCACATCGAATATGAGGAATTGCGTCATAAAGCCGAATTCAAATGTTGTTGGCCTAAAGCAAATAGGCAAGCGCGGGACGGCGAGGGGGCGGGGTGCCGCAGGATATTGAAATTCATGTGTAATTTTATATGCTGTATACATTATACAGAAAAGCGAAAAGGGAGCGCAGAGGAGCGAAAATGAGGCAGACAATTCTTCATCTCCTGCTGCTGCTCTAATTGTTTGCGCGCACCACATGAAACAATTCCAGCAGCAAATACGCTCGCTGTCATGCCACAAAAGGCGCACACGCACAACTACATACGCACACACACACACACACACGCTCACACACACACACCGAGATTCAGATATAAAGATACAAACAAAGCTCTGTCTGCCAATGGGGAAATTACCCAAGCCACGGCCAGAAGCAACCTTCAAATGATTTCATCAACGTAATACGATAAATTTCATAATGAAACGACGCGGTAATTGGCAGCCTTCCTTTGCCCTTGTCCTACCCTTTCCTCTCTTTCCCGTTCCGTCTTTCTTTGTATGTCTATGTGCTTATTATGCATAATTTTGGAATTATATTAGCTTGACTTTCTATCCTCAAGCAAGAGGGATTGCTTTTGCGGCATCGTATTTAGCTTTTTCGGCCAATTAAAAAGTATATTTTCCGCCCTTTAAGCCCTTGGGAAATCCAATGTTGGGATAAATTATGTGCCATTTCGCTCATACAATCCAGATTTCTTCAGAGATGGCTACGACATTAACACGTCGAAACTTTTTGAAGACAACAATTGGCAATTTCCTTTACGAATCATTATAAATTATATTACTTTTAAAGTTGAGACAAAAATTATTAAAAAGTTGCTTTGCGTTTTTCCTTCTTTAATGTTAAATGGAAGAAGATTTTATACAAGAAGCTAAGTAAAACATTAAAACAAGGTTTAAGTTCTTCAATAGCAGCCAATTTAAAGAGTCATTTCCCTTTACAGCGCTGTTAATATAATATGGAAGTGTTTATCTGTTTTGCAGAGATTGAAATGTAGTTAGCAGCGCGTTAAATGTTGTCTGCGATGCATTGCATGGCGCTGTTAATTAACATATCTTGAGAGAGAGCGAGATCTGTTTACGGTGGCAAAGCCATTAGCAGAGACTTAACAGTTTTCACCCCAGATCTGTATATTAACATAATATAAGAGCCCTCGCATCGAGTGTTTACAGCTGAGGACTCAATTACTCACACAGCGCTGATGTTTAACATAACATTGAAAATGTTTATCATATGTTTGCAGAAAATGCTAACAGATGCTGTAAACTGACTTGAATTAAGAATATGTATGTCTTTGTCGTGTTAATAATATTACAGATCATATTACATCGTTTAAACAGAAAAACTTTGTAGAAAATAAATAATGCAATTTGAAATTACATTTTTAACTCTTTATAACCGCATATGTGCCCACTATGCGTGTGGAAAACCTTAAGCACCTTGGAAAATGCATTTCCACGCACAAGTCCGTGCGTTCATCAGATTTAAAGTTCAAATATTTTTGGCCGAAATATAAGTGCTATGTAAAAAAAGCAAAGTTGTTGTTATTTAATTTTTTCAATTTATCTGTCGTTGAATTTTTTATGGGCTGGCGTGATATTTGTTTTCATTTCATTTATTACGAGTTGAAGCAAAAGAACCATTTTTATTGTAATTGTTTTATGCACGCGCTCATCACGCTCGAAACGTTTTGTTTATGGATCGGTTTGTCGACTTGTCCCTGTGTCCTTTTGTCCCTCTGTCCCTCTGTTCCTCTGTCCCCCTGTATGCCTATTGTCCTTTTGTTCCCATTTGTCCTGCGTGTCCTGGTTCTGCTCGGTTCTGGTCTATTTTCTGGCTGTCCAACAACAAAATGGCGACAAATTCAAATGCATTACATTTGTGTTTGCGTTTGTATGTGCTTTATTTATTTATTTTGTATTTTATGTTGGCCGTTTGCCTCGTGAGTCTGAGCAATTTGTTAAAACAAATATCGAAACATATCTATTTGCACGGATTTGCAATGTTTATTCGTTGCAATGTGCAGCTGCCTCTATTCGCATTCGCATTCGTATTCGCATTCGTATTCGTATTTACATATTTATTTACTTTTCTGATTATGCGGCGTTGAGCTTTAATTTGATTTATTTATTCAACCAGATTTGCTCAACTGTTTGCAATTATTCAACACGCACAATCCTTGGCTATCAAATGTTAGCCTGGACTAAGCATTTGATGACAAATTCATTGCGTACTTCGGGGTATAGAAGGCGGGAAGTAAGTACATTGCAACTAGTTATTAAAATGATATAGTCGAGGATATTACTTATAGTTATTCTAGGATTACATACTGCATATCACTAGCAGTTTTTTTCTGGCCCGGAAAGCATTACCAAACACTCAGTCAAGTTTGCCATGCGGTTATTTTCCTGTCAAACTTTTGCATTGTAATTGAGCGTAAAAGGAAAACTTTTACTATGCCGTTGCCGTTGCCTTTGCCGTTGCTGCTGTTGTTGTTTTTTGTTTTTCTTTTTCTTTTACAGAATGGGGATTCTGAGAAGTGCATATAGAAGGCCCTTAGCAACGGCAGAACTTGGCTGCCGCTTCTTAGCCATGTTGCCAAGCCAGAGCCGCAATTGAGGAAGCTACTCAAAAAATAACTTGTACATAAACTGTAAACAACAACACAATTGTGTGTGGGGGCTAAAAAGGGGTGGCAAAAAGAGGCTTCCCTCTGGCTCTAGTGGCAAGACTGCTCATAAAGTTCAAGAGCAACATATGTTGTGTTGTGGCATAAATTTATAAAGTCCTCAGGCTTGCCTCCTCTGCCTTCTTGTTTACTTTCATGTTGCCCAAAAACCAAATTATGGTTAGACTTTTAACTTGTTTATTACGCGCGCCTGGCGAAGCCTGTCTAAAAATAAGTTTTTTAATTTAATTTTAATGAAAATTTATGATTATTTCTTTCACACGCCACATCGCCACATACTCTCCTTCACTTTTTATTCCACATTCTAATTATGATTATTGTTTTCTTTTTCGTTTTCGTTTTCGTTTTATTTTATTTGTTTCCTTTACGTATGCGCATAAAAGAAAACACGTAAATTGTTTATTTGTCTCAAAAGTTTGCTGCCAACTCGAGAAAGTCGGCTTAATCTTTTCAGCCAACATACTGTGCTTCCCAGAATTGTAATTAAAATACGGCAAATTGCGACTTGCTTTATTTTTATTAACACACAAACTTTATTTGCCTCAAATTGTTTAGAAAGTGCAAGATTCTCAGCCCAAGATTATTTTTGTTTCTATGGATTTCCACTTTAAACTTTCCTTTGAAAATGTGTGAGGAAAACTATGTCGAATATATGAGCATCGAATACAAAGCTATCACTTTCAATAAGTGACAATCTCATTTTGATTTCTCCAATTCAAGGAGTTTTAAATTGCAGACATATTTGTTTCCTTTCACATATTCATTATACATTTTTAATAACAATTATTATTTGCACAAGAGAATTGCATTTCATTGAATTGTATTATTTATTGCTATTATTTGCAAGCAAATTATGCTTTAATTTAAGTTTAATTTAAGTTTCTACTGCAATTAATTGTCTTTTTGTATGGAACGAATGGATAGGCATCCATCTAAGTGTATACCCTTCTAGCAATCTATCTATACATTTAACTGTCAGTGTAAATAGCTATATATATATATCAATCTATCAGAGAGACAGATATCTCTACCAATCTGTCTATCTATCTATCTATCTATCGATCTATCTGTCTACTTATTTATCTATTTGTCTTACTGTCTATCCATCTAACTATCTATCTATTTGTATATTTTGCTACCTAACCATATGTTTCTATATCTATATCTATCTATATCCCTATATATCTATATTTGTATCTATCTATCTATTTATCTATGTATCTATTTGCCTATCTGTCTATGCACCCATCAACCCGCCGTTTCTCCGTGGAATTAAACAAATCCATTAATAGTATGCTCAGTTCTCGTAATGTAAGTGAAGAGCTGTATAAATATTAATAACGTTTCAAATGCCTTGCCACGTCATGTCTATAACACAGTAGCCTGCCTCAGCCTCTATACTCTCCCTACACTGCCCTCGGCGTAGCGCATGGAGGCATGTCAAACATATCAAAGATGTCAGCTATTGGGAAAGGGGCAGGGGGTGGTGTTAGGCCCTTTTACAAGTGCGACAAATTGCATTTGCTTAGCTCGTTGCACGATTCATGTTAATGTCTAAGCTTTGTCTCGGCACAGCCAGGTTATGGAGAGTGCGGGAGGGATGCCGAGAAAGGGAGAGGGCAGTCAAGCAAACAAACAGACAAGCGACAATGCTGAGAACATAACCCTAAACATTACAACATGCATCATCAACATAATCAGCAACAACAACAGCAACAACAACAACAGCAACACGGTCGCAGCACGCGTTTGTCATTCAACTGATATCGTCTCGATCTACGAGTAGGGATTTAAGAAGGCTGTGTGCGGAGAGGGGAAGGGCTGCAGTCCGCCTACAAATTTAGCGATGTGCGTGCCAGCGAGTTCATCTTCCATTTCTCTATTTCCCCATTTCCCGTTTCACATTTCCCAGCTTACAGTTGAGCTCTTCTCCACCTTTGTGTGTTTATATATTTATCTGCGTCTCGTATTAAATTGCCAACTCGTGTGTTGCGAACTCAGGCCTCTACTACTTACTTATTGTTAGCCCTATCGTTGTCTTGCTCTTTCTGTTGTTGCTGCTGTTGCTGATGTTGCCTTGCTGTATTTGCAGTCATTTTTCTGCCATTATTTTTATCAGCACGTGAGCGTTGCGAGTCCATTTCCATTTTTAGCTTCAGTTTCAACCGCAGTTTCTGCTTCTCTTCTTTTTGTGGCAAAGCCAAAGTTTGAATACCCTTCCAAATGCGCACAGTGTA
This sequence comes from Drosophila macrospina, assembly GCA_035042075.1. Lineage (NCBI taxonomy): Eukaryota > Metazoa > Arthropoda > Insecta > Diptera > Drosophilidae > Drosophila > Drosophila macrospina. The sequence continues at coordinate 1,201,078 of JAWNLW010000277.1, read as the reverse complement.
CAGTATATATATATACAAATACCTTTCGTAGCGGTTATAGCCAAGAACTAGTGTATTTGCCAACGGCAATCTCTTTCCTGATCAGATGCGAAGCTGACAGGTTTATGGCATCCGCTAAAAGTTGTGGACTTGATTTATAAATGAATAAAGTAGGTGAATCACGCAGCCAACGAAAGGAAAAACATTTAAGTAAATCGTATATATATATATACTTATGTGTATGTATGTGTGCATGTGTAGTACATATATTAATCGATACAATCTGTGTGACTCTGTCCATATCGAGGGAAGTAATGATATAGTTGAAAGTAAAAGTTTTGGTCAAATGTTGCGCTCATTCAGTTGATTAACTCTTTGTATTGCTTCTCCCCCGTTAAACAGAGTTGTCTTTGTCCACTGAATTGATTCAGTCTTGGGGACAACATTTTCATTTCAGCTTTTCTTTTTGGCCAAGACACATGCGACTTGCAGCCAAGATGGTAGACTGCTAAAACGCTGCTTTAGGCGCTGACAGGATGTCGCCGAGACGCCTGTCATGTGCCAAGGGCCAGAGGGAGAGAGAGTGGGAGCGAGAGTAAGAGAGAGAGAGAGAGAGAGAGAGAGAGAGGGAGAGTACAAGCTGCTGCCACAGCCGCAGTCACGACAAAGTTGCCTGATTGTCTTCCAGCCGAAAGGGGAGGCAGCAAATTTGATGTACTCCTCACACATGTGATGCGAATGCCATGCATGACAATTTTCCGCCCAGAGGGGTAGAGAACAGTGAGTGAAGTGTAGAGCGGGGAGAGTGGGGAGAGGGGCAGGACAAAACAAACACACGCTCCACGTAAATTTCATGCAATTTGTTATGTTTTATGTGCCTCGTCTGGCAGCTTCAACTCTGATGGGGGCGCTGCTCGAATGTTACGCCTGGGAATCTCAAAATGCCAGACTTCAATTTATACAATTTATTTTATTAAGTCAAACATTTGTCTCTCACTGTCTCTCTCTCTCTCTCTTCCCCTCTCTCAGTCACCCAGTGTCTCTTTCGATATGTGTATTTTTGCCGTTTTATTAACAAATTGATGAAACAATTTCCGCAGCGTTTAATATGGGGCAATTTTTTGCCTGCCCGGCCGCTTGTTGGATTTCCGCTCAGCAAGTCGAAAAAATGAAGAGGGAAATTGTGAATGGTGTGGAGCAGCAAGCAGCGGAGGAGGGGAGGAGTGGATGAGGGGAGGGGCTAGGAATCAGACAACATTGCGAGTACATGAATTTGTCCCTTTATGGCACGTTAAATTTTCATTTTTAGTACACACATAAAATCTAGGAAATTGGCAGATTTCAATTGGCCTGGCCAAAAGGGCAGGAAGCACACAGTTGCCAGCTCTCTCACCTAAGCGCCCATATAAATCTCAATTTATGTTCCCTATTTAGGCATTTTGGGCACGCAGCAACCATTTCGGTAAGGCCTTCGCTTTAGGCCTCAAAATTATTGAATCTAATTAACTTAAATGAAATGAATGAAGACTACAAATGCGCCTTGCCAAACTCGTAAAACGTCCCCCCTTCCGAAGCCCGAGTGTGCGGAGTGTGTGTGCGTTGTATGTGTGTGTGTGGTATGTGAGTGTGTGGTTGTGTGTGTAGCACGTTTAATTTATGGATGCGTATATAAATTCATTTGGAGCTCTTTAATTGCAGCTTAATGGCAGAAATCTTGTAATGGTTGACCATTCCTTACACTCATCCTCTGCCTCCACCTCTGCCTCTGCCTCTGGCTCTGGCTCTGCCTCAGCTTCTGTCTGTGCCTGAAGGTCAACAGATTGATTGAGGATTAGTCTGCCACTCCAAGACCTCAAAGTGTTGTTTGTGTTTGCCTTTCTTTTCGCAATTGATGACCGAACTAAATTCAAACTGAAGCCTTATAATTAATCATTTAGCAAAAAGGAACGCCTCTTCTCAAGCAGCTCTGCGGCTGCTCGTCCAATATTTATAATGTAAATTGGGTGCCAGACTGTGGACCATCTTTTATGATGTTCACAAAGGCTTCCCATGTGCTTAACTGCATTGAGATAAATGGCAAATGAACTGTTTAACTTTGCAGTTTCAAATGGACTTGGCTATCGCTCAAATCAATCAAATATTAAATAAAATGATTGTATGTGTATGTAAATCTATATTAATATGTACACTTATTTAGCTGCTACTCAAGAGATGCAGCAGCGACTTGACCTCAGTGCAAACTTGAACGGTTTGTTCATATTTTTGACACTTTGTGACTTGCAAGGGACGCTTGACAGGCTTCAATCAGAAGGGAATGTCAATAACTTTATTGACTCTTACCTAAACAAACTGACAAAGGCAAAAATGTTGCAATAAATAAAATCAGAGTGAAACTGAGCCCTCAGGTGGATTCCTTGCCTCTGCTCTGATGAGTTTCCCGTCAGTTTGTTGTTCTCTGTTTGTTGCTTTTTGGCATAAAATCAATTTGCGACTTTACTTTGAACCCTTCAATTGCCAGGACGCTGGCCGTCGGCTACAGATAGCGACCTCATGCCGCTTTCCAACCCAAATAGCTTCATTTACGTAATCCCAACAAAAATATATAAAAAATAAAAAATAAAAAAAAATCAGGAAATATTTTCTATTTGTCACACGCAAAACATGAAAAATTTCCCAAAAATGGAATTTTCAGCAATAAAAGTTGCCAAAGTCAGCATAAAATATGTATAAATATGGCCATGGCCAGCAAAATCTATAAAAAGCGAAACTTTTACGCATCGCAGCACAAAGTGACCCCGATAAGGTCGATGTAAGCCCACTCAGCAAACGCCTTTTTCCATTTTGGCCAAAAACTGTGCAAACTTTTTAATGGATTTTCCTGTTGCATAAGATTTGACAAGAACTAAAAGCATCTACTGCTGATATGTAACACGATATGTGACTCTGTAAGACGAAATGAGCCAGATTTTCTACACACTTGAAATTCAGTTAATAAAAATCCTGTTAAACTGGGGAAAACCCCTTTGCAAATGTCTGCAAAGTTATTTGCAGTTTGAATTTGTTGTTCTTCATGTTGCGGAAGCATTTCACTGACAGATTTGACGCTTTGTGTCCATCATGCTCATCATTCTCAGTTGGAGTATTCAATCTGCCCCATCAGTCCGTCAGTCAGTCCGTCAGTCTGTCCGTTGGGCTGCCAGTCAATCATTCAAGCCTCACCGCGCTGCGCTTGAGGGTCTCAGAATTGTTTGTCTGTGAAATTTGAGTAGGCAATTTTAATAATTTAAGTAAATGATCCATCACAGTTACAGTTAATCTATCAAAGACAGCCGAGAGGGGACAGCACACACACACACACACATACACACACTCTCTCTGATGTATTTCTTCCTTTATTTTTTCGGTTAACAAATTGTCTTGTTAAAAGTTCTCTGCTTTTTCTGCTGCCTGTCCGCAAATTGCCGACTGAAAATAATATAAAAAGTGACTGCAAAAATGTTGAAAAATGCTTTGTGAGAGTGTGTTAGTGTGTGTGTGTGTGTGTGTGTGTGTGTGTCTGTGTGCGTGTGATAAGGAAATTTGCTGGCTATTAGTATTTAAAGCGTTAAGTCATTTATATTCATTTGGATATTTGGCCTAAATGAGACGAACACTTGATTGCCAAGTGTTGATGGATAATCGTAATGGCCCACAGTGGACAGGACCCAGCAAGGACATTGAACTGACAAATGATTAGCAATTGAAGACAGCTTAAATAAGATAAAGCAAAGTGCAATTTTAAAGTCCCTGTTAAGCTGTTTTACCTAATGGCCACTTTAAAGAAATTTACTTCGAAATCCAGCAATTCTTGGAATGTTCTGTACTCTATTCGATTTGAATGCTGAGTATTCGCATTATTAGAAGTGAATGCGATACAAAGGCATTCTGTATGAATGAAAACTCTGTTATCTAAGTTTGTAGAGCTAAATTCGGGGCAAAGCATGTCTGCCTCTTGAGCACTTTCTTATAAGAATGTTATAGAATTGCAAATTGTAATAAAGTATATATATTTGCGAGGAATATTTCTAAAGTTCACAGATCTTTAATGTCTTTGCTTTGTACACGTACAGCACGAGGTATCTGCTAGTCGGATGAGCTCAACTTTTAATTGTTTAAGTAATTGAGTAAAGACGCAACTAAATGCTTGCTTAAGCAATACTTTATCAGAGTAAAACGAAGCATCGCATTTAGTTACCAGAGGGTATCTTCTAGTCAATCACACTCGATATAGTCGAGCAGGGGTTTTATGCTCTCTTTTGCCTCCAAGCAATTTAGTTGATTATAAGAACGTATGTGATTTTTTTATGTGCCATAAATTCACTTTTCGACAATATCCTGAGAAATGCGAAATGCTACGCAAAGGATTTCTTTGGCATTGAAAATGGAAATCGTGCCAAATGAAAATGTACCATTTGCCTTCGTTTTTTATTCTCTTTTCTCTTCCCACTCTTCCTTCTCTCCATCTCCTTCTCTACATCTCCTTCTGCTTTTCTGCTATATCGCAATATGCAAATTTGGTTATTTTATTGCTTGGGCACTCATCAAATTTCAAATCACTTTTTCAGTTTTTCTTCTTTTTTTGAATACTCATAAGTCAACATCGAAGGTCGAGTCAGGCAGCTGCTAAGTGAATGCAAGTGAATACAAGTGAATACAAGTGAATACAAGTGAATGCTAGTGAACACATCGAACTGGGACACATGGCAGACGGCTCGTCATACATCAATCTCTTGATGGGCGCCCAGCTGCAAATAGTTGAAGCCGCTTAGGCACGAATTTCTATTAAAATATTTATGCAAAATCCGGCGAAGCGACAATTTAAGCCAGCGCTGAAAGGGACTGAGCGAGGAGGTGGGGAGGTGGGGAGGGATGGGGAGCGGAGGAGATCCGTTTGGCTGTGCGTGAAAAATTTCAGCAAGCGATTTTCATAATCGATTTTCAGCGCCTCCTCAATGGCTGTTGACAACAGCAGCGGCTTGTGGAAGAAGAGGAGGGAATGGCAGCGGAATGGGAATGGGAATGGGAAGGGGGCAGGCGATGCTTGTCAACCTTTATCAAACAGAAAAATAAAAAAAGGATACACAAGAGAGGCCCAAGTGGGGGGATGAGAGGCCAGACAGAGACAGAGCAACGCCGAGACAAATGCGACATGCGTCTGTTCAAAATATATCAACATGTGGAATGCGGGCGGGATGCCACCAAAAAGTGGGAAAGCGGGAAAGCGGAAAGCGGGAAAGCAGGGGAAGGAAAGCACTAGGACAGGGTACTAGCTGTAGCCGTGACTGTGACTCTGACTCTGACTCGTTGAAAAATATGCAAAAGACAAGCCGGCTTTACAATTTTTCTACTTGACTTTGACTTTTATCCATCTGTGTTTCCCTGATGTTGTTCTCTCATCGTTGTTGTTGTTGTTGTCGCTCTTCTTCTTGTTGTTGTTGTTGTCGCTGCTTATTGTCATTGTGGATGCTGTGTTCGCCAGCAGGTCAAGTAATCTTTAAAGTATACCCCGTCTGGGTCTCTTGCTGGTACAACGATGGCAATTCAAAGGCAACAAAGCGCGTCTAATCGATTCGCTGGCATCACGAAATCGACTGGGCGGTTTTTAGGTTTTAGCCATAGTCTGGAATGTTGTGCTTCAAACCCCGTTTAGTGGGCGTATGTGAGAATAGTTGTGTGAACTTGCCAGCAGAGGATTAAGCACAACATGTGATAAGCAACAGTTGCAAAATCAGTTTTTTTAAAGCACACTCGACTTGCCTTGGTAAACTAAGTTGCTCGAAAGGTTAAAGGTTACTCTCAGCTATTTGCTGTGCTGAGCATTGAATGAAAATCAAGGAGATGCTCGTAAGAGCACTACCCCAATCAACACAATCATTGAAAGTGGAATGATATGCACTTTAGACTTGGTAAGAGCAAATACATATACAAAACACTTACAATCAGTATACACACAGACAGTGCTGAGATACATTTATATACTGTTGAGTTTTGCATGTAAGCTTTGTTCAGCTGCTGAGATGTATTAGCTATTCAGCACTTAACATATTTGCATCATCCAATCGCGGGAATTACAGACATGACGATGTACTGTCCATAGTTCTCAAGGAAAGCTATAATTAATGACATATTCCACTAGTTAGATAATTTATTCATTATAATTAAACTTTAATTAATACATTTGCTTAATTCAATCGCAGGAAATATCAAAGCAATGATTAACATTCTCTTAATTGTCCGACTCTTATCATTATCAATTATTTACATAGTTTCGAGTGTGAATTTATAATTAAACGCTCCTAGCACCAGCGAGTTAATGCAGCTCTGAGTTAATATTTAATTAGATCTATTGCAAGAAAGATAACTCTACTCAAATTGAGATTGAAATACTCATTTGACTGGACTCTTACTTGTCTATCGATTGCGTTCACGTTGTGCCAGTTGTATCGTTATCGATAGCATTTGCCTGTGCGTATGAATTCAAATACATCGAGACACACAGTTAAAGCTGTCGCTCGACTGAACTGCTCTTGCCTCTTCGATTACAATGTTGATTGTTGCAGCATTACCAAATATCCATTTATAATGTCCTTTTGTTGCCATTGCTATCATTAATTTCCTGCTTTCTGGTTTCTCTCCAAGTACAAATAGCAATTTGCAGGAATCCATGGTAGCTTTTGAATGGCATCAGAGCCAGGCCTTGGTCCATGGCCATGGCTAATTATCAAACTGAGCTTGGCCATTGTCTTGCTTATCTTTTGACAGCCTGCCACACAAAATGAGGGAGAGACACGACACGAGTCGTATCTTGGCTTGATAGCATTTTCCATAATGAAATGCTGATACATTAAACAGATTTATTAAACGTTGCCTTAATTGTCGACGTTGCGAGTGCTACTCCCTGCTCCCTATTCCCTCTATTCCCTCTATTCCCTACTCCCTCTGCTCCTGTCAGACTCCCGCAGACTTCAGCGAAAAGCTGGAAACTGTCATGGACCAAGGTCTTTGGTTAGCTCGAGCGCGTGCTGGGTTTTGTGGTTCGAGTGGGTGGCATTGGTTTGTGGTTTGGTGGTCTGCTGGCTTCGTGGCTCACTGGGGGAAGAAACGAGGAGAAGCTCGTGCGGCTAGGGCAGCTAGGGGAGCTAGGGGAACCGCCTGCAGCTAAGCGCATTGCGTTTGTCAAATTTTGACGAGCTGCGTCGCGTCCGCTTATCGATTTCGCGCAGTTCCCTTTGAAATCCATCTCTCCGTGTATCCTTAAGCTAAATTAAAGCATATATTACATTTCGTTAATCCTTTGATGTCTGAGTGAGTTCTTCTCGGAGGACTTGTGCTGATTAAGTTGCAGTTTTAATAATGAGATACAACATTAAAGTATACTCACGAGATGGGGTGTTTATTTAACTTGAGCTTTAATGAGATTAAGTCGAGACTGTAAGCACTTACAGCATCAATGTAAGTCGATTAACGAGATAGACAAACTGTACAACTGTACTTCAGTTCCATTGACTTTACTCGGAGATTGTGAGCCACAAAAGAAGAAGCCAACAATTTCCGCGAGACAAGAGAGAGAAACAACACGATTGTCATTCATAATTTAACTGAAACTTGCAAGCGAAACGACAACGAGTGAAGACTAATTTCCACACCAGTCCGTCATCTTGTGGGCCATGGCCCAAACGCAGAGCCAAAAGCAATCGAAACAAATCTGAAAAGAATACAAAAATGTTGGTCACGTAACAACTTTTTTGCTCGCTTCAAAAAATTACAATTTCCAGCGACGAGAATGTCATGATTAACAAGTAAGAACACTCTGTTGGCGAGTGCTCGACTATGAAATACTCTGTAACATAATTATGTGAACAAATTCAAATTGTTGCCGACAGCTTGCAAGCTACTGTCGCTAGATGGCGCCATCGTGGCATTGCCTGATAATCGCTTAGTTAAATAAAATCCAGAACAACTTCTCTGCTCATTTCACCTTTATTTATTATACATTTCTTATTCCTTATATGCGTTAATATAAACTGGCTGAATCATTCGCATGCAGTTGTTACACCCTTATTCACATTTTCACTACAGGGTATAAAGTGTTCAATGCCCATGTATATTCTCGTAATTGGCTAACAGGACAATCATGAGTCGGACGAGTACATAAAACATTTACACAATTTTAATTCAATGTAAATAATTTTAATGAGACTTGTTCTTAATTTCAATCACGTTGTAAATTGTCTGTTCTCTGACTTGAAACGTGTTTTCAATAATAATGAAATTCTTAGAAAATTGTTTGTTTATCTCATCATTAAATGCATCATTTGTATTAATATTTATTTTTTTGTTTATATATTCTTTTGAATTTTGTCATTTATTTCTATTTCAATTTCAGTTTACTCAAATAAATTCCAGTTCAAGTCGCTTAATTATATTTAAATAATTGATTATTTATAGCGTTGTTTTATTTATTTAACAAGAAATATAGTTTTGCTTCAATTACTTACAAGTACTTTTCAAATATTTAAATAGTTAATTTTCAACATTTTCTTTGTTTTTTCAAGTGTTTTTCCTAGCTTAGCAACAAATTTTAGAATTGAAGCTTGCTTTGGCATTACGAGTAGAGTCAACATCCTGAACTGAATGCAGACTTATAATGCGCCTGGCTGGGCAATTCTACAACAACGCCAAGAATAACAACAACAACAACAACAACATCATAAACAACAACAACTAGAACAACAACAAGAACGATAACGACAACAATCTCAAGGCGAGTCGAGTCGAGTCGAGTCGACAGAGTGCTCAAAATTTTACGCGCGTTGACTGCTGAAGTGCCACCAGGGGGCGTGGCTGTAGTGGATGGGGTGTGGGGGAGGGGGTGTGGCCTTTGTCACAGTCAGAGACGACGTCAGGGAGGAAGACGTCTGCGTCTTTTGCATTTGGTGGGCGGCAACCGCAGACTGAAATTACAAATTCAGCACAATGTCCCTTTGTCATTTATGCATTCGCTGTATAAATTAGGCACAATGAATCTCAACGTGGTTCTTGTCCATGTTCTTGCTCTAGCTCTTGTTCTTGCTCTTGGTCTTGGCTCTTAATCAGGTGAAATGTGTTTTAACTTTTTTGCAGGTGGCAGTGGCAGCGGTGGAGGCGGTGGTGGCAGCGGAGGCGGCGGCAGCTCGTCGGACATATCCAAGGATCATTGCAATAAAACGGTGGACATATTCGAGGACATCAGTTCGCCAGAGGTCAGCAATCAGAATGTGGGACGTCCCCTCACCTGCTGGTATCGCTTCCGTCCCCTCAAGGGCTCCCCCCGTGACTTTGTGCTTCGGCTGCGCTTCAAGAAGTTCAAGGTTGGGCAGCTGCTCAATGCCACCCACTGTGAGGGTGGCTACCTCCAGGTGAGTGCCCCAACTCCACGGTGTCCATATGACTACAGTTTGTGGTAATTCTGATTTATGACACCGCGGCAATCAAATCTAATTTATAACTGTGCGTCGCCTAAATTATGACATATGTCTCCCCATGTCTCATTCCCGAGCAGAGGCTGCTTGACAGCTTTATGGGCGCAGGACATGGGGGAGGACATGGGAGGACATGGGGGAGGACATGGGGGAGGTCGTGGGGGAGAACAGGGAACACAGGGGAGACAGGACATCGTTGTGAAATCCAATTCGCACTGGCAATTTATGTGGCTCGTTGTCCATTTGATCATTTGATTTGACTCTCCTTGCAGATTGTCGACGGCAATGCCAAAACAGACGTGTCCAACCGCCGAGAGCCGGGAATGTTCTGCGGGGAAGCGGAGCAGCCACAGACCTTCATCAGCGAGACGAGTTATGTGAAGGTTCTCTTCCACACGGACAACTTTACGGATCAGGTGAGTTCTAATTCTAATCCCAATTAACTGCCAGTTAATTCTTGTCGACTCGATTGTTCCCTTTGTGTCTATTAATCCACTTAACCCCAAGTTAATTATGGAACAACTTCACGTCGACTGCTGGCATCGAGACAACAAGCCAATGTCGCTCTTAGCCCTCCATTTGTATCAACACCTGGCCACTGAGGCTAACCTCCATTTGCAGTCAACTCCAACTCCAGAGGCTTCCAATTACGACAGAAAGTTTCCATGCCAGCTCCCAACCTAGTCCACCTTCTTCTACCTTCTTCTACCTCTCTTCTATCTCCATCTCCATCTTCAGCTTCAGCTTCAGCTTCTGCTTCAGCCAAGACGTCTACGCACTTACACTAATAAACCAGAGCTATCCGGTTCCTTTCACATGTGTCACGTAGTCAGCCCCTCTATGTGCTCATCCAGGACACTCTAGTCCTTGCGCATGCACACATGCACACATACATGCATATCTGTATATTTATTTTTATATTTATCACATAATTTAAGCAAAATATTACAACACCCAAGTCCTGGCTGTCGTCGTCTCCTTTAGCCGCTCTCAGAACTCGTTTTGTATACCCTGTTCTGGATTTCGAAGTTCCCTCTTTTAATTGAACTGCAAAAGTCACTTTGAAGCGGATCGAAAGTGTAATTAATTGAAATAGTTACAGCAATAGTAACTCTTGATTACTCAGTCAATCAATCAATCTTTCAATGAGCAAATCAAAAGCATAAAAAGAAGATGACAGTTTATCTCTTTCTATTACAATGTTACTGTAATAATTATTACACTTTTATACCTTTCTTTTATTTATTTGAAATGTACATTTGTTGCCAATAAAAGTACCTATTCATTAATTGCAAAATGCAGTTTATAAATTCTGTTAAAAGTACTTTCAACTGTACTAAAAGAAGGCAATAGATTGAGTAGTGTTATGCTGCTTGCAGGGTATCCACTAGTCGCATACTCTCCTCTGCATCACTGTGAGGTGTTTTATTTAGATTTCTTCTGCATCACATTCATTCGCATTCTCCTCCCTTTTCCCTTTTCTCCTTTCCCCTTTCCGCTTTCCGTTTTTATTTGTATTTTTTGTTGCCTGTTTTCTTTGGCTGTGACCCGTGTTGCTCTATCTGCTTGGCTGCATCCTCACTGCAACTCACTTTCGCACTTAGCCTCCTCGATGTGCACACACACACACTGAATGCTTATACATGTACACACACATACACATATGCACATGTGCTTGCATTATTCAGCTCTACGTCCCTGGCACCTGAACGTGGGCGTCGTCACCTGACTGTCGTCTAGATGGTGTCTGTTGCATCCCTCATCTCTTCATCCCATCCTCGGTTCGCCCCGTTGGAGTGACTGGCGACTCTTAGCCGATTGCAGGTTTTCTACTTATGTGGAACTCTGTTCACAACTCGAATTCTATTTGGAGCCTTGTCTGTCTGTCTGTCTGTCCATTATTCTCTTTATATTGCTGTTGTTGTTGTGTTGTTGTTGCTGTTGTCATTTCGCTCTCTTTCTCTGATTTTATGCTGTGAAATGCTCTGCTTTGTTTTGAATGCGCTGTTTGCATTTACGAAATTAAAGATACGTTTCTAAATAATCCAATTTTGTTATCACTTTCATGAAATTTGCGCTTATTGAAAGCAATTGTTTATATTTATGAGGCTAATTGTTCAAAGTCTTTGCAAACCATTTGATTGAATTTCCCTTGCTGCAGCTTGATCCACATCTTCTTAAAGACTTGCCCGCACTTTCGTTATCTCAGATCTTCAGCTTCACTGCTTCACAGCTTCCTCTGTGCGTCTTTGAGTCAAGAAGCCAGAGAATCTGCTCAGTTGCAATAGCTATATATAATGTCTTTAGTAGCTTAGTTTCGCTGTTGTTGCATTCGCTTCATGGCTTAACTTCATGCAGCAGCTTACAAGTTGCATGAAGCGCAGGCACAACAAACAACGCACAACAAAAAACAACAACACAGCCACACACCCACACACGCACACACAAGCAACAGCATAACTAATGCCAGGAAGGAGTGTTCCATGCAGAAGATAGACTCCCGCTCAGCTGCAGAGCTACTGCTTCAGCTCCTGCTGCTGCTCCTACTCCTGCTCCTACTCCTGCTCCTGCTCCTGCTCCTACTCCTGCTTCTGGGCCTGCACACCAGAGTGTCTTATGCACACCTTAATGGAGTCATAAATATTTATGAAAACTCGCCCCGTTCGCTGGCTGGAGTTGGCTGCTGCTTTGGCCGGTCGACAGCTCCACTGCGAAAGGATGCGCAGGCAGGGAGCGTGGAAGGGGGAGGGGTTACGCTTTGTTTTTGCCACGCTGATTTTGCCGGAGTTTTCCTCGTCTGCTGCCACAATTTTTGCCACTTATTTTAGCGCTCGCTGGCACTGCAAAATGCGTTTCGCACAGGCCCTGAAAAAGTGCCAGGTTGGCTATCATCCTTTATAATAAATAAAAATAATAATAGAGTCCTGCCATGTAATAACATTGCCACGCACACAATTTAATGAGCAGAGCGTTGCGTTCCACAATACAAAAAGAAAGAAAGAGAGAGAGAAAAAAGAAAAAAACAATTTGCACATTAACATAAATTCAGTGCGAATAAATCAAAAATAATTTTCACAAATTGGCAGACAAACGGCATCCGTGCGTCAAGCGAGAGACAAAAAGCCAAAAATATCGACGCGAATCTGAATGATTTTTAATTTATTCGAACACAAATTTGCCGGGATATTAAAAGGAATGGAATCCTGGGCAGCGGGATTCGAGGCAGGGTCATTGGGGTCGCATTGATGACGCGACAACGTTGCCATGACGATGCTGCAGTGCAGCCGCATCAGCATCCATAACGAGTTGCATCATCAGAAATATTCAATGCATTTAAAGTCACATAATGCGGCAAATATGAGCTGCGAATGGGAGAGATTGGGATTGGGATTGGGATTGGCATTGCGAAAGGGAAAGGGAATGGAAGAGGCAAAGCGAAAGGGACGTGGCCATGCACGAAATTCCCCCGGGAGTGGGATGCCAGCTGAATGCCATCCTGACTGCCAGCCAGGCCACCATCGAGGCTGCCTGTCTGCCATTGTTCACATCGTTAAGTGGCGCTAACGTCATTGACGCCGGTAACGCATTTAATATTGACATGTGCATTACGTTCCGCCAACGAGGAGAACCCGCTGGAAAGCCGTGACAGGGCATTCCACAATTCTGTTGCTGATGCTGATGATGATGGCGATGGCGATGGCGATGGCGATGGAATGGGAACTATAGCAGCAGGGATAATTTGTTATATAGAGGTTATAGATACAACAACGAGCTGCCTCAGCTGCTGGCAGCGTTCAATCAACCTTACTTACTACTCTATCAGTTCTAATCCATTCTATTCTCTCCATAAAGTAGCACGAATTTCATTCAAATTGAGACTCATGTTGTTCAACTAATAAATCGATGCAGTTGATCCCACTTTATCATGAATTTGAGAAGAACTAACGAGTGAATTTGCTGGCAGCCTTTGTAGCGATGCACGCTAACAATCAAAAGCTAATTGCTGTGGCAAAATAAGAATTCAAGTGACAATGCTTGAAGTAGATTAAAAGTCACTTCGAAATTAAGAAGAAATTGCATTTTATGAGTAAATTAAATGTAAAATCAATTTCTTAATAGAAAGAATGTAGACAATTCAGAGTTCTTAAGTCTCCTGACAGCTAACAGTTAATAAAGTATAGTAGGAGTTATCGCTAAAGTTGCTAACTCATTCAATGCTCATCCAATTGCCAAACGCCAAACATTTCCAACTGGGGCTACACAAAGTTGGCAACGGAAAAGCAGCTGCGCCTACGTCATTGCAGCAGGTCATTAGTGTTGATGAGGCACACGGCCTGAACGGCACCAGAATAGAGGTCAGACGAACCGAGAGAGGGGCAGAGAAGGAGGGGGCGAACAACGACGTACAACGTACAACGTACAACGAAACAACTGTGAAACGTGTCGCATAGGCAAACAACCACATGGAGGACAACGGTGAACACAGAAATGCAATGTCTTCGGCTGAAACGATACTGAACATTTGCCATGAATGGGCGGCTGATGTGGGGTGCAAGTGGAGGTGCAAGTGGGCGTGGCGATTGTCTGAGGCTGGCGGGAAATTGACAAAATTCATCAACTAGATCGCATCGCAAAGCTACTAATGGCATGCAGTTTAGCAGCTCGACAACACTGGACAGCGTTGCGTATACGTGATTTGCGTAGTGCTTTAAAGCAACAATGAATGAGGAGAACAGCTGGGATAACAGTGCATACATTTCTCACTCATTTAGCCCGTTTCTCTATTCGCTTCTGTTTTCTCTTCTCATTTCAGACCTACTTCACATTCGATTCACGCGCCGAGCAACAAACCGAAGTCTATTTGCGCTATGGCCAACATCCGGAATTGTATCCAAATCGTCGTGGTGAAGTTGTGCAAGGGTGCGTATACTTAATACACAGGAAGGAGGAGGAGAAGAGTGAGCAGGAGAGTGAGCAGGAGGAGAGAGAGAGAGAGAGAGAGAGGGAGAGAGGAGAGCAGAGACAGACACGCTGCCCGCTGTGACGCGAGCTTATCGATAATGTTTAGCGCCTTTGTCCCATTTTTATGGGCTTCTTTTGAGGAGAGAGACTTGCGGAGAGAGTCCAGGAGGCTGGGGAGAAGTTCTGGGGGGAATGGCTGCCAACTGACAGTGACTACAGTTTGTAGCCAGCGATGCGTTAATTTAATTTTATTATGTTGCACGCAACTTGAGTGGTTTTTGAAGGGGACACAATTTCGGGAATTGCACAGTGACAGAGGAGAGAGGAGAAGAGAAGAGAAGGGAAAGGAAGAGCAGAGGAAGGGAAAGAAGATGATAGCTTTTCATAATCATATGCGAAAGGCGTTAGGGAGCAGGGGGCGTGGCAATGCGGTAACAGAAGGTCGCATAAAATTGAATTACAATTTGTCAGTCTGTCCATGACTGGGCGTGGCAGTGGGGGGCGGGGAGGCGGGGTGCCACTGCGGCAACATAAACTCGTGGCAAATGTACAGAGTGAGAGTGAGAGGGAGAGGGAGAGGGAGTGGGAGAGCGAGAGCGAGAGGGAGAGCGAGAGGGAGAGGGAAACAGAAAGAGAAACAGAGGAGAGAAAGAGAGAGATACAGAGAGAGACAGAGACAGAAAGAGAGAGACAGAGAAAGAGAGAGACAGAAAGAGAGAGACAGAGACAGAGAGAGACAGAAAGAGACAGAGAGAGACAGAAAGAGAGAGAGAGACATTAGGAGACAGCAATTGCTGTTATGGGCTAAAACGAGCATTCAGTTATCCGAAAAAACTTTGCAGACATTAAATTTCATTTGATTTTCTTTGGTTTTTATTTCGTTCTTTTTTATTTTTTGTACTTTGTCGTCTAACTTTTATCTTAATAAAATAAGTTGCAAGTTTTAAGCATTTGGTTTGGATATTTGGAATGCAGAGCCAGAAGGACCAGAAATTCTACCATCTCAGCGAATATTTTATGCATACGTGAGTTTTTCCCACAGACGATAGCAAAACTTTGAGATAGGCAGTTTTTTGAGTCGTAAGTTGCGGAAATTACTAAACCGGAAACTGCTTAGCAGGAACTTATTTGATGCCCAGAAATTTAAGAGATATTCTGCTGACAGAGAGAGAGAAAGAGCGACAGATAGAAATGATATTGAAGCGTCAACCAAATCCCAATCCCAATCCAATGTCAAACACAAACAAAGCAAACGCCCAGCCCACATGGTCAATATGATTTTTATGCTAATTTGCGGTCACGCGCATGGATATCCACTGTAGCAATTGAAGCTAACCCAACCGCACATCAAACGGCAAACAAATTCAAATAAACTACTCCAAATGCGCGACTGCCGTGATACCGCTTAAAACTAAAACGCAAGCTGTGCTCCTTTATCAAATTGATGGGTCTTCGTTATCTGCCACTATTATCGTTGATGCTACCCTGCTGAAAGAGCCCCCAGGGTAGCAGTCTGAAACGGAAGTCAACGACAATGGCCAAATGAAAGGCAAATTTTCATGAGCAGTGAATAAGAATGAAAAGAATGAGGAGGGGGTGGGGGGAAAGCAAAGCAGGAAAAATAAAAGTGAAATTTAGAGCACAAATAAAATGGTAAATGGTAATCATATTTATGCAGCTCGATGCGGAGTGACAACCCTGGCAATGCGTTTGTTTGACTTGAACAAATTGAAAATTATACGCACGGCTATCCATAGAATTGTTGTGTGCTCAGTTGTTTTTGTAATTCAAGAACAATTTTACAAGGTTTTCTCGCAAGGAAACTGCTCAAGAATTTCCAAATCAGTGAACACAATTTTCTGCTTTTGTTGTTTTTCGGTTCGTTGTCGTGTTTGTTGCCTGCCAGGCAATTCCAGCGATTAATTTGTTGGATTTGTGCCCAAGAGGGCACAAAACTAGCGAGAAATGAGACAGGCAGAGGAAGCGGGGGGGAGGGAACATTTTAGCCCAAAGATTGGAGACATTTATTGGCGTAGGAAGAGCGAATGAGAGCGAGAGAGAGAGAGAGAGAGAGAGAGAGAGCTGCTCAGAATAGAAAACTAATTGAATCTAATTACAATTCTTGGTACATTTCTGTCTCTGTTTCAGTTCGTACTGCGAGCGGGAATACCGCGACTGCCGCCTCCAGACCTGCTACGTCCAGTCCCCGGCATACCCCGGCCTATATCCTCGAGCGCTCAACTGCCGTTATAAGCTGCACACGCGACAACCCTACATTAAATTGTATCTACAGAACGAACAGTTTGCGGTCGATGGCCAAAGGTAAGCGAAGTTACCAGAATCCGTCCGCTCCCCTCCCCTCCGACAGTATCGTGGCTATAACTCTGCGGCATATGCAAATTCAAATTGCCGAGAGAAATTAGCGCCAAGTTTAACACCCTGTAATTTGTCATTTTGGCACAACGACAACGATTGCAATTCCTCCACCGAAATTTCCAGCTATTTTTTCTTATTTCTGCATTATTTTTGACATTTTTTTGTTGTATTTTTTTTTTTTTTGGTTGCTTTGGCGAACAGTCAACATTACGTGTGCTGTTCGGCTGGAGTTGGAGCTGGAGCTGGAGTTGTTGTAATGCATTTGGCATGCTGACAATGACAATTTGACAGAGCGCTCTGGAAAAATTGGCACCAATTTCGTGGAAAACGCTGGCGACATGTCACAGACCGAATCCCCAGTTCCAGCCCCATTCCCATTCCCGTTCCCCCTCCCGTTGCCAGCCACCAGTATCCCGTCACCAGTCAGCAGTCACCAGTCTCCAGTCAGCAGTAACCAGCAACCAGTCGCAATCACAATCAGCAGCACCATCAACATTAGCGTGACAAACCGAGTCTCCTGTCTGCCAGATACCTGCATTGCCCTGCACCTTGTCCGTCCGCATGCAAATTGGCTAAAGGATTACATTTTCAATGAGTTTTCCTGCTGTTCCAAACAGACATTGTCGATTTGCTATTATTAATGTGAAATTGATGAAATACTCTAGTAGTTTCTGAAGGGCAACGAGAGTCGCAAATTCTAAGAACTTTTTCAGATTTGCCCCCAACTTATATTACAATTTCGTTTGGGTTTTGCTTTTGGTTTGGCTCCTTCAAATAGTGGAGAACTGTGTGGTTGCTTTGGAATCTCTTCAAGGATTTCGCTGAGCTGCCACATGCAAAGCAAAGCATTCCATGGCTGTGAAATCCCTTTGGAGTATTAGCAGCTCTTTGGAGACACTCGCAAAAGTGCCAGCTGTGTCTTTGGGCTTAAATCAGAACTTAAATATTTTATGAATTGCCCAAGTGGCTGCTGAGGGTACTCCCCCGACCCCTCCACCCATCGCAGCCCCCTGCTGAATTTACCTGTGCCCAACACAATTTACATTTGCCATTCACTGACCTTTCACAAACGTTGCGGGCGGTCATTAAACATTTCGCCCGTTTCTGCTTTATCATTGCCCCGGACGTTTGGGGGAGATGCATTTAAAGCGGTGTGGAGGAGGGTTAGCCGTTCAGCTCTTAACACTTCTCAAAGAGGGGAGCGGGGAGCGGGGAGGGGGGCTGACACTTTCGCAAATAGCCTGCAAAAGTGTCTAAGTATCTTAAAGCTGTTTGATGTGCAAATGCCAGCGCCAGTCAGCATATTTCAGTTGAGTCTCTTATCCTGCTCCTCCTGCAACGTCTCCTTCCTCCTGGAATCGCACGTGCACATCAACGGGCAACTGGCAACTGGCAACTGGCTCCGAAATTAGATAAGCAACATTCAATTTATTTTTATAGATTCAATTTGAATATTTACCTTTTGAACAGTGAAAAGTCCGGGCTGACACGAGGCATGTCAAGCTGCCAGCTTTGACAGTGAAAAAGCAAAGAGTTGGCATGCCATCAGGGAGATGGGTCGATCGGCTGATGGGTTGATGGGTTGCTGGGGTGATGGGGGACAAGACGAGCTGAAGGAGTTCCCTGCTTTCGGGCTAGTTGAAAATCCGCTTTAAGTGCGTATTAATTTGCAAGTCTAAGTTTCCCCCATCCGAACCCATCCGAACCCATCGCAACCCACCAGGGTCGATGAAATGGGTCAAAACAGGAGGCGGGCCAGCAAGGATTAGTCAAACAAACGCTACAAACGAGCTAATCGCTCAGTCGGGTTAACAGAGTCAAGTTAATCGAATGTTTTGTAGCCAAAGGAAAGTGGGGTTTCATTGCTCAAATACCATTAATGATGTTTGGTTTAGACTGTTCCACACCCGCTGCCGTTTGTTGCGATTCTGTTCTGAATGAGGAGCATACTTAAAATTCCGTCTATTGAGTCAACTCCCTTGCGAAACTAATCGTAAAGTTCAACTTTGTAAAGGAAACTTTGTATCCAAGGGTATTAATTAGAGATTACAAAACAAAATGTCGACTCAGCCAAGTTTTAATGATATTCCTGATTTGTTGTGCAATTTGGGGGTAGGATTATTCATATAACTTATACGGCTTGTAAATTGAATATTTGATTTGATTAGTATAGTATAAAATTAGTATAAGTAAAGCATTCAATAACAATCCAAGTCAATGTTAAACCTGATGGAATTATTGGCATTAGATAAACTACAATAAGTGGAGGAGGACTTAAAGTGTTGACTCGATTAGTTCTGCAACAATTTCCACACAATCAGCATAATCCAGCTAAGCATAACACACAAATCCAGCTCATAGAGCACTGACTCTGAGTTTTGATAGCTCGCTTCAGTATCTGAGCACAGTCAACCTGTCAGAGAGTCACAAAATTTATGTGGAGGTGCGGCAACTTTATCGCTGTATCTCTGTCTCGTTGCCTCGTTGTTCTCTCCGAAATCAGTTCAGTTTATTGTGAAGTCGAGGCTGCTTTGGCTGCCAGTTTTCCAAAACATTTTTCTAATTTCTGCGAACCAAACACAGCAAATATTTTGCTAGCGCAGCAGTTTTTCGACAAACAAAAAAAAAAAAAAGAAAATAAAAATAAAACGAAGCCAAGCACAAACTTACAAACACACACACGCGCACACACGCGCACACACATACACACACATACACACACACACACGCGTACACACACACGTACCATAAAGTTTTTGGGCAACTTTTTTTGTGGGGGGTACAGTCAAGGCGAAATAAATGCAAAAGTCATCGAGAAAAAAGTTTTTTAATATGCCGAAATTATTACCAGTCAGTTATTTTTGATATGTCTGTTGGCCAGAAACTTTTGCGAAAGAGAATGGGAAAGAAAGTCAAAATAATCAACTTTCTGCCCAACGCATTTATTATCAATAAGTTAGATTAGGTACCCCCCCCACTCCTCACTCATTCCAGCAGAAGACCTGAAGAGGAAACTTGCTGACAAAGTGATTAAATTGACTGAATCAAATTGAAAGCAAAGCGAACAACTGTCTGCCTAATAGAAACAGTTACAGTTACAGCTACAGCTAAAGCTGCAGAGAGAGAGAGAGAGAGATAGAGATAGAGATACAGTTACCAAATATAGATACAAAGTTTGGCCTCGAACTTTAACGGGATGTGCTGTCAAAGGCTCAATAAAATGTCAATTAAATCGACATTTTTGTTGCACTTTCAAATCGCACGGACTGCTCTCAGTTCTCGGCCCGCATTTGATTAAAGTCCAGAGCGTAATTGCCAAAGTTAGCTTTCAATTAGAAAGTTCACACAAACAGAGTGCACACACACACACACACACATACAGATACAGATACACACTCACACTCACACTCACACTCACAGGTGAATGGCAATTCGTTTGCCTTTTGAATTTGGCTTGCAACTCTCCGCCTTGAAGCGAATTGTGTTGCCAACAAATGACTGCAAAAGAGGGGCCTTATCAATGGCTGAATGACCGAAGCTGCACAAAGGTCACTTTGCCTGAGCCACGCTCAGGGTTATGCGAGAGCCAGACGCCTTGATGGCCAGCGAAGTAAAAAACAAGTCAGGCACTAGAAGTTAGAAAATGCTTCACAGCAGACGAGTTGGTATTTTGCGCTCCTTTTTTCTTTTTTCTATTTTCTATTTTCTTTTTTCTTCTTTATTTTTTATGTTTTATTTGTAAAGTGCAAATGAATGTCATAGGCAGGGCCGTAGCGAGGGGGATCTAGGTGAGGGCAGAGATGTATAGATTAGAATACAAGTCTAGACGCATGCGACCCCCTGTACGACGCCCCTGCCTTAACTCTTTCTTATATCTTTTCACTAAAAGCAGTCGGGACGAGCCATTATTCATTCAATTCCAGTGCGCACTTTATGAATATTCTTTTCTCTTCTATTTGCACTTGAAATTCTGTTACGTGCGCTTCATAATTGTTGGCTTTAATTAAGTTGACGTCCCCATTGAGGGATAAATTACATTTAGCCCTTTTGCGCGACCATAACTGAATCACTGACTGGCGAACTGACCTCACCTCACTTTAAAGTGCGCTTTAAAATACACATTTTCATGGGCATACTCGATATTTGATTCATGGTCTCTTTATAGATGCGAAAACGTGATGACCTGCCCCATAAGGCCCATTGGATCCGGGAACGAGCATTGTCCCTACGATTGGCTGGCCGTCTATGATGGGCGCGATGAGCACTCGCCGTTGATAGGCAAATTCTGTGGCCTGGGCAAGTTTCCATTTAGCATTATTGGTAAGTACAAAGAGCGGGGCTGATAGACCAAACAGGCAAGCCGTATAGACTATAGAGCACTTTGTCAATCGCTGCAATTTTTCACTTACTCTGCCCATAGGCACATCGCAGTACATGTATGTGGAGTTTGTTACATCACCGGCGGGTCCTTTGCTCAATACTGGCTTCCATTTCAATGTTGGCAACTGGCCAGGACATGTGGAGACGGCGGGAATCAAGCATGGCGTCTGCGATTGGTTGCTCAGCTCCGATTCGCTGAAGGACAGCAGCGCCAGCGAGGGCATCTTCCTCAGCATCGCCCACTGGTATCCGCCAAACACATCCTGCAGCTATCACATCAAAGGACATCCCGGCGAAATAGTCCGACTCTATTTCCCCAGGTTAGTTGAACTTATTTAATAACCATGAAATAGTGCAAATGATGGGAAACTCATGCATATTTATGCGCATATTTGCCTGGATCTGTTATCTGTGACATCTGTATGCAGATGAAGAATGAGAATGGGTGTGGAATGAGAGTGGGCTGAGTGTGATAACAAAGAGGTTCCCCAGCCAAAGGGAATGGCTCACACTGAATGTTCATAAATAGACTCAGACAATCGTCAGCGTACTGAGAGGTCTACAGAGAGTATCAAACAGTCTGATAGAAAAGCTATTTCAGAACTGAAATATAATTAAAAGAAACATTAACAAGAACATAGTTTGGTTACACTCAAAAGTTAAAGCTGTAAATTCTTCAATAACTTGCAGCTTGGAAATTCCTCTAAAACAGCAAGCAAGCAAACAGTCGAGAGTCGACTGAGGATATACTCTTCACGGAGTCTTTTAATTATGCTAACAATGGGGTATTCTGCATTTAAATATGTAGACATTTTTCAGGTCATTTTCAGCCAAGTGCATGTCCTTAGTCCTGCGCAGCATTTACTTCCCTTCGGTCTGTGCCCATTGTCACCCCAATTGTAGAGTTCCTACACATATAACCCAAGCGAGCTCTGTTAAATTGTAAATTGTAAATTGTAAATATCTCGGCAAAGGGGGCGTGGTCCTCCGAGGGTCTTCAGTTCAAAATTCGTTGTCATCGTCGGCATTTCACTTAAAGTGTAAAGTTTTGCGGCCATGTAGGATGCTTTCCAGCGGTTTTGCATAGCCCTAACTCCCGCACACCCCGCACACCCCCCTCAGGAACCACTCGCAATCCACAATCCGCAATCCGCATACCCAATCCCGTTCCCGTTCCCATTGCCATTTCCGTTCCCGTTTCGTATAACAGCTCCAACTTCAATCCATTTCGGCGCTGCGTTCTATGCTGTAAGCGTATTTTAATGAAATTTGCCGCAAAGATTTATGTGACATTTTAATTTAACGTGTCGAGTTGAAGTTGTTCTTTATATTTTTTACTTTGTTTGCCTTCTATCCCTCGCTCCCGCTCTCCTGTCTTATCCTTGCCGGCGTCGTCGGGGCGTTGTTTGTGTCTGAGTCCGTTCCCTGAACTTTTGTCCAAGTGTCGCATTGCTCGGGCATTTTCAGTTTTCAGTTTTCAGCTCTCAGTTCTCAGTTTTCAGTCTGTGCAATTTTCCTCCCTCACATTGCAACGCGCCTATTCATAGGATAGGGAAATATTTTATTGTGCTGCGGTTTTGCCAGCATTTCATTTCGCCAAGGATCGAAAGAATCTTCCTCCCCTTCCTAAGACTGTTGTTGCCAAAGTTTTTGAAGCTTTGACATTTTGGGTGCATTGATGGTTTCTCTGCTTAAATTGAATCCATTCGAAGAGTCAGTCAAAGAGTTACGAAGTAAGCAGGGCTTAAACTTAAAAGGACAGTTGTGTTGTTGTTATTGCTAGAACAACCATGCAGAGCGTAGAGTTGAGGACTTTATTGCAAAAGTTGTTAACAAGTTTAGTTCAATTATTGTTACCTTATTACATAATAAGTGCAGCTTATCTAACTCTGAGCTGCATTGTTGTATAGGAAGTATATACTGAGCAAATGGATGAGAAGAGTATATAAATGCTGTGGTATGCTATGCTACAAGCTTTATATAATTGATGTGTACAGTTTTATAAGCTTAGATTCATTTTTAGGTATTCCATTTCGTTACGTAACTTGTTTCCCAAAACAATCTGTGACACTGCGACACTGTGAAACTCGCCTTTCACTGAAGCATAAAGTATTGCCTCAACCTCGCCCTGAAATTGTCAGAATAGAATGGAAACCTTCAACTAACCAAACAACAATTGCAACTACGAGCATGAGTACGAGTCTTTCTGCCTGCATTCGACCAAGTTGCAAGCATATAATTTATGCACAAAATGTTGCAAAACATTGCCAAGTTTTTGGCTAAAAACTGCAAAAGAAAAACACACACACACACACAGACACACAGACAGACAGACACGCACACATAGTGACCCTAATACATAGACAACGACACACATGAGAAGCGAAAAGAGGGAGTAAAATATCAAACAAGTTTTTGCCAAAAGATAAATATTTATGTCCACCTACAAAAGGAGGAAACTAAACCCAGAAACCGAGAAACTCAACCAAATGTTGATGTTGAAGTTGCGCACGTTTACACCGATTGCCATTAAGAGTTTAGAAGTGGGCAACATGATTGCGTGATTACAGTGCACAAAATGCAACTCTGACTGTGCGATAGAGACGAGCATATGTGCTGGTCGAGAGCACCGTTAGCAATGTTGCAACTAGACGGAAAAAAATGCAATGGAAAGCTGCGTGAGTTCTGCTCAATTTTCGTACTTTCAGTTCAAGTTTTTGTCTTTGCCAGTTGCCAGTTGCCAGTTGAATTGTTGTTGCTCTTCTCTTTGTTGTTGTTCTTGTTGTTGTTACAGATTGTTGCTTTTGTTGGTTTCGTTGTTGCTGTCGTTGTTGTTGTTGCCAACTTCACTCAAGTTGTTGCAACGCCCACGACAACAATTGCACAACCTCCGCAAAGTCCCCTTATCATCCATCTGTCTGTTTGCCTTTTCCCACAATCCTTGTGCTCCCTCCCTCCCCTCCCACCTTCCTTCCATCCCACTCTTCTCCTGCCATGCACAATCCTTGAGAGCTTCACTTACATGTGTGAGACGCTCCTTGGCTGCTTCAACTGTTGCTACTGTTGCTACTGCTGCTACTGTTGCCACTGTTGCCACCGTAGCCACTGTTGCCACTGTTGCCTGCCTCGTGTCTGGGTGTCTAGACACTGTCGACATTGTTTCCAACAAACTTGCTCATTTAAGTAACATGTCATGCCTCAGCTTTTTTCTGCTATACTAAGTACGGGTAGAGTATCTGCTGCCCTTTTGTGTATACTGTCTTCTATGATTAACTGTCAGTCGCTCTGCTCGACTTACAGATACTCTGCACTCTGTTTAAACAATACCATATGAATCAGACAGTTTATACTTTATTTGAACTGTTTAATTTGTTGAATTCAACTTTCCCAATAAGAAGATTCATACAAAGTAGTAGAACATACAATGCACTTATTTAAATCTACTGCCATTTGCTATAAATAGTACTTTTTAAATGCTTTTCATTAGTTTTACTTTTTACAAGCAGCTTCAATTTTACTTTAATCCCGTTACCAGTTAAATTCGTATCTTTTCTTAGTATATATTCTCTTTCGTCAGTTTTTGTTCGCATTTAATTTAATGTAATCGATGCCCAATGGAATACTACTACTATTTAGAACTTTTTGCTCCCATTTGTAATAAATGTGTGTAATAAATCTGCTTAGAGGACAACTGGAGGCTACGGCTATTTATCAGTTGACGCCCACACTTTAAGCAGGACTCAACACGACACCAATTGACTGCCATATGCACATAACTAAGCAGTTGCTCCCCAAACAGTTGACAACAGACCGTAGCAAGTAAGATAGAAGAGGAGGGGCGGGGTCATCCAACTATTGCTGCATTGCATATTTTAAGGCGAACTGAATAAACTCCCCACTGAGTCAGCATAGCCAGAACTAGGCTGCAAACGGATTATGAGGACATGCCGCGGGGCGTCAGGCTTACTTTTCGACGTCGACGTCGCGTACGTGAATAACGGCATGAGCACGTCGTGCGAGGAGTGGGAGTGCGAAAGGGAGGCACAGTGTAAAAATAGTAACTCTGCTCTATTATGAATAGCACAGAAGAGCAGAGAGAGCGGCACATAAAAAAAGCAAATTGAAAGCAAAAAGAAACGAAACGAAACGAGATGAAACGAAATGAAATGAAATTGTGCCGTGACGCTGACGCTGTTGTTGCTGCTGTTGTTGCTGTTGCTGTTGCTGTAGCTGCTGCTGCTGCTGCCGCCTGTATGATGTTGATTTGGCTTTTTTCCCGCTTTTGACATTTGGCAACTTTGTGTGGGTTAATAAAATGTTGTATTATGTCATATTTTTGGACAGCGCAAATGTAATTGTATGAAATCTGCTTAGCAGGACGGATGGATGAATGAATGGGCGATGGTTACGTAAATTACGAGTATTTTTACGGTGCAGCATTGGATGTCTGCCAAAAAAAATATGAGTATAATTTGAAAAGTTTTCCCGTTAGTTTCAAATGTTGTTAAAGTTAGACTCCATAGAGTATTCTCCGACATATTTTGAGACAATTTAGTAGATTAAAGCCTCGACGAGTTGTGATAAACATTGTGAAAAGCTACAAGAAGCAAAATACTCTTTAAAACTCATAGACTGCAAGCTATGACCGCTAGATGGCGACACTAGGGCTTTTGAAATTTGGTTTACAGAATAACTTTGTTTATGGTGCGATCGGTATGCTAATTTCAACTTAGATAAGGAGTTTAATATATCTACTATATTTAACAGGCTTATTTCCTTATATTAATGTTAAAAATACAATTATGCGATAAAGCAAATTGTTTCGCTTCCATTTAAGTCTCTCGTTTCCAGCCAATGCACAAGCGTTTAATAAATCGATTTATTTTGATTGTACGCTTGCACTTCATCAGTAAGACGGTCACATTCCTTACAATAATTTGCGAGCTTCAACGTGCCTGCCAAAATACTTTAGCATCGCAATTTGCATTCATTTTTCAAGCTTCACTGCAACGAAATGCAACTCAGAAAGCAACCGAAATCTAACGAGGCTACGTGTGCCAGTAAAAAGCGAGATTTTACCTGTTACCAGACGGAATTTATATTAAACTGTGTAGCGACGCAGCTCGCGAAGTTCAAGGGACAAGGGACAAGGAGTGAGGGGTGAAAATGTGGAAAATGCTGCCCAAAAATTGTGGTTTTTTTGGCCTGGCATAAAGCCAAAGGCCGTGGGGTTCTTGGGACCGTAGTTGTTTGTGGGGCTTACTTTATGGCTCGGTTTATCTGATATATTTATCATCATCTTTTCTCTCTTTCTCTCTCTCCTTCTCTGTCCTTGTCTGTTACAGTTTTCGCATCAATCGCATCGAATCGCCGATTCTGAAGTATGAAGGGGACTGCGGAGAATCCTTGACCATTTATGATTCGGATCACGCAGACCCGGCCCGCATCATTAAGACCTTCTGCGACACCTTCTCCCGGCCCATGGAGAAGGTGGACTTTGTGAGCACAAGTCCGTCGCTGTACGTGCAATTCGACTCAAAGACGGGCAGCTATAGCGGCAGTTCACTGTACTACTGGGCACACTACGATTTCTTCAACAACACACGCTTCGGTGACCCCGTTCCCAATACGCTCTGCGACGAGGTCATGTACGCCTGGAAGCATCCCGGCGGACGCCTGCGCTCTCCACTCAACTCCCTGATCTTCAAGCGAACCGGAGGCAGCGATGTGCGGTGTCAGTACAAGTTTGTGACGGATCGACGCCTCTATGCCAGAGCCATTATCGAAGTGAACTCGGTGTCCTTCAAGGAGCTGCCATACAACAGCAATGCATGCACCCGCTGCCACGAGGAACGAGTGGACAAGCTGGTCATCTGGGAGGAGCGTGACAAGTTTCAGAATAACTTAGCCTGCTTCTGCGACAACATTCCAAGAGCTGTTCGCGTCATTTCCTCGGCGGATCAGATGAATCTCGAGATGATTGTGCAGGGTCAGCATGCAATAACCTCGTACTTCAAGAATCCCAATCCCCTCTTCGAGGCCACCTATGAGTTTGCTCATGGTCCACTCTGTGGCCCCATTACTCTGGGACCCTCGCCGGATGGTGAGCTTGTATTCCCCTATAAGAAGGCCCTGGCAATGGTTGCTGGACCCATGGCGCCGCCAGAGCATCATTATCGGCGGGAGAAGTGCATCTGGGAACTGAAGGTGGCTGCTCAGCGGGATCTTTGGCTGAATCTGGAGAAGGCTCGATTTGCTGAGCGTAGCTGCGAGAGCGCCAAGATTGAGGTTTATCTGGCGGGGCGACTGGAGCCACGCTTTGTGGTCTGTCCGGATAACATATCGCTGGCCAGGGACTTGCCCATAATGACCACCGCAGAGCTGGGCGCCACGGGTGCTGATCAGGAGCCGCTGCCGGTGTTGATTCAATATACTGGCGACGGGCAGCCGGGGAAGAACATCTTTCGATTGGTCTGGACCGAGCTGTTCCACTTGCCCCGCAATCCCGACGGTAGTCTGGCCGCGTCCCTGTTGCAGGATGGCGGCTGTGACTTCCGCTGTCCTGGAGACACGCAGGTCTGCATTCCACGCCATCTGCTTTGCAACGGCATCGCAAACTGCCCCAATGTGACGCACACCTCGACGCTGGCCCAACTAACGCGGCACATTGAGTGGAATCTGGAACAGCTCGGCCTCCTCCATCACGCCGGCGAGTACAGCCAGCTCGTTCTCCACGACGAGTCCCCTGAGATCTGTCTGAAGCGCGATCTCAGCGAGCTTCCCTTCGGCAAGTTGTCCCTCATCGCACTGGGCCTCTGTGTGATGTTTGGCCTCCTCATCGCAATCCTGAGACGCATGTGCCGAGGGACGCCCAAGCAGCCGGGACTGCAGCACCTGCAGGAGGATTACTAATGCCACACTCTCCAACCCACTCCCAGGCACACCCAGGCATACCATGCTCCAGAGTATCTCTGATTTTAGCAGCATTCCAAACGCTCACTCAGTTTAGCCTGGTCGAGAAGAGAAATACAAATACGTTTTGTCACACTGCCATCCCTCACCTTCCACTCCACTCCACGACTTCTCCTTGAAAAGAAACCAAATGAAATGAAACGGAATGAAATGAAATGAAGCGAAACGAAACGAAGACGTATTTGCACTTTGTAAGTAGTTTTACAATCTCAACTCTATATATATTATATATTGTACGAGTATTTCTCCCCTGGATGCGACATGACAGCTATTGAATATTGAATATTAATTAATATAATTATACGATATTAACTCGAACATATAAATGTTTAAAAAACACAAGAACAAATGATTAACTGCCCTGAATAAATTAATTAAACATAAACGTAAACGTAAACGTAAAATTGTCACGTGATAATTGTTGAAAAAAAAAAGAAAATAACAAAAGTAATAAAAAAAACGAGAATAAAAACCAAATAGTTTGACAAGCATAAAGAAACTAGACACTAATTAAGGTAGACAGGTACATGAAATGACAAAATGGAAACCAGAAAGAAATGTCATATTGAAAAATACAAATTAAATTGTTGGTGGTTTTATTAGTTATTATGTATATCAATAGAAACAAAAGATACGAAATACAATGTATTATTATTGGCAAATTGTCAAGATTATAATAAAGCAGGCGTACATACTCCTGGGAGATGATGGCATAATTGATATATACATATGTATATAATGTACGATATACAATACATATACATATACATATATATATATATTTTTTGCACATAGATTTACCTAGACCATAATTAAATTGAGATTCCATATTCCAATTGGAACTTCGAATTGCCCACAACAACAAAGAATGGCTGACATTTGTGGCTGACGAAAACGTTGCAAAATACCTTTAAAATATCCCAAAGAAAAACAAAACAAAAAAAAACAAAACTCAAGAGAAAATTGTAAAGTTCAGCCGTAATGGTTATAGCATCTAAGTCGTATTACTTAGACCTAAGTTGCATTATATATAACGAGTTGAGATGGCATTGGAGCGGAAAAGGCAGTGAAAACAGAAAATAGAATACATATATTTTGCAATTATTCTGAATTGATATTACTTTAAGTTTATAAATCAAACAGTTCAAGTTAAATAATTACTGAAAACTTATTTATATTCTACTTAACAGTTTTCTTTAGACTTGATATATTCTATCTAACAGATTTCCATAATTATTTACTTCATCCTTCAAAGAAGTGATCCATCTGCATAAAATTTTATAACAGAACAAGAATTGAATTCTACTTTAGAGTTGCATTAGTTAAACTTAACAAGTGCACATATTTTTCAATTCACAAATGAAGAATATAAGAATAAAATAATTAATATCACATTTAAATGCTAATTAGTCTCATAATCATTTCTTTATTTAGTAAGTTTTACTTTCTAAAAATTAAATTAAGTTCAAAGAGAAAGGTACAGCGCCTGCGAACACAATTGCGCTCCAATGCCACAAATAATTACAGAGATTAACCCACAACAATAATGAAAACGAAAACAGAAATAGAAAATAGATCACATATTTTAGATGTACGTCAGAAAGTAAATGTAAGAATTGAAAGGAAACACATACACACACACACCCATACACACACACACAGAAATAACAAAATGAAAAATATAAATAAATGCAATGCGAAAAACAAATAACAATACCGTTAGTTTGAAATGAAGGGGGAGCGAGTTGGCAGCACCGCAGCGATGCCACCTAATGCGACCCTGAGCGACAACTGTCAACGGGAAAAGGAAAAGGAATACGATAAGCAAAAAACAAAGAAAGCAAATGCGAGCAAACGCGAAGAAAACGAAACCCACAGCGATTTATATGTCAGCTGACCAGGAACAGGGCCCTGTCAAACATCTACGACTCCGATCCGATTCTACCTATTCGGAAAATAGACGCAGATAGCGGTGCGCGTGAAAAAAAGCAGATTTGTTGAAAATTACAGACGCGATAAAAGCACAACTCCAAAAAAAAAACTTGATTTTTCTTATTGAAAGTTTCTTCTCTTGCAATTCTTCAATCAATTCTTCCACTCATTGAGTCCCGGTACTGGTCTGGCACAGTCTTCAGCGATGGAACGAACTTCAGTGCCGCGTGGTAAACGGCCGAGGGTGCAGGTCTCCGTCGATGATAAGGAGCGTGCGATTGCACGCATCCGGAAAGGAGAAACCAAAGCAGGGATCTCAAGGGAGCTGGGCGTGCCGGAGTCCACAGTGCGGGGTTGGGTGAAGCGAGCTGATCAACGTCTGGCACGTGAAGCTTGTGAGGGTAAGTAAATGAGGAGACATCCATTCAAACTCAGCCGCTAATCCATATGCCAGCCAGCGAAACAGTTTCTCCTCCATCGCTGGCAGTTCAATCCGTAAAGTTCGCCTCGAAACGGGATCACAATGGCCAACAGATGCATCCCCCAATGGCACCCCCGATTCCCTCGATTCCCACGATCCCAGCAATGCCTGTCGTCGTGCCCATTCCCATGCAGCTCTTCCAGCAGGCGGCCGACAGTCAACTCCAGCTGAATGGCTGGCTGCACATCTTCAATGCGGGCATCCTCAACTTCACCTTGATTGCCACAGCTGCATATTTGTGGGCACGCATGCGTGGCACCACGGATCGGCAGTCGTTGTGGCAGATCATCTGTGAATATGTGGACGAAGCTGGACGCAATGTGGCAGCCAATGGGGGTCAGTATATGGCGCCTGCGGGCCAAACGGGGCAAATGGGGCAAATGGGACAAACGGGACAAGCGGGAGCCAATCGACAGCTTAATTCTCCAGCTCGGATGCGCAACAACGGATTTGTGGCGCCACGACTGCACATTACAGCCGAGGACGACGAGGACACGTAACGAGGACCATGAAAACCAATCGATTCATTTATGTAGTATATGCAAATAAAATGCCTGTCAATGGGATTATGTTGTTTGAGGCAAATAATTGCATTTTAATTAGCAGCGAAATAAGTGCGATAATTGGCTGCGAGCTCATTTTACTGCCCGTAATGCTCCTGGGCCCTGAAACAGAGGCTCAAACCTACAGCGAACCCGAAACCGTAACCCAATCCCAATCTGAATCTGAATTCGAGTCTGGAACTGAATATGAATCCGAGTCTGAAGCGGCTGACTTTATTAACCATATTATTATTTCATTTCATTTCATTGCATGTCATGCAAATTTCCAATTGAAATTGTTACTGTATTTTATTATTGTTGCTGTTGTCTTTGTTGTTGTTGTTGCTGCTGTTGTTGCTGTTGCCGCCCCTTCCCTTGACCAAAGTCACGTAATTAAGCGGTTTTATTTGCGGCTTTGCCACACATTAATTGCTCATGTTAAATGTGAAATTTATTTAGTGCAAAAAGCAATCGCAAAAATGCAAAAATAAAATTATATACACAAAAAAAAAAAGAGGAAATTCTTTATAAATGAAACATTTTTAATTTCACATTTGAATTTCTAGTTGTCGCGACGTGTTTCGCATTTTAGTTATGATTCAGGGATTAAACAGGAATTCCTTTTAGTTACTGTCACAGATTCATTTAATGACTTCCACAGAAACAGCAACAAAAAAATGGGAATAAAGGATTCAACTAATTAGAGTATCTATTTAATTAATTTTTTGCCGAGTGACAGCATTCGGTAATTAAGAATTAAGTTTATATAGACAGCTGATTGGCAGTTAATAATAATAATAATAATATTAGTATAATATATGTCTTAATATTATATTAAAGTAATATTTAATGAACAACTTAGCAGAGACATCTCTGAGTCTATTTGGGTGGCAAAACAAGACCGTAAAATGCATGACAGCTTGTCTCTCCTTTTGATGTCCTTTATTGTCTTGTGAAATAATATTTAAATGCGAAATTGGCCAACAATTTGTCAAGGTTTCAAGGCAACTTCCACTGAATAGAAGAGTTGGACGAGATGCATAAAATAAAACACCTAATTGAAGGCTAATCAGGGTCACGTTTTCATATTTACCTTTTCTGTGGGTGTCATGAGAAGGGCAAACGACAGGTGGCTGGGCCAACCACGATAACTAAGGCAACTAAGCCACTGCCAGTTGGCCAAAATAGCACTCGCCGATTATCCTGGCAGTTCATCGGAAAAAGGGCGTCTCGCTTAACACGAAACTTTTTCCATTCCCATTTTCATTTTCATTTTCATTTGGCGCGCAAGAGCATAAAAAATATGGAAAAGGGGCGGACCAAGAAAATGCGATGTAACGTGAATACTTTTTTGTTTTCTTTTTTCTCCTTGCGATTTTCTCAATCACTTTTGGGCCACGAGGACGACGAGGACGACAGCGCTGCTGCCGCCGAAGCCCAAGTTGTAGGCCTATCAAAGTTGATTATCGTGGAATATTTTTTGGGGGCAGGAATTGGGGAGAGATTTGCGCTGTGGCCTGTACAGGATTTAAGGCTTAAGCTGCAGGGATTTGCGACCCAGATTGTGGATCCTTTCCAGCATTTTCGGTCCATTATAACTTTGATTAACTTGTTGAAGTCCTTGGGCCTGTGCTGCCTGAAGAAATGCAACTTTAATGGCTATGGCAGCCATAGACGCATAGCTGAGGTACACTCAAATTGTGAGCTGAAAAGGAAACGGATATCATATGGAACACACACACCCATACACTCGCACACACACACACAGGTGCTCAGCTTTTATGTCTAGAACAGAGCATACACTCGACACGCTCAAAGCATCACGCCAACCGAAATAAACGCATTCAGGTTTCGAATTGGAATTGCGGTTGCAACTGTGCAGACATCTTCTCTGCCCTTCTCTGCCCTTCCCTTTCCCCCCTCCGCCCCGCCACTCCACACCTCTAAGCTAGACAGCGGGGTGCTGGCCGACAGAAGTCATAAATCAAACACGTTTAATTAAAGTTTTGCGCGTGGACTTCACCGAACTGCAATCAGAAGGGGGGAGCAACGTGGAAGCGGCAATCGTTGCAAAACTTTGCCGCCATTCACTAAGTAAAAATGCAATTAGATGTGGCAGGCAAAAGTCAGGAAATGTAAAGCGTCGAGCACTCGAGGGCCGCTCCGTGTTTGCTGGTCACGTTGCACTCGATCTCGACGTGCATAATGCTCGCAATGCAGTTTCCAATTGTGACTTCGTTCAGGGAATGGACTCGAAGATGCCAAGCACTGTTTATGGCCAGAGGAGCCCCCCAAAGCATGCTACACTATTGCCAATTGCAGAAGCATTAAATACAGTTAGTAGCACAGAAGTGCCGTAGCAATCAGCTAGCGGTTGCCTTTGAACTTAGGAGAATATGTGCTATACACTTCCTGCAGTAGAATATGTTACAACGATTGTCATTCTGCTCCTACATAATTATTAGGTGCATTCGCAAGAGAACCACAAAAGTATGCTACACTATTTCCAATTGCAGAAGCATTACAGTTAGTAGCACAGAAATGGCGTAGCAATCAGCTGGAGTTTGCCTTTGAACTTAATTACTTCCTACAGTAGAATATGCTCTCTACACTTCCTAGAACATGTTACAACGAGTTTCTTTATGATTATAATTATCAGATTGTATTATGATTATGATTTAATATATTAGCAAGAGAACCACAAAAGTATGCTACACTATTTTCAATTGCAGAGGCATTAAATACAGCCAAGGAGAATATGTTACAACGATTGTCATTCTACTCTTACATAATTCTTATGTGCAATATGTTTTATTCACTTCCTACAGGAGAATATGTTACAGCTATTGTCATTATGATTATAACTATTAGATTGTATTATAAATATGATTAAATATATTAACAAGAGAACCACAAAAGTATGCTACACTATTGGCAATTGCCGAAGGTTTAAGCTTTGATTATGACTATAATTATTATTTATTTATTACGTGATTAATTATTATACAAAAAAAATAATATAATAACTAATTGTAGGCAGCTTCTATATAATAGTATTCTTTAAACTCTTAATAGGCCTTTCAGCGCCCTCAACTGAATAGCTGCGATGTTTGTCTAAAAAGCAGAAAAGAAACTGTGATGTACAGAAGTTTGGCGCCATCTAGCGGCTTTAATTTGGAAGCGACGTGAGTGCAGCTCATTGTCAAAGATTCAGTTGCTCTAAAACATCACATTAAAGCGCACATTCAAGCAACATATATATAACATATAACATATATATAAATGTATATATATGTACATGTATATGTATATATTGTTGCAAGAACTCTTTAGAGGGCCACAACAACTTGGCCAACAACAGTTCCATTTCCGTACATGGCCCAAAACGAATTGCCAGAAGACGCCAAAAACTATGCCACAAGTTGTTAAAAACCACACAAATACACTTGCAGCAACTGTAAATTATTTGGGAAAATGTTTTAGCACCTTCAAACTGACTGAACCGTCGACAAGGGAATGAATAGCGCCTCCTGCACGCCCTTCTTCACCATCAACTCCCCCTCTGCACAGTTCTCATTCCTCCCGCAGGGCTGAGTCATTGCAAAGGAAATCACGCAATAAACTAGAGGCGAAAACAAAACTTTAACTACTTTTTCCGTTAGCCGCGAAACTCAACTGGAAAAAGTTTTAGAAACAATACAATTTATATTTATGCGACGACCAGGACGATGAGGGCGACGAGGACGACGAGGGCCACAAGGACGACGATGACCCAAAAAATACCCCAGAAAATAGCAAAGAAAATGCTGTCCAGCATTTTGTTGATTCGCATTCCGGACGAAAGGGCGTAACCACGACGAGGAGACTTCATTTAAGTGGTGAAAACTACTTGACCCACTTTGCTGTGGTGTTGATAATGCTTTGAGAAATGTCCAAACCTGGAGTGGTGTCATACAGAACTGCATATACCCGTATATATATATAAATATATATATAAATATATATAGTTTCCATATGAAACCTTTAACAGTTGCTGACATTGCACATTTTGGCCAGTTTATAATTATAATTTGAAATCCGTTAATGGAGCGCAAAATAATCGCCCAAAGGGTTAAACCGTAAAGCGACGGGAAAGAGTTAAGGGGTAACGGGGGTCAAACTGGGAGTCGAATTAACTATTCCAGTTGCTAATTAGTTTTAGGAAGAAATCTTATTTGTCCATGTTGTGTGCTGGGCCTTGTCATAAGCGAAACTTTGCAATCAATACACAAGTCCTGCCAATAATAGTATGCCCCAAGCGAATCAACACACATCTGAAGCAGGCCAAGTCGATTTGGATAGCTGCACACAGGGCTCGACTAGCAGATACCCTAAGCAAGATAATGCTCCATAAGATCTCGATTACAATGAGAACAACCGAATAACTCCGTCTCTCGAATACAGGGTATATAAATAGTAACAACAATGGATAAACGGCAACAATGTGTGTCTCCAAATGGCTGGCGGATATGGTTTGTGTGTCCACAGAGCAGCTGAAGAGAACAAAAGGGAAGGGCAGACGAAGTGGGCATAATGAGCCAAAATCCTATCAATCCAAATGAAAATTCCCCAGTCGTGCGTATAATTGGAATTAATACAAAAAGCAAAAGGACAAATATGGCTGAGAGTGGGGGAGTCAAGGAAAGTGATAGGGTTAGACTACAGTGGCATACTTAATAGAAGAACTGATGCCTCACATCCAATGCCAGTGGACAACTGGACGAGGGTCCAGTCATTCAATTCAATTCGAGCTGTGGCTTCTGTTTATCAAATTTGATTCAATTTGCCAGCAAACAAAAATAGACAAAGTCTCGTGTCGTCTGTTCATTAGATGGTTTTGTGGGGAAGGAAACGGCCATTTGATGAGCATTTCAGGGGGCTTAGAAGAGGCTGAAAGAACCTACTGAAGAGTGAAAAGACCCTGACAACTATCGCTCAGTTATAACAAGTAATATTATCAAACTCTCTACTTTGCTGCCTTTAATCGAAGCAGCAGCTGCTGACTTTAACACTCGCCCCTTCCCCTTGTTTTATGGACTCCTCTGCGACCAGTCAGTCCATTGATGGCAACGCATTTGATTAATAGCTTTTAATATTTAATAACTTTATGCAAAGCAGCGCCCAATTAGGCAAGCGTCACGTTACAAACGCTGAACGTTTCGACAAGAAGCCCAAAATCCAATCTCATGAAGCAACAAAAAACACGCAAAACAAAAAGGTAAAGTCATCTTGAACACACAGAAGTTTTAATACCCTTACAGTAGACTTAAATAATTAATCACTAAGGGAAATGAACTGCTTACAAATATATATATTATTTTATTTAGTTTAAAAAGTAATTGCAT
Source organism: Drosophila macrospina (assembly GCA_035042075.1). NCBI lineage: Eukaryota > Metazoa > Arthropoda > Insecta > Diptera > Drosophilidae > Drosophila > Drosophila macrospina. The sequence continues at coordinate 1,164,570 of JAWNLW010000277.1, read as the reverse complement.
TCTATAGATACTTTAATTGAACACTAAATATCTAGATAAACCAGAAGATATTTAAAATTATATTAAAAGGGAATTAGAACAGAAAGAAAGACCTAATTATAATATCATATATATCAAGAAGCAGTTGTCACAGCTATCACTAAGTGAAATGAACTTAAAAATATTTATATATATTATTTTATTTAGTTTAAAATGTAATTGCATTCTATAGGTACTTTAATTGAACTCTAAATATCTTGACAAACCAGAAGAGATTAAAAATTATATTAAAAGAGAACTAGAGCAGAAAGAAAGACCTAACTATAAGGATATACATAGGTAGTATATATCAAGACACAGTTGTCACAGCTATCACTAAGGGAAATTAACTGCTTACAAATATATATTTTATTATATTTAGTTTAAAAAGTAATTGCATTCCATGGATACTTTAATTGAACTCTAAATATGTAGACAAACCAGAATACATTCAAAATTATATTAAAATGGAATTAGAACAGAAAGAAAGACCTAACTATAATATCATATATATCAAGAAGCAGTTGTCACAGCTATCACTAAGTGAAATGAACTTAAAAATATTTATATATATTATTTTATTTAGTTTACATTTTAATTGGATTCTATGGATACTTTAATTGAACTCTAAATATCTAGACAAACCAGAAGACATTCAAAATTATATGAAAAGGGAATTAGAACAGAAAGAAATACCTAACTATAAGGATAAACATATGAAGAAGCAGTTGTCACAGCTAAATTACCTTAGTAAGAGTATACCTTAGTAAGAGTATACAAAATGGAATTTAAGAATTATCGCAGCAACTTTACCACCTGAATAAAAAAGTTGATTTTGTCACTCAGTTCATGGTCTTGCACGAGGCTACGTTGAAATGGCTGTGAAGAGTAAACTAGTGTAATCAAATTCGTAGTCAAACATTGCTAGAATACGTAATGCATATGTATGCAAGGAAAGAAGGGGGACTTTTCCAATTGTCATACCTCCAATGATGAAATACGAGTACTCTTGCTGATTTCATGTACTCAGTGCGCGTAAATACAGTGCGACTCTCACGATTCTCGATTAGAATCACTGTAAATTCGAAAAATATGTAGTTATAATTGCAAAGTTGATTGATTGAATGTCTGAATGTGAATACTCGGGCTGTCGTATTCACATTCACTGTATCCCATTCAAAGCTATCGAAATCGATTAGTTGCTGGGCCCGAGCTTTGGGAGCCGTTAAGTCATCAGATTGCCATCAAGCCATTACACACTTTCAGCTAATTAAATGTATCCCAATAACCGGGAAGATAAGCTGTCGCTTCGTCGATTCGTCGCATTTGATGGGAGCAGCAACAGAAGCAAGCAACATGTTGCACCGTAAGTTTCGCCTGCTCCTGACCATCAGCTATTACCAGTTGCTCATCTATGGGCTGATGCCGACGACAATGCAGATGAGGAGCTGTCGGACGAGCATGTTTTGCAAAGTGTCCAAAGGATATTTGATCTACAGCCTGTGCCTGACGGGAGTTCTATTGCTGCAATTCCCTCATATGTTTTCCTCTGGCGCCTTTGGCGGTTACATGAAGAACAACGTGATACTAAAGTGGAACCTCGTTGTGAGCACCGTTCTACGGGTTGTCGCCTGCATCAGTAGCTATGGCCTCGTCTGGTTGCAACGTAAGACTTTGGTTCGACTTTACATGGACTTTCTGCTGCATTGGAGGCACCATTGGCCAATCCTGCGACGCGTTGCCGGAGCTAAGGCGCTGCTGCGAATGCAACTGCAGCTGGCGAGAAATCTGCAGCGGCAACTGTGGGTTAATTACGCCATGCTACTCTGCTCTATCATGATCCAATATCAACTGCTGCCCGGAATGTCAGTGCTGAACCTCCTATCGAGAGCTTCTCAAATGCTGATGATCTCAACGATTCGGATCGGATTCTGTACGCTTCTCCTTCTCCTCAATCACCAGTTCGAGGCGGTGCTGCTATCCCTTCGGGCTCTACATCGCCAAATGGGCCCCCGAACTGTAGAAGATCTCCATCGCATTGCGGCCATCCATTCCGAGTGGGTGCAGTTGGCCCAGCGCGCCTTCCGCATCTATGACTGGCCCATTGTCAGCGTATTTGCCAACATGTTCGCCATTAACGTGAGCATACTGTACCATGCCATTCAGTATGGCAACGACACCATCAAGTCAGACATATCCGGTAAAATCATTGGCGACGGCCTCATTCTGACCAACGTGTGGAGCTTAATCCTGCTAATGAATCTAGTCGATCAGACGATTAAGTCCTGCAACAACGCTGGCCCCTCCTTGCGCCAGTTCAATGATCTTCGACGACTCAGCCGTGAATCGGAAATGGAGGTACGTACTCAGCTCTGGGGAAAATTCGTTAAGTTTCCTAACATTTCACTTACAGTTGGAAATGTTTATGAATCGCATGCGCAGCAATCGACTTTTCTTTCGACTCTGCAGCTGTATCGACCTGGACAGACCCGCCTTCCTGAGCTACATAGCTTCAGTGTTGAACAACATCATAGTATTCATGCAGTTCGATTTGAAGCGCAAGCAAGAAATAATTGCAACTCACAACAAAGGAAATAAGTAAACATGAATATTTGGATGGTTCAAATCAATTTTATTGAAACAATAAATTGTGTTTTCTTAAACTAAGATAGCCAAGTAAGACATACTTATACTAGATTATAAATGGAAAAATGGAATGAAATTATAAAATGGAAAGCCTTGTTGTTTTTTACATATCTCAACTTAACTACAAGTTCTGCACTTAATAATATGTAGACCAAAATTGGATAACATTGGAATAGAATTTGACATAGTTGTAATAGTAATAATCGGATGAATAATGATAATTTTATTTATTTTATTTGTATTTATTTTATTTATATTACTTAATTTAGTTATTCCTTTTTTGTATTTATTTTTTAATTTGTGTTTTTATTGCTTTATTATTTTTATTAATTTTTTAATTTGCGTTTTTATTTTTTTATTATTTTTATTTATATTATTAATTTTATTTATATTATTTATTTTTTATATTTTATTCTTTTTTTATATTTTATTTATTATTTATATTTATTTAATTTTTTTATTTATATTATTTATTTTATTTATTTGATTACTTTGATTTATTTAATTTTTATTTATTTAATAAAGAAGACACATACAACTTTAAAGCTCTACAAACCTAATGTTTATTTAAGCTATAGAAATAACGGGAATAATGCTTTACTCAAAATATTTCCCACAGACAAGCTTTTTGTCCAACTGCAAGCTGTATAAACTTGCAAGCTTGTCACGGGTTATGCAGAGCTTTCGAAAGCGCTTTCACAGCAAAGCTTAAAAGTAATTCTTATATGCAATCTGCCAAAGAATGAGGACGTTGATTGCAATGGATGTGCTCATGCAATATCCAGATCTTCTGTTCATATCAAAGAATCCGACAATGTGAAGACGACGGACTCGATCCGGTCGACTCTGCAGCTTGCGACTGAGGAAAATGACAGCAAATTCGAGCTGAAACGAAAGTCCATGAGAGGAGAGTCGATATGTTTGGCGATACTCGATATATTTACCTGGCGATAGAGTGCAATGCAATGAGTATCTTCATGCCAATCGATATCCAGCGAGCTGAGTGTGAACCAAAGTTCCTGCAGCCGCTGAAGGAGTTGCTTCCATTGCAAATGGTGCGTTGTAAAGATGGAGAAATAGGACATAATGTCCCAGTGATAGAGAGTGCATAGAATCAAGTAGCAAATAAGTCTCCACATAACATAAGCTTCATTCGAGTAGACGACCAGGTTGAATATGATTGTGATGTCTGTCACATAGTTGGTGAACATATTGAGAAGTATCTGCCACTTGCTTATGTGCAGAAGATCGGAGATCAACCAATCCAGGCGCATGCAATGCTTCCAGAGCTGCTGCCACCCAGATAGAAGCTGCTTCTGGTAGACGTCTCGGTGGCAGCCACGACGATGGGGCAACCAGCGCATGTCCTGCCTCAGATTCTGCACTTCCTGTATCATGCAATCGAGCACCCAGTTACTAATGCTTATCATATAGTATATCCAGTAATCTGCAGAGCTAACTAACAATTCCATGGGCACAAGGACCAGCACTAGAATTATGTATATGGAGGATAATTCAGTCACCCCTTCATAGATCTTGGCACACATGAGCAAGCTGCCGGGTCCAAAGAGCAGATGAATCATCAACAGAAACCTCGAAAGGATTAGCAACAGTTTCCACAGATGCCGCAGCCAATATTTGTATCCAACTTTCATCAGATCTCGCCGATATAGTTTCTGGAATGCAATCAGTCCGTTTCCCAACCGCAGCCAACGACGACGTCGCACCCAAGAGCTGCAGAGGAACAGGAGTAGGGAACAGCCCTTGGTCAATGACACAACGCTGAAGGCCACCGCCAACATGTCCAATTGCTGGCAATGAAAGTAACTCGTCACCATCACGAGAAAGATGATTGGCATCAATAGCACATAGACCAAATGCAATATCACCCAATAGATCAGCATGGGTCCATTGTCCCTCTTGAAGCGTCTCTCCTCCGGCACATATCGGATAGTGAACAGACCAATTCCCCGACTTAGAATGATGAGAAGCCACGCACGTTCCATTGTCCACAATGAGTTTGTGCCGACTAAATCGGTGTTCCCTGCAGGACCTTGCACCATATTGTGGCAAATTGCGAGTACTCGACCTAAACGGACGCCAGGGAATTCTCGCATGCCAATTATGACAGTGAAATGATTGTTACTCGTTAAGCTACTATGAATGGGTAAGTACATTGAAACATTGCTAAAAGTTAGGCAGAAGATGGCATCTCTAACCCTTTAACAACTATAGAATATATATATTTTATATATTTATTATATATTAGATGTATTCATTATCAACAAGCGAGTTTATCATGCTCATCTAACTGCCTGTCTGTCAGAAGAAGTGAGTAGTACACCAACAGGCGATCAAGTATCTATTTCCCTGGACATACAGGGTATTTGCCAGTGCATCAATTTCAACTGAATCTTGTCAAATAAATATTAAATATTTCCGTAAATATTACAGTGCTTATGCTAGTCAATCATTGTCAGCTGGAGCACGTAAGCTTGCTCTTCAACGCTCAAAATATATGTAAAATAATATATCCTTGTACTGGGTACGACTACTTCACTGCTGAAGATCTTCAGAAGTTAGTTAAGAACTGGGTTTAAGCCTGCCCAAAATAGAGCTTAAGCTGTGCTGACAGAAACTTGAGTTGGGCAAACATAAAAGCCAATTTTAAATGCTTTCTATCTGCAGAATAATACCCTGGAATTGTAATTATAAAACAGAAAATACCATTGGTAACAAGATCAGCTAACTAATTGATGTTTCTTTACTTAATTTAATTGCATTTTATATACAAACCTAAGGCTAAAACTTATACAGAGCTCAAGCTTGCATTGATTACAGCTTCAAGTATAGATAATACTTAAGATAAGATAAGATCAAAGCGAAGATGTCTTTCAATGAATTCGATTTAGAATCGTTAAGTTAGGAATTAGAGTTGGGGCAAATGCAGTCGTAATACTCTGTTAAGGCATCTTAATGACAATCCAGGGAACTCGGCCATGGTATCGATAGTAGTAGTAGTCGTAGCCCAGTTTACCCAAGATGAGAATGATGAGGCTGGCGAGAATACAATTGACCAAGTCGATGGGATGGATGCGCATGTCATCCTCGGCACTGATGTTGCACATGTCCTGCCGTGTCAGGGAGAGGACCTTAGCCAGACGCAGCTCATCGCCTTGCATGTAGGTACAGGTGACATTCCAGGCATCCGACACAATGCCCTTATATTTGGTCAGCAGCTCACGGAATCGTGTGCCAAACTTACAGGTGCAATGCCAAGGATTCTGGCTGAGCATCAGGGCATTCGCATTGTCGTTGTCATTCAAGGCGTTGTCCAGGGCGTACACCTGGAATTTGTGCAAGAGATTTCCGTGCAGATTGAAGAGGCGAAAGTTCTGCAGCCAATTGGTATCCTCCAGGACATCAATGTTGGACACGAGATTGTTGCTCAGCTGCACATCGATCACATTTCGATAGTGCGGATTGTCTCGCAGTGGATTAATGTCGCTGATCTGCAAAAGGAATTACAGCTCATACAATGATAACTATAAGATCAACATTACTTACAAGGTTGTCGTTGATATTCAGCGAGGTTGTGTTCTCTGGAAGATACGCAGGCAAACTGTGGAACTGCAGATGGGAGCAGTTCACAGTGTAGTAGGGGACGTAATACTTGTTGATGTAATGCATTATGCAGGTGCAATTCCGAAGATCCTCGTGCAACTGACACTCATTTTTCAGCATCTGAAATACGAAGAATCGTCAAGAATTCATCAATCTGTAGTTGGAGCATACTTACCAGTTTGTAGCGAATGACCAGCAGCATTTGTCGCTCCTTGTACTTGCGATCGGTGCAAATGAGATTCTCCCGATCGGCGACCAGGCGACTCTTCTCTGGCTGCTGCAGCAGCCACTTGAAGTTCCTCGTACAGTTCCATGGATTGCCGGCCAGATAAAGCTCCTTGAATGTGCGTGACAAGATCAGCGGTCCGTCCAGCTGTATCAGCTGATTCCATCGCAGATCCAAGATCTTCAACGCATGAATTCGCTTGAAAGTGCGTTGCGAGACATACGAGAGATTCGTCCAGGATATGTTGATTGCCTGCAAGACAACTGACTCAGAGTTAAGCAAACAGATCTCGCAATCTCACACTCTACCTGCAGGTGAAACATCTCTGGAAAGTCGAATGTAAACTCCGTGAAGCCGCCATACTCGATGGTCAGAGATTGCAGCTGTTTAAACCTCTGCAACTCGCCAAGGCGATTGAACACTTCCTGTGACCAGCCACAAAGTAGCATCAACTTTCCGTGCTTGGAGCTGCAACAGCAGATTGAAAGAGTGAAAAGGGAGAAGGGAGAAGGGAGAAGAGAACTTCATTATCAGTATCCTGTTCGTACGTTATCATCTCCAGATTGTTCATGCCGCCATAGCAGCGGATTAGTCCAAGTGGCGTTATCCGCGTACAGTTGCTATCCTTCGCCTCTGGCGCTGACGTCCAGTTAACGCAGCTCTGGCCAACTGTCCATGTGGGACTCGCTATGGATACCGTCGTGGCTGTAGATGTTGTTGTCAGTGTCAACGACTCCTCGCCAGCTTCCAATTCGCCATTGACGGCAGCGGCAAACCTGTACAAAGAGGCGTATGAGTAATTTGGCTAAAATGAAGCCACTGTTGATCTGCGCAATTAGAGCCACATTCTGCGGGGCTTTATTTGCGTCCAGATCTATTTTTGGCCAACAGCTCGCCTAGGTGATAATCATCAGTTCAGACTGTACCCAAAATATACAGCCAATGAAGAGAGCTGAGCAAATGATGATAGCAGTGGCAAATGTTTATAGAGTTGTTCTGGCCTGGTTTGATGATAAACAGGCAGGTAGACAAGCAGACAAGCAGACAGGCAGACAGACAGGCCCACTAGCTAACTATTTAGTCTCTTTTTATAGAGTTGTACATGTGATGATAAGCAGTTGACGCCAGAGACACCGAAGTTACTACAATGCCCTACTCTTTATTTCTTGACGACAGTTGGCGCGTGTCGACAAATAATTGTCTTTAAGCCGATCCGATTTCAGTGCCAAAGCTCAAGCGGGTATACATATGTGTGTGAGTGTATGTGTGTGTGTTGTCCAGAAGTCAAGACAGTAGCACTTGGCTAAGGCACTAAATGGGAATGCCAACAGTTTGCTCGACGATCGAAGCTCAACTCTGACTGCCATATCACATGATGATGATAATGACGACGACGGCAATGATGATAATGACGATGCCAATTAGCACAGTGGTAGATCATTTTGTGACATATTTACGAATCACAGAATGCGAATGAGAGAAACAAAGCCAAGACAACTGAATAACGCATTTAAGCAAGTCATACAATGAATTTGGGAGACAACAAGAAGATAAAAGGAAAATAACATTAAATAAATAAATACTTAAACTTATAAATTAATAAGCAATTGAACAAATTCTTAATTAATTATTTAATATTATTTATGCAAAGCTAATGCAAAAACATTTAGAGATTCTACAAAACAAAAAGTGAGAGCATCAGCCAAGTCGTATTAATCTCCTCGCTTTTCTCAACTTCTACTAAAATTTATTAGCTTGTAAATATTTATTAATATAATTTAAACTTGTACGACTTCTGCGCAATACATTTGGCTGGACTTTGAAAGATATTTAGTTACAATTAGCAACTTTTCGTCGCATGTTTTCTACCCAAGTGTTAAAATTAACAACATGTAAAATAAAAACAAAAAATTATACAGAAATAGATAGAAATTAATGGGCAGAAAAGTACTTTTTTTGAAGTTAACAAAATTGCTAGCATTAAGTTGGCCAATTATATTTTTTTTTTGAGAGCCGAAATTGTGAAGAACAAATATTTACTCACATGGCGTTTGGGTGTTATTTCATGTGCTAACAAAACAGTGAGTACAGATACAATTGGCAGCACAATTAAACTAATATTATGGCAAGGGAGTATCAAGTATACATTAATCTAGTTATAGTTAATTAACGAAAATATTTATAAGAGAAAAACAACACACGAATAGTTTCGAAATGTATCTCTCAGACTGATTTAGATCATTTCTCAGTTACTTTTACTGATCGCCTTGACTGCTTAATTATTTAATTAAAGCATTGTCGTATAACAAAAACTAATTGAAAAGCATTTGACATTATTTGACACACGTAGCTCGCAATTTCATTTATTCAATCAAGCAAATGAATCTGCCATTCAATTTAGTTTTTATCTAAGAAACTGAAATTAATTTTAGTCTATCTTTTAGTTCTCCGTATTCTCTATTATTAATGTTTTCCATATCAATAGTTGATAATAAAGTAATCAAGTAATCGCAAGATCTGTTGATTCTTTAACATTTCTCATGTTTTATAGCTTGTCGCTTCCCCGTATCTATTGCTCGGCCCTCGAAGCTTGTTTATCAATTCAGCAATAATAGCAATAAAATCACTTAAAAATTCGTCAGGCAGCGGCTTGGAATTGCTTTTTAATTTAAAGTGAATTGTAAGAACAGCTTTACGAATTGAAATGAGTGTTAAAAAAGTATAAGAACTTGCGTCAAGTGTATTTAGTTTTGTTATGTGAATTTTATAAATAATAAGACATATAAACCAGACACAAAGATAATCTAGGTAAACACATCAAATTTTATCTACAATTAAAACGTAAGCTTCCCTAGAAGCCGAATTCAACCGAATTCATTTGAATTATGGTCGGAACAAGCGTTTGGCCGAGAGCTAGTTAGTCAGTTTAGTTAAGTAAATTAATATATATATTTAGCAAGTTCTACATTTTCTAGATTTTAAGATAAAAACAATTACTATTTGACCTCAAGAAAAGAATATCTAGTACTTATCATAAAAGACTTATCGCCTTTGATGTAACTTAAAATAAATATATGCATGAGCGCACATAACTCGGCTCTTACGATAAGCCCTGTGGACGGACGCTTGATCTTGTTGTTGTTGATAAAAAAGCGAGCAGATTGATTTATGAAAGAGTTAAATATTGACAATAACACAAATTGTATGGGATCTATTAGCATTAATAATAGAATTAAATGGAAATATACCCAGCAGCGACAGATGTGGACAAACTATGATAACTTAATACATTACAAAGTTGCGTATACGTTGCGTATACGTCACGTGCGAAGCACTAACTATTAATCTTCCCACTGATAATCGTATCGCAACCGAAAACACAAAAAAAGAAATACATAATTTGGAGTTACTTTAATTAATATATTGCGCACCTTCCGAAAATAGCAAGCAGCAGGCAAAAAGAACTGACAATTGTATTCCCATTAATAAATACGCTTCGATTGTTCATTGCCATTCTCGGCGGCAACAGCAGCAACAGCAGCAGCAACAACAAACGCGGCTGATTATTTATAGCAAACAATTCTTTGAAAACTCGCGTAAATTTCGAAATGTTCCAAATGATACGTTTATGGGATTACATTTGGCTTGTGTTTATAGTTGTAGTTAATATTGTAGTTGTTGTTGTTATAAATATATCTAATTCAAAGGCGATGAGCACCGGCAACTACACACAACAAACCCACACACACCCGCACACACGCACACGTATTTGTTTTGCTTTTGCTTTGTGATACATATTTTTTTTATTATGATTATTAATATTGTTTTTTTGTTGCCGAGCCGCCGCGTTTTAATTATATACATATATACATTTTTATTATTATTTTTTTCTTTTTTGTTACGCGCATCCGTATCTCTTGCTCGGCCTGTGCTACTTTTCTCGCGTTTGAAGTTCAAATGAGGCGTAAATGCGAAACGCTGTCATGTTTTTGGCGGCAACGAAAGATCTTCACAGCCAAATCAGCTGACCAGCTGTTTAGCCTATGCGAGTCGGCCAAGAGAATGTTGTCGCTGAGAGGGGACTTTTTGCCCGCACAGCTGTTGCTGGGAGAATCTACATTTGAACGTCATGAGAAGCAGCATCAACAGCTGAGCGTTGACTGCGAGTTGTGTTAAGCCAGCTGCAAAATGTTAGACAAGTTGCCTATCTACGACAATCGCATGCAAATGGACTTTAATTTAGCATTTAACAATAAAAGCTGAGCTTTACTTGGAACTTTATAGTTCATTCAAATTGAGGAGAGAATTTAGAATAGTTGTCTTTAAGGTTTTCTTTATGCATGTATGTATCTATAAGTTAACCATTTACAATTGATACAATCTATTAGCTCTTGTATTTGTACATTGAAATCGAAATTGCATTTAGCATAACTAAGGAATATAGTTAACAAAAACCGTTGATTAAACACAAATTTGTGCTTCACATACATATACATATACATATATACATAGACATTATATGTAAGTTTGACTATACTTTAGCATACTGCTTAATTGTCTTATTAGTAATTTGTGTTTGGTTTCGAGTACTCATTAATATATATATTTATGTATATTTGTCTCTATTGCCTGCGAGTCAGTTTCAGATTCTTGAGCTTATTTGGACCATTAAAATGCATTTGTATATGTATATATATCTATATGTATGTACACTCGTACACTCACATGGTTGTGACTTAAGAAAGTGCACCATAACATTAACATTAATAATATAGAGCTAAAGGTACAAGCTGTCTGCCTAGCGTGGTTGGCAGAATTCATTTGGTATAACATTCACAAGACTTTTTTTTAGCTGCGGCGATTATTCAATCCTCTAAGCGTTTTCCTCTTTTGTGGGCGTCGAACTACCACTGGCGGCAGCATCATGATCCTTTGCCGTCGGCGAACTAACATTTTGTTGGACCTTCTCATTAGTTTCGGCCTGCTTTTGTTTTTCATAAGTGCGTACATCCTCCAGCGACATGCCATGCCACTCATCAATCCAGGCAAAGGCCTGGCGATGTCCCAACAGCAGAATATCCCGTATGGAGCGCTGTATGAAGTCCTCCACTTTGGTCTGCAGGCCCCAGACCTCAAAGCTGGCGTTGACAACTTTATAGGAGCACATGATGGGTGTGTCTGTCTCCCGCCATCCCTCAATAAGTGGACCGCGATCTACAAGAAAAGTGGTTAGACATACATTAAGTTTAAGTAATATTTGCCATACTTACTTGTCTTTTCCGACTTGAAGTACTTGGGATCCTCTTCGCGTTTGTAATGCTTCGCATTGAACTCATCAAAGGCAATGTCCAGATGGTCTATTGTACGGACCTTCACATCCTCCTCGCTGAGATCCAGGCACTGTGGACATTAAAAACAATTAGATGCCTCATATTTAGAATGCATTGTAATGTAAATATTACGTTTTCAGTAGTTCCGCTGTTATTCTCATATTTTGTCTTGATTAACACATTCAATTTGGGTATGAAGGAGCACTGCAATTCGAATAGCAAATGATTAAAGATAACTCGATACTCTGACCCTCAATAATCCAGACCAATTCAGATAATTACCGTGTACTCTATCCACGTCCAACGCCATTTGTATCATTTGTTGATGGATGACCATGAAATTATTATGAAAGGAAATTCAAAATCAATACACGGTAATTTAAATATAATTTAGTGTTGTTTTCGCATCTATATTTAGCTTTCCGCTTTGTAAACAACAGCAAAAAAAAAAAGAATCAAAATTGAAATACCTAAATGCCAATTAAATTTCAAAAACTGACGATGCGTTTATGGCATTGCAATTGTTTCAATTTTGTGTTTAGCTTTAAATACTTTACTAAACACACTGAAAACAACTTGTGTTGTAGTAAATTCCACAGAAGATCCGCGTTTTATTTACTGTCTCATGGTAATAAATTATGGAAATATGATTTATCTTATTTGTTTATGCGATTATCATGTCGAAGCAATCACAAATTCTCACCCAAAGCTATCGACAATTGGAAATTCTCTTCAATCTAGTTGCTAGGTGCCAAAACGGGGAAAAGAGTATGTAATAAAATGAAACCACAGCAACAATCTCTATCATATGATGGAGCGCAATTGAAGTGTGGCATAATCAATTTGAAGAGGACCCAAAGCTTATCGCAAATGTTGCCTCAATTGGTGGCAAACAAATCAACATGTGACAGTACTTGGAAATTGACCCGTGTGAGCTGCAACATTTGTTAACATTTTACAAACTTCAAATGCTCAGATACAATCAATTAAATGATGGGACACGCAACGTGCGCCTTATCAGGGCTAATCACTGGAACTGTGACGAATCCATGGCATGACAAGTGTGATATGACTACATAAACCCGACTACATAGTAATTGTTGAGCTGGATATGTGTGCTTATCGGAGAAGTAGATACAAAGATTCGTTGATTGCCATATGGCAGGGCAACTGTCCGCCCAGCGGGAAGATGTATTGGAAATTAATTATACCAGCGGTTTAAAAATAAACTCAGCAGGAAAGCGGACTGGGATGTGCTCATAAATAGCCGTTCGGCATGGCTCACCTGTTAGAGTGTAGGGATAATAATTCCAAGACTTTTCAGTCACATAGAAGACGCGTGGACAAATTGCTTGTATCCAGTAGGGAAGGCGACTGCAAAGAACAAATGAATAGAGAATGCGCATTAGCTAACCATCTGTTGACTATGACAGCGTATGCTTTTACCTGGACAGGTGTATGCGCTTCTCTGTATACTGTCCGGTGCCATGCACGGGATCCTCGCACGGCATGTTTTCGACCACCTCTACACCCTCTCCCTCATCGGACTGCTCCAGACTATGTCGCGCAATCATATACAACTGTCCGATTTTATACTGCATATTGATGAATGAAATTTAGAATTATAAAATCCTTCGGCAGCGGTAAATATGACAGGTGTTCACCTCCTCCACAGTGAGCGGCATGCAAACGCGATATTCCTTTATTAACACCATGTTGTCAACTGATAATTTGATAAAAATATGATCAGAAAATTAAATTTCACGTTACGCAAAAATCGACACACGAGAGTGTCGCAACTGAAGCAACAACAAAAACTAATGCTTTTGAAAATCAATCGGCGTGACTATCGATTGTCCTACCGATATTTGTATAAGGAAGCCGTACAATGAATAACTCATTTTATACGAATCAAATACATATTGGTATTCCCTACTTTGATTTGACTCTTAAATTTAGTAAATATTCAAGTCTTGGATGGCAAGCGAATATTAAACTAGCCTTAATATACTTATAGAAGAAAACTTTAAACAAAAAACAAACCTGAATGCTCTAAAATATTTATAACACATGCGTAATTATTGTATTTTTGTGAGTAGACAGTGAAGTTATACTTATTAATTAATTTAAGGTAAATTCAATAAATTGGTGCTTCAGACAAGTATTCTATTTTAAAATTGTATGGTATATTCGTTTCATTTTACTGAGATCAGTATACTAGTCTTTTGTTAATCCAGCTATCGATAACACTTAGCAAGCGATTAGTCGATAAGGTCGTTTTTTTACAAATTACGGGCACACTGCTTTATTGCTTGGATTTTTGCTGAAAGTGATTCGTAGCTCCATTCGTAAATAGAGTTTAAACGGTACAGATTTCACAATAATTGGTTCATAATAACAAATAGAAACGGCAGAAAGGTAGTGTTTCCATTTGCATATCAAATAAGAAGAACAATGTTTGCGTATCTTGCTTAAGCACACAGTGAAAATATCACCAGCAATAAATTGGAAAAGTGGCACACAATAAATACATACAACACATACACGCATATAAATAATTTGACTATATCACATCAGTGTGCTTGCTGTTGTGTGTAGGTGTTTGTGTGTATGTGTATATATACATACTTGTATTAGATATACATGCGTAGAGTATACAGATTAGTAGAGCGGCGCGACGCCCCAAGAGGCTTAAATAGAGCTCATTTATGCACATACATAATCATAACTAATGTCTGATTCACTTCGTCTTCAGTTTACTGCGACGCGACAAAGCGAAACCCTTAGCGGCTGAGCGAGCGACGTGCAATGTTCAGGATTCGCGTCAAAATGGGCCCGCAACGTAATCATAACAACAACAACGGCAACAGCAACCATGGCCGCATCAACAAGGAGTGGACCTGCTGTTTTGGCCTGCATGTGCATACCGCAACATTGATGATTGGCCTATGGCATCTGGTAAGCAAAAACCTTGATCAAAGTACATATGTACATATATACCTGAATATATATATACATATATGTATATTTATACCCCTACGCACGAGTGCAATTGTTGCTGCACACTCGTGCACATATATACAGGCGAATGTAAGCTGACCCTGTTCAGTGTCAAGGAGGGGAAAAATCAATTGTCGCTCTGCGCTGTGACTCTTAAACTGTTGCCCAGGCGGCAGTCACTCTCAAAACTACTAATGCGTCTTCGTTTGCTTAGTTTGTGACGTCAATAGAGTTTGCTGCGCTTCATCAACTTAATTAAAAGTTTACTATTTACAATTTACAATTTTGTTGTGTCAGCTTATATTTCAATTGTTGCCACACAGGGGCATTCGACATATGCATGCCAAACCACCTTCAAAATCATGCCAAAAGGGGATTAAACCTTACTCAAGCATTTGCCAGTTGTAGCAATTGTTACGTTTGTTTATTTGTATACAATACATAATAGTTGACGTTGCTTAAACCTCACGTTTCGCATTTACAGTCGCTGTTAGGCTGACTCTCAAACTGTAGTGTCTTCGGCGACTCTAATTGATGACAAATAAATTTATACAAGTTTGCTATATATATATATGCCATTCGACGAGTAATTAACGATAGCTTTTAAAAGTGAGGTGTTTAATTAGCCCTCTTCACAGTTTCAGAGCCACTGCAGCAGTGTCGCATTAAAGGTCAAGTGTACAACTTTTCTAATTTGCATATTGTCAGGAGGGAAAGTGAATTTCAGCTATTTACAATATATTTATTAAATATTGATAAGTAAATAGTTTATTATCTGTACATAAGCTGAATAAGAGCGCTACGAGGGTTGATTGCTCAGTTTAAACATTAGTTCCTCTCCGATAGCCATTCTCGGAAAGATCCCATTCAACCTTATCTGAAAGAATAAATAAAAACTCTCCTGGGTTGATGATAACATGACTGTAACATGTCAGGCAGCTTCTCGTTTTAATTCAAATTTAATTTGTTTTATCTCCGAGCGTAGATGTCTTTCTGCTTACTTAATTAGAGAGGGACCATATCCTTTTTTGTTGAAAATACATTATGTAAAATACTAAATAAAAACATCATTCCTTATCGATAACCTCATTTCTGGCGGACATTGCGCGATCAGTCCTCGCAAGCATACAAATTCAATTTAAGCTGCGAAAGTGACATTGACAATATTCACAAAGATGTAAATTGAGATTTATAATGTATTTTATATTTTATTCGTTGGTCAACTTAACACTAACAATGACATCGGTATAACGAGTGAATGCATCGATTTCGATACCAATTCAGATTCGAATGCGATGCAACAAGAAAATGAAGATACAGATGAAGATGATGGATGCAATTCCAACTCAAGTCTATCAACTGACGAGGCGGAGGAGGACGAGGAGATCGAAGTTCATCAATGGGAGGAGAAGAATGCAGATCGACCAATTGTATACAATAGTTTAACAGAAGTCTCACTTCAATCGTTGGGTTACGAGGCGCCCGAAGATTGGCCCGTCTATGAAAACTGTGCCCAAGTGCAGCATAAGAAGCCACCGCTCTACGAGCTGATGTTAAACCTAATCCAAAAAGGCATCAAGACCAATACTGTGGTTACCATCGGAGAAAACAGTCTGAAAGTGCATCTCATAGTGCTGCAATGTTTCTCGGGTCTCTTCTGTGATCTGAATAACGACATGAGCGTGGAGCTGCCGGTTGAGTGGGTTACTTATCGTGCCTTCCGACTCATATACGACTGGATGATTGAGGATGCACCGCGTTTGTCACGGCATGGCTTGTTGGAGGTGCTGCGTGCTGCGAGATTCCTGAAGGTGCCACAACTCGAGAGACAGTGTGAACAATGTCTGAAACATGGCTTCAAAGAGGATGCAGCAGTGCTATTGTATCTGGAGGCACGATTGTTGCACATGGAACGAGCAAATCGACCTTTGCTGCAGAGCGTAGGACGCTTCTTTTTGACCCTGGTCGCCTCGCAAGAATTTCTCCAGCTACCTGTGCATGCGCTGTGGCAGCTGCTCCGTTCGGACAGCATTGGTGTCAACTCCGAACTGGAAGTGTTTATGGCTGCCGTGCGCTGGCTCAACTTTCAGTGGCCCAAGCGACGCCTCGTTGTAGAACAGCTCATATCCTGTGTGCGCTTTGGATTGGTGCCTCCTTGGCTGCTCATTCGACTGCACGACCAACAGACGAGCTCAATGGAATTGAGACGCATAACCTCGCACCCAGAGGTGCTGCAGCAATTGTACGATGGCATTGGCTATACCACAACAAGGATCTGCTATGGCACCGATCGCAATGCGTTCATGTTGCACCTGAAGCGCAGTGGCATGCAACCGCCGGTGCAACGCAATTGGATCTATGATCCGGCATGCAACTATCATCATCGACTGCACTGCCAGATATCCGATGAATTCACATACGAAGCCTTCACGAGATATCTCAATTTGCTGCAAACTCTGCACAAGGATTACTGGCAATCCCTACAGCCGGTAGATGCCTCCGAGGTGTGCTTCTGTTGCCAGAGAACTCCAAAGCCGATGGAGAACAGTATTCATAGTTAAACATTCGTATTCTTTAAACTATTTCTAATTGCAACGCAAATATATATTTTTTATATTACCAAATAGCAAAAGCGCGATTAATTTGACTAAAGATTAATTGTTATAATAAACATAAATAGTAATTAACAATTTCTCATTCTTATTGCTTACAGTTCCTCAACATTCTTGCTCTGAGTGTGCTCGCAGTCATTTGGCGCAATCCGGAGATGATGGATGAATTGGAAAGCGGAAGTCATGATTTCACTGTCGATCTGAATGCGCCTCCTCTACCCACACCTCTGAGCAAGGTGGATCCCCCCTATGCCTATCGTGATCATTCGCTCAACTATCGTAAGCGCTACCGTAAGCAGATCTGCCTACAGCTGCTCCAGGAATCGATTTTAAATCTAGAGAACTCTTTCCACATTTCCAGAGAACTTCGACATGGGAGGTCTGGTGTGCACCTGCATGATAGCCATAACGATGATGATGCTCTATGGCACCATCAAGGGCAAACCGTCGCATTTGCTGCCCTTCTTCTGTCTGCAACTATTCGATTTTGCTATTACCACGTGAGTGCCAAACATATTCTCACATTTCGCAGTCCAGATTTTAACTCGTATCGTTTTCCCTTTTGTAGGTTGACCGCAGCTGGTTATCTTTGCTATCTTCAGGCTATTCATCGCATCATTGCCGAGTCCCATCGGCTGCCGTGGCGCGAGAAGCTGCTGGAGCTGCCGCCAGAGGAGCTGGTGGTTGTTGTCCTTGTGGTATTTGTGTGCATTGTGTTCCTGAAAGCCTACTGCATTGGTATAGTCTGGCGATGCTACAAGTACTTGACTCTAAGGCAACAACATCTGCGCAGCCTGCTCCCTTGTGTGCTGCCAGAAACGGTTCTCCATGGCGGACTTGGTGGCGGTTTTGGTGCTGAGGAGCGCGCATATTCCACGCTCTTGCCCAATTATGACGAGGCAATTGCTCAGTATTTGAAACAGGCACCGCCACCATCCTATCAGGTGGCCATGTCCAACTATCATAATGAGGACGAGGGTGCCGCTGGAGGAGCACAGTCTGCCAATGCTGGCGGTGGCACTCCACTCTTTGTAACCCTTGATTCGGTTACCGTCAATGCGGCCTCCAATACGGATGACACCCTCGATAATAACAACGACGTACCCAACAACAACAATACGGTTCACGTGAATGCCAATACGCCACCGATGCGACGCAGTGAACAGGCAACGTCAACTGCCGCCTCTGTCTCGGACGATGATGGCGATCACGACGACGATTCTGATCTGGAGGTAATCGATGCTGGTATAGATATCATCGAAGGCAATATGCCGCCACCGCCGCCGCCGTACAATGATGTTTCCGATGCTCAGGTGCAGATGCCATCGCCGTCGCGGCTTAATCGCCAGGTTAACATACCCGGCCAGGTGCCCGGACGCAACGAGAGCCAGGCCTAAGTTGTGATTTCATTTAAGTTGTTTTTCTCATTATTATTGTGTGTTGTGAACCATTCTTCACCTACAAGTCTTATCCCCCTTGCCCAACCGTCAACCTATTAATTTCCCCACATAATCCTCTAAACTTGGCGCTGCAAATGAAGTGAAACACAGATATCAGTTTCAATTTTGACGCATTTGTCTAAAAAATAAGCCCAAAATAGCGATTTTTATGCATTAACTTATTACGCAATGAATGTAATTGATTATAAAACAAAAAACTAGAAAAAAGAGTCAACAAATTGAAACTTCTAGCAATCGCATATTGTTGTTTAACCTATAAAAAAAGACATACTTATAATCTAAATGAATATTCGCTGGATTTTGCTCTAAAAGTTGTATACTTACGTAAATGTATATTTCTTGGCCGCGTCTATTGCAATCGGCAATGATTTGTTAAAGATTTTAAGATTTTTCATTTAATTATGTTAACCAATTTGTGAATGTAGTATTCTTTTACTTTCGTTACCCCGTGAATTGTATCTAGTTAAGCACAAGTAGTTGTTACCAAAAAGAATAATAGAAAAGAAATACAAAAAGAGAGAGCCAAGCGAAAGTTGCAAGATGAATCTGAGGGAAAATCGATCGATGCGAACGCAAGTTCTATAATTAAGCTAACTTGTAAGTCTTTATTTGTATAATTATGAAATTGTATATCATTATTTGTACCTAAGTTTGTGTATCAATTACAATTATGTACCACAGTTCACATACATCCCAAGAAATATCCATCATAATTTATGTGTGTGTACAATATCTATATAAAGATATATACGATATCGTATAATGTATACTGTATACTGTATTCTAAATATGCAAAGATATTCGAATAAATATTAGTTTCAAATAAATTACTCCTTGTTTTCTTACACGTAACATTAATTGTTTTTAGGACCTTCGTAGGTGAAGTCTACTTCTATGCTCTGTAAACGTTCTCTATAAAGTCTATACTCTTTGGATCCACTTCTCCCAGTGTACCATCGTATGTTCAAACATAGTGTGTGTTCATAAATTATTTGTTTTATAAGATCTGCCGTCAATTTCATTCACAAACAAAACATTCGATTCGTTTGGAATCAGTATTAATTTACAATACTCTGATAAGATAGTTAACATACCGCATTAAAATAATAATAGCACATATTTTCGAATGGGATCAAGAATTTTAAGAGATGGAATTACCAGTTCTTAGTCTAGGGGCAAAGGAACTTAAGGGCTTGGTTTGATTCCCCATTTCCTCTTAAAGGACTCAAAGCATGCAAAGCAAACGTTGATCGCATTTGAAAGAGCTTCGACCACAAGAAATATGCCGCAATAATATGATTAACATATTGAAGTGCGTATTTTAATTAATTGTATTAAGTTATTTAAATGTTGAATGAATTTTATATTCGTAAAACCTTTTTAAGTCGACTTATTGTCTTCTCCAGAGCGTGCAACATTTAGAAGAAAGTCCAGCCACGATTTGGTATTTGGTTGATAAGAAAAGTGGCGTGTGGCTCGACGTTAGTGTAAATCATTTAATTATCTTTATCAATGAATACATAAAGTGAGTCTCTTGACGTCATTGATTTGAACATTCTACAATATTAACTTAACAATTTCAGATTCTTCTTTTAAAAGAATTTGACAACGAATTTCTCAAAACCCTTCAATAGAGCATTAAACAATCTTCATTAACTGAAGTTCCATCAAGTTTCGACCGCGGTAACGAATAATTTTAATAACCGAGAATTATAATAGCAAATCGATCAAATGATGAGAAGAACAACAAATTTACAGCTTTTTTAAACCTGTTAAACCTCTGTTAAACCATGAATAGATCGATTTTACATTTTACTCAATTACAGGGTATTAAAATTAGCATTACTGATCAATTTGCTGTTTTTTGTTTCACTGACTTAAAGCAAATACTAGAAAATAAATAAAATATATACAAATTTGAACAAGTACTCATTAAAGGGGGTAAAAAGGGTTTAATGTTGAGCATATACAAATATATAAGAGAGAAAAAGGGAGAAAGTGTATGGAAAGATTATTGATTATTTACCAATTATTCTATTATTAATTGTTCCCTTCTTTATAAACTTTAGCTTAAACATATATTGGGAAATACCAACAAATTAAACTAAGTAAACGTATACATTTTTAGCCTGATGTTTAGCTCAACTAAAAGTTAAAGTTCTTATCGAATACGAAAAAGAGGGTTATAAATTAACATTAATTCCAATCAGTTTAAATATATAAAAAATGTGAACAAAGATCGTAAATTCTTGACGAATTTTTTATTTTAAATGTGCTTACTAAAACTGTTCAAGAGGGTATAACAAACTATCAGAGTGTACGTAACAGAAAGAAGACAATCTATCTGAATGCCAAAAGTATAGAAAAGTTCCAAGAAACAAGTTTCCACCAATGAATTTGGAGCTGGCGCCACCTAGCGCTCGATGCTTGTCTGTATTTGAATGTAAAAGCAACTAAAAGTTTATAAGAGCCGTAAAAAGGGTATCTTGCGACTACAGAGTTCCTAATTATATTAGCAAAAAACGTAACGTAAGTTTAGCAGCAGAGTTTCAGTTAATAATCAGTTTTCGAACAAGTTCTTTGGCTGCATACCAGTTAGACCAAGAAATACGGTGTAGTTTGCCAACTTTATTAAAAGCAGGCCATAAATTGATCACCTCGCTATCTCTATGAAGGAGTTTATTGATTTTGTATTGTTTACTCGCTCGACTTTTGTTTATAATAAAATGGATTCTGATAAGGAGGATAATCAGGAGCATATTTTGATACGAGATTTCGTATCGCTCCGATGATATGTAAACAAAACAACTGAATGATTGACTATAAAAGCACCAGGTGAAGTTGCAGTTGGCATAGAAGCATCTACAAGCATCGACATGGCAAACAAAGCAATCATCCTTCTGGCCGTACTTATGTGCGCCCAGGCAGTCTTCGGCGTGGCTGTCGTCTCGAAGGCGTCGTGGGGAGGTCGTGCTCCCAAGAGCAAGGTCGCGCTGGGCAACAATTTGAGCTATGCCGTTGTCCACCACACCGCTGGCAACTACTGCAGCACCAGGGCTGCCTGTGCCCAGGAACTGCGCAACATCCAGGCCTACCACATGGACAGCCTGGGCTGGCCCGATATTGGCTACAACTTCCTCATCGGAGGTGATGGCGCTGTCTACGAGGGTCGTGGCTGGAACGCTGTCGGTGCCCATGCCGTCAACTGGAACTCCAAGTCGATTGGCATCTCCTTCCTCGGCAACTACAACCACAACACCGCCACCGCTGCCATGGTCAGCGCTGCCAAGGGTATCCTGGCCGATGCCGTTGCCCGTGGCCAACTCGTTTCCGGTTACATTCTGTACGGCCATCGTCAGGTGAGCGCCACCGAGTGCCCCGGCACCACCCTGTGGAACGAGATCCGCAAGTGGTCCAACTGGAGGGCCTAAGCAACGACTGTTTCACTGTTTGTAGAATTGAATGACAATTCGAAACTGCTGCTAAATAAAATATAAATATTCATGAAAATACAATACACGTTACATAGTTATATTCAAAGCAATCATTGGGTGTTTTCTCAAGGAATTATCTTTACCTAGGTGGAGGGGATACAGAGAGGGGAAGAATACACAGAAGTCTTCTGTGGAGTTCATTAGAAAATGAGCAGAGAAGAAATGGGCAATGATGAAATGACTTACATGAGTTTTCTTTTCTTTTTCCTAAAACTATTTCATAATAATAACAGAATGTTTATCACTTAAATAAATACAATATAGAAAACTGTTTAATATGCAAATCATTTAATTTAATTCATTTAAAAATAGAAAGGGAATTAAAGAAAACCTGCATTAATCGCAGTTTTTCACTTTCTGTAATCGTGTGCATTGAGAAATGATTCATTTGTGTATAAACTTTTAAAATATATAAATCAGTTAAGCTATTGTTGATGTTATTGCAATGTTGACAAACAGATACCCTATACAAATAACATATATCAGTTTGCTTAAAAACTTATCTTATTGCTTTGGAGAAACTGAAAATCGAGTAGAAAATTATTACATTCCATTTACTGGAGGCGCAGTGGTTGAGATTTCGCCAAGAATCACACAACCACAAAGTGAAAACCTATACGAGAGATCAGACGAGTGTATAATCTGTTCTCAGATCTCCAGGGAAGCCCCGCAGGAAAAATACCCGAAGAATTCAAATGAATTTGCTATGTACGATTCTATTATATTTTTAAGTTTGATTGTTTTTTATTTTGCAGCAGTTGAAAATATACTTGGAAGTTGAACTGTGTGAACCCAGAGCTTAGGCCTTCCAGTTAGCCCAGGTGCGGATCTCATTCCAGACATTGGTGCCGGGGCACTCGGTGGAGCCGACCTGACGATGGCCGTACAGGGTATAGCCGGATTTGATTTGGCCACGGGAAACGGCATCAGAGAGCAGACCCTTGGCAGCCTTGATCTGAGCCGCGTTGATCTTATCGTTGTTGTAGTTACCCAGGAAGGAGATGCCAAGCGACTTGGAGTTCCAGTTGGTGGCATGAGCACCCAAGACATTCCAGCCACGACCCTCGTAGACATTGCCATCACCACCAATGAGGAAGTTGTAGCCAATATCAGCCCAGCCCAAGCTGTCCATGTGGTAGGCCTGGATGTTGCGCAGCTGCGTCTCACAGGCAGCCCTGGTGCTGCAGTAGTTGCCAGCGGTGTGATGGACCACGGCATAGCTCAAGCCACTGGCCAGAGTGGACTTGGATTTGGGCGAACGAGCTCCCCATTGCGACTTGGAGATGACGGTCACGCCGAAAACTGCCTGGGCGCAGAAAAGCACGGCCAGAAGGATAATAGCTTTGTTAGCCATGATTTGCGATCGATTTGAAGAGTTGTGTGAAGTGCGCCTGCCGCAATGGCACTTATATAGACCTCTGGATTGTCGGTTGTCTTATCTCTGCCGAATGAAGCACGAGGCACACGACCGTCATTGCGTTTCAAATAAGTGTATATTTATGGGGGGGGACTTTTGATCTGATAGGAAGACAATCTGAAGCAGGTTCTGATACTCATACTCCTATCAGACGATGTGGCTTTCCCATTGTTGTGGTCAAATGAGTTTTTAATCAACGAGAGTGGCGTTTAATTAATTTGTTTCGTATTGAGCTGAAGAGTTTGAAAACTAAACAGGTGTTATAACTACGCTTCCACACAATAATTCCCCTTTGTTTTTTGCAGTGTAACGAGGGGAGGCAATGCTGTTCCTTATTTGAACTAAGTAATAATAATAATAAATAATAATATATAAATATAACATACGAAAAGTAGATAAATAGTAAATAATACAAAATTAGTATAACAAATAATAAATAAAAAAGAAAACCTATACAATAAATTGAATATAATAAAATGCAATTGCTGAAAAGTTAATTCTGAAAAATATATAGTAAATATAAAAAAACGACTGAAAACTAAATAATAAATAGTCAAAATAAAATAATACAAAATACATATAAATAAATATAATATAAATTTAAATAAAATATAATAATTAATAAATAGAAAATAGAATAGAAAATTATAATAAATAAAGAATAGTAAATAATAATACAAATTTATGTACAAAAAAAAAAATAGCAAATGAAAAAAAAACAAATTTGCAGCCATAAAAACATATAATAAATAATGTAATTTAATAAAAAAAATTAGTAAAATAAATATAAAAAAGGAATAATAGATAAAAAATAAATAATAGATAGTAAAAAGTAAATAAAAAGAAATTAAATAATTAAATGAAGCGAATAAAAAACAAATAATAGTTAAAAATAGTAAATGATAAAAAAAATTAAATAAATAATGAATATAAATTAGTACAAAATATATAATAATTAAAAAATAAGTAATAGATAATAATCGTGAATAAAAATAAATTTAAGAAACAAATAATAGATATTAAGAAATAAATAATTAATAGAAATTAGGAAATAATGTAAATAAAAGTAAGTAGAAAATAAGTAATAGTAAATAAATAGTAACTAATAAAAATAAATAATAAATAATTAAAAGAAAAGAATCTCTGTTTTTCATTACAGTGCATTTTTAAAGAACTTTTATTTTTATCTCGAATAAAAACAACAGCACAGGTTACTTAACAATTGGGTAAAATTTGTCAGCCTGTTGAGAAGTGCGTCAACAGATCATCATATGATTGCTAAACGAGCGCTGATTGTTAATATTTGATTTGTGAATCAATAAAATAAAACAGAACGTTATCTTTTGGAGCATTTAATGCCACAATGTCAAACTTAAGCCCTCCAGTGGGACCAGCTGCGGATCTCGTTCCAAATGTGAGTGCCAGGGCACTCGGTGGCGCTGACTTGACGATGTCCATAGAGCACATAGCCCGAGCTAAGCTGGCCACGGTTGACGGCATCGCTGAGCAGATTCTTGGCGGCGGCAATCATGTTCGGCTCCAAGGTATCCCAGTTGAAGTTGCCCAGGTAGGAGATGCCGATGCTAACTGGATTCCATTCGGCTGCATGGGCACCCATCGAGTTCCAGCCACGACCCTCGTAGACAGCGCCATCACCTCCGATGAGGAAGTTGTAGCCAATATCGGGCCAGCCCAGGCTGTCCATGTGGTAGGCCTGGATGTTGCGCAGCTGCTGTGCGCAGGCAGCTCGAGTCTCGCAGTAGTTGCCAGCCGTGTGGTGAATGATGGCATAGTTCAGGTAATTGCCCAGGGCAACGCGATAGTTGGGAGCACGTCCGCCCCACTCGGCCTTGGAGACGATGTAGACTCCTTGGGCAGCATACTGGCTGCACACAAGGACAGCCAGGACGAGAGCAAGAGTTGATGTAGACACCATGGTTACTGATTTAGTTATGTTTGCTCTTCGGCAAATGCACATTTAAATAACCAGTCTCTTAACTTATCGGGCCCTTCAGAACTGGCAAGTCATGGCCAATATGGCAGATATGGGATATGGAAGCTGCACTTGAATGATTACAATGATGGTGATTTATGGTAATGCTTCTCGCTAAGGGGAAGCACTTTTGCCAAGTCGCCAAGTCATGATTTATACTTTTTACTGCTTGCCATTCATTAAAGTCCAAATACGATTACGAATACGAGTTGTTCGCTGATTAGGAAACTAGACTCTTGTATAAATTATATACTAATCTATGTTATCTTCCTTGACTTGGACTTTCGAATTGCATAAGTCGTTCTTCTAAACGTGCTTCCAATGAGGACTTTCCTTAGTCCAATAATTGTATCCAACTTCTATTCTCTTCACTTTGATATGAGAGGTACTTGCTTATCAGTATAGTAGGCAATGTGCTTAAGCTCCAAATATCTTTCAGAATATTTAAAATTTTCCAAAATATTCAAATACATTTCTTAGACTTTCCACTTTGTCAACTCTTCTCAATATGAACGAAACAACTTCCCTGGAGGACACGTACAAGGAGGTAAGTTAGACAGAGAAAGAACAGAGAGCTCTCCTATCTGAACACCAATTTGAAGATGAGCTGCTTCAGTGTCATGGAGGTGGACTTCGAGCATCGCTGTCCCTTAACAATGCTGGTCAAGCACTGCAATTACATAATGAACTTCTTCAACTACTTTGAGATCATGTACTGCAGCATAGATATACAGAGCAAGCTGGAAGAGAGATTCATCATGTGCTTATTTCTTCTCATTATGATTTATCTTATACTCATGATAGGACACTTGGTGGACATATAGTAAGAGCTTCCCCCTGCACTAAGTACAACTATCTTTAAATTCATTCAATTGTATCTCAGTATTGGTCCTGCTCTAAAGATCCTTTCGATGAGAATGTATATGAGTGAATACATGGCTGGGGTGACTCTACTGTGTCTGGGGAATTCGCTGTCCGATCTGATTGTCAACTTGATGCCAATTCGTGGCCATGCCCCTATATATACGATAACCCTTAGCAATGCCTTGGCCGTGTTTCTATTGAGTGGCGGCATGATCTGTTATCTGCGACCCTTCAAAATAAATGGACACAGTGCCATTAGGGATCTTCTCTTTCTGCTGCTTGGCGGCGAGCTTCTGGTCTACATGCTCTTCAGCGAAACGAGAACATCGAAGTTGGAAGCGACAGGCAAGTGTCATCACAATCTTCCTGATTGATCAGTTCTCCTCATGTGCTGTGTCCTTATAGTACTTGTTACATTGTATGTTGTTTACCTGCTCATCCTCTTTGCGGATCACAATTTGCTGCTTCGCACCATAAGGAGTAAGTGAACAGCCATAAACTGAAAGTACCTCAAAGTATTGGACAATTCTTCGCAGCCCTCTACAAGCAGATCGACGACATTCAAAAGCAGCCCTACTCCGACTATCGAAAGCAATTGCTCAAGAAGAAGCTGGAGAAGTTGCATGAGTTCGAGCAGGAAAGCAGAATGGTTGTCGACAACTACTCGAATATGTATCGCTATGGCTCTGTGAATATCGCCGATTACTGGCGCGATTCCCGGCCATCTAATCCCAATCGTGAGATCCGCAATATGCAGAAGTTTGATGAGAATATCACTCGAAATATCTTATACAATTCGAACAATCCAAAGAATATGTTTCTGGTCGAGGAGTTCCTACAGGCCTTGATACCCATCAACGCTTTGGATTGGAAATTCAGCGGCTGGGGTCGACGTCTCTTCCTCATCATACTCTCCCCCATCGCCTTCTTCTGTCTGATATTCATTCCCCTCGTGGACTATCGCGAGGGCAAGCATGGCTGGAGCAAGTTGCTCAACTGCACACAGATTATTACGAATCCCATATTATGCTATGTCCTGATCGAAGGTTTGTCCATTAATCGTAGCTTATCCGACTGTCTATTTAATTAGTTAATGCTCTGAGTTTACATTTAAATTCATTCGCTATTCACAAACGCAATTTGTTTAGTATTCTAATTTGCTATTAAGTAACAAACTAAAGAATATAAGAATGGCAAATATAGTTTTTATCATTTTATTTTATTTATATTTTTCTATTTCTATTTCTTTAATTTACATTTAAATTAATTCGCTATTCACAAACGCAATTTGTTTAGTATTCTAATTTGAATGCATTAAGTAACAAACTAAAGAATATAAGAAAAGCAAATATAGTTTTTATCATTTTATTTTATTTATATTTTTCTATTTCTATTTCTTTAATTTACATTTAAATTCATTTGCTATTCACAAACACAATTTGTTTAGTATTCTAATTGGAATGCGTTAAGTAACAAACTAAAAACTATAGGAAAATCATAGGTAGTTTTTATTATTTTATTTTATTTATATTTTTCTATTTCTATTTCTTTAATTTAACTAATTAAGTTTTGATTTACTTTACATACTTTTCAAGTTTTCATTTCTATTTTATTATACATTTTAAAAACAATAAATACATTAATAGTTTTACATGTTTACTCCTCCATTTACTTTCTCTTCATCTACCTACGGATTCAGCTATGATTAAGAACACATACACAAAGCGGTATCCGGTTATAATCTTCAGCAACGCCAAATGGACCTTGTGCTTGACCGTGCCCCTGGCCATTGTTGTGTTCTTTCAATCCCGCACGGACAGGCCGCCGCCGTATCACATAGTAAGTTGCATGCAACATGTTGCACAGAGAGTTGCTAATGCATATTTCGATACTTCTTGCAGCTCTTTATGTCACTCACAGTTTGCAGCTCGCTGCTCTTTCTGACCATTTGTGCCACCGAACTGGAGGTTCTCTTCTGCATCATTGGATTAGTCTTCCACATGACCGAGGATTTTGTGGCCAGCTGCATTCGTTCCATGGCCGGAGCCATGGGCGATGTCATCATCAATGTCAACCTTGCCATGCAGGGCTACGAGAAAATGGCCTTTGCTGCCAGCCTGGCCGCGCCCCTATTCAGTGAGTTGTCAATCAATCAGTAATTGGCTTAATGAACTATGATCTTGCTACAATTCAAGGCATTACAATTTGCATGGGCGTTCCCTGCTTTTTCAATGCCAATGCCCAGGAGGAGAGCTCTGTGCATTGGCTCTATGGCACATATGGTACCAACGCTCAAGTTTTCTTTACCTTGGCCATCTTCACAACTCTGGGTTGGACGCTGACACTTAATTTCTTGGCCCGACGGTCGGTGGGTATTTTTTCATATATTTTATTTATGTTATTCATTCTGTACACCGGACTCGCCGAGTGGGGTGTGGTCCATGAACTGAACAAGGATCGGAACTTTGATCCAAATTAAGCACAATAAATCTCATCGCTGTCACTAATTGTATTTCAAGAGGGTCTTTACATAGCTCACAATATCATTCCTTCAAACGGAGCCCAAAAGTAGGCTACACTCTTTGAAGGAACCACAAGGTTAGAGTATAGTTATGCCAAGGAATGTTGAGTACCTGGCTACTTAACATCTCCTAATCGCTCACTCTCGACTTGCCATTGATAAAAATGTCCAAGACTCCGCTACCATAAATTAGCATTTCGTTATCGACATTAGAAAGTTTTAGATGCTGATAGAGGCGTATCAGAAGATAGTCTCGTATCGCCCCAATGATATATGAGCAAAACAATTGCCTAACCCTATAAAAGCCCCACATCAAGTTGCAGTTGGCATAGAAGCATCTACATAGAAGCATCGACATGGCAAACAAAGCAATCATCCTTCTGGCCGTACTTATGTGCGCCCAGGCAGTCTTCGGCGTGGCTGTCGTCTCGAAGGCGTCGTGGGGAGGTCGTGCTCCCAAGAGCAAGGTCGCGCTGGGCAACAATTTGAGCTATGCCGTTGTCCACCACACCGCTGGCAACTACTGCAGCACCAGGGCTGCCTGTGCCCAGGAACTGCGCAACATCCAGGCCTACCACATGGACAGCCTGGGCTGGCCCGATATTGGCTACAACTTCCTCATCGGAGGTGATGGCGCTGTCTACGAGGGTCGTGGCTGGAACGCTGTCGGTGCCCATGCCGTCAACTGGAACTCCAAGTCGATTGGCATCTCCTTCCTCGGCAACTACAACCACAACACCGCCACCGCTGCCATGGTCAGCGCTGCCAAGGGTATCCTGGCCGATGCCGTTGCCCGTGGCCAACTCGTTTCCGGTTACATTCTGTACGGCCATCGTCAGGTGAGCGCCACCGAGTGCCCCGGCACCACCCTGTGGAACGAGATCCGCAAGTGGTCCAACTGGAGGGCCTAAGCAACGACTCTTTCACTGTTTGTAGAATTGAATGACAATTCGAAACTGCTGCTAAATAAAATATAAATATTCATGAAAATACAATACACGTTACATAGTTATAATCAGAGCAATCATTGGGTGTTTTAATGGAGGAAACGGGGCGGACATAGGAGCTGACATTTGTAGAATAACTAAACTAAATATAAAGGATTCAAAGGTCAGGTGGCAGAGTCTACTTCCTCTCGAGAGCAACAAAGGCTCTGGCATTAAAGCTATTTGAATCGCCTGTGCTGGTCAAGATCAATAAGATTAATATAGTAACATAGCCAAAATGCATCCAATTTAGTTTGTGTTAATCGGGAATTCTACATTTGGAAGGATGTCCCTAAAGTTCTGAAGTACTCAATGGCCACAGATGCAATCCCTTTAAAGCTAGAGATCCAATGAAATATATAACCCAACTAATAGCCGACAGATGAACTGGGATCAGCCACTTTCATCTTGGGTAGCCCCCACTTTCCCCGCTTATACAGTTTATATAAATTCAATACTCACTGTAAATAATTTGTTGTATATTGTTTTATGTAGTAAAACACTCCGTTATTCAAATACAAATTATTATATATGCATATACGAAAATAGTTAAATTTATATTGTTAGTTTGATGTTGGTTTTGTTGTTGTTGTTTTCAAAACATTTAAAAAGCTTTGCTCAAAAGTGTACAACAAGTCTGAATTCTAAAGGCCAAACAGTTAATTTGATTTCTCTTAAGTCAATTTGACTACACACGATTAAATATGTATGTATTTATATAGTATAAGTACAAATTAGCTAATACGTGTGTAGCCATCATAATTGGAAAGTTTGCCAGATTTTTGCTACATTTCTTTTCATTTTTGTTTTGTTTTTCTTCTCTTTTTTTTGGGCAACACTTACTATACTAAATTACATTTCATAGATTTACTAAGCTTCAACTATGATAAAGCCTTAATGGATACACGATAGATAGATAATGCTTTGTTGTTCTTTAGTTAGTTTCACATAATACAGTGGGTGTATAAATGTATCAAACATTGTATATTTAACCATTAGTGTTGTTTTGTTCTACATCAATAATATAGATATGATTTTATATAAAAATAATTGTTTTTGTTTATGTTTTAGTTGTTTATCAGGAAATTATCAACATTAAGTTTAATAGATTTATTTAATGTCGCTATATGGAATATATTTATGTATGTAAGTTTATATATATATATATATTAAATCAATTCTTATTTTCACCCTCAGCTATCCACACTTGGTAAAGCAAATGCAGCTTTAATAAGTAGATATAATTTTAAATAAGGCTATATATGTATATTAACATAGACACTGCCAATTCAATTGGACAATGGCGCAGCGAAACAAATTCAAGATTGGTGTCTCCACGTAGAACATAGAACGTCGGAACTCTAGAAAATCCTCTTCCCTACGTAATAGGTATAGGTCCACAGCTTCATCTCCTCAACAATGGATATTATATCGATGGCTTCAAATGTCGCTGTTGCGAAATAAAAGGATAAAGTTATATAAATAACTTTGATTTACAACCGTAAGTTAAGTGATTCTCTTTTTACTTAGTTTTTCACGCTTTTTGTTTGTTCTTGCTGCCGTTCCGGCTCCTTTTCCAACTCCTTATCCACTTTGTATCTCTTTACGGCAGCTATCAGTGCCTCTGGTAGCTTATAGGAGCCCGCTAACAGCTGCAGTTCCTTGTCAATATTATCTTTGCTGCCCAGCGATTCTATAAAATCGCTTTTCATTTGCGCTGGAAGATCTGGCAATTCCAGGTTGCTGCCGGTGGAAGGAGCTGCCGTGGGTAAAGGCGTTGGTGTCGGTGTCAGAGATGTATTGGAAATGGCATCAATATCGTCTTCGAATTCTGCATCAGCCGCTTGCAGAATAGTCAGGATATCTGTTGGAGTTTCCTGCATTAATAAGACAAAGCAAATAAAACATTCAATAAATATTTATTCTCTAAATGTTCATTCAAAGTATACGTTGTGCCATGCACAAAGGCGCTTCAACCGGAAGCATTTAGTTGAAAATTCTTAACGCTTTGAATTCTGTAAACAAATATTTACAGTAGACACTCTATGCTCTTATTGATTTGGTTTTTATCAAGCATTTGGCAATGTTATTGATTCATTTCAACTAATAAGAAGTACCCGTTCTCATAAATATGTTTTGTAATTATTACATTACATTATGCCATTCAATTCTTGCCATAATTAAAACATTTACTTCTAGCTTGACTGTACAATAACGTTTAACAGTTCCATTTATCGATTATCCAGGCCATTGTAGTTATTATTTATAAACATTTAATAATTTGTTTACAACGAACAACGAACAAGGAACAACACTTAAACGGGTCTGTTTACGCTGTCCAATAATAGTTTATACATACATATACAAATGTGTGTTGTTTATACGCATTTCTCGCTGTACATTTGTTTACATCAATTAGCAAATGGGTCAGGATTAAATTACCTTAAGTGCATCAACTCGCTGACGTTCATGCATTGCACTCAAAAGCTCACGTAGATGTTGATTCTCTTTCCGCAAACGCTCGCGCTCCAAATCGCGTTCATTGATTTTGGGCTGCAATTATCAAATGATGTAATTAAGAATGCGTTTCTAATTGCTCAAAACTCACCAAAAGCAACGAAATCTGCTCATTGAGGACATTGACAATGCCGCTAAGTGCATGACATGGTACGCTTGGCTCCAGGGAGCTGGCATGCTGTATTCGATTGAGTCCACATAGAGTTGATGCTGATGATGATGATGATGATATTGTAGATGTGGCTGATGAACAGAAGACCTTTTCCTTGCCAACAGTTGTCAATGGCAGCAATGCAACCTGGGTCTGTGTGGAGTTATCGATCATGGACAATGTGGTGTGGGCTTTATTAAGTGCAGCCTGTGAAAAGGAACCGATAATATTATCTACATTTCTATTATTTACAATTTATAAATACTTACCAAAGTGTCGTACACATCATTGATTTCAATGTGATCACTTTTCACTGCAGTATCCGTTCCGTTCTGATCTCCTTCCACAGAGACTGCAGTTGCCACTTCAATGATCTTTGTTGATATTTTTGGCTCTGTCTCGCACACAGTATCCTTTACTTCCGGTGTCACCTTTGGAGCAGCTTCAATTATGGGCTCTACTTCAGGTAACTTTGACTCGCCCTTTTGCAGCTCATCGGCAGATTCTTCGGGAATGCTATCGACACTAATGGTGCTCTGTCGTTTGGTTGCCTCCGTGTTGCCTGCGCTTTCTGCGGGTGGCGCAACTGCAAATTTGAAAGATGCCAGTGGTGCCGAGACATCTGTTGGTGACATTGTTGGTACGGATGGCAATCGCAGCTCATCAATCTCACAATATCCGTCATCATCCTCATGTATAGCGACTTCAATTTCCTCAACTTCCGCTGCCTTCTGCTTGGGTATCCGCTTCAACTGTGGCGTTCGCTGTTGACCCTGCGCCTGCTGTTTGTTCGGTGGTGGGAGCGGCGGTGGTGGAGATCTAGTTGTCGCTGTGGCTGGCCGGCGGGATCGATCTTTGTCATGACAATGATCACACACCGCTGTGGATACAGCTGAGATTTCCCTTTCCGGCGACACATGCATGTAATCATTCAGGATTTTTGTCAATATGCGCACTTGATCGTAAGCAGCTAATGCAATATCAGCGCTGTCTTTGGGTGCTTCTGGCATCATTGCGATATCGACAATCTCATTGAAATGCTCAACTGGCAAGCGAAAGATATCACAGATAATTCTCTGTTTCTCCATCAATCCATCACGAATGGAGGCATCCAAGCGACGCAATCTCTCACCCGGCGTCAGCACCGGCTCCGCTGTATGTGCCGGACTAATGCTGATCTGAATTGCCGTGGGATCAACCAGCGGTGACTGCATCAGCAATGTACGTGTGTTATTTGAGTTGTTTGAACAAACGATGCTTGCGCTGTCACGCTTCGATTGTCCACCAACCAGACTATAAGTTGTACCGCGTTCCTCATTCAAGTCGCCGCCGCTGCCGTTGTTGCTGCCGATGCCGCTGCTGCCGTTGTTGTTGTTTGCCTCCCTTGCCGATTGCGTGTGCCGCAACACAACGGGATTCATGTCCTGGCCAACATTTGGATAATTATTGTTTGGTTCTCCGCAGCTGCGTGTCGACATCGTACGACTAACCGACGCCCCGGCCGCATCATTTTGGCTAAGACGACGCTTAGACGAGATATTATAATAGCCAGAATGATCGCTCTGTCCGATATCGCGTCGTAAGTCACAGCTATTGCTGGCCAACGGCGCTGGCGTTACCACAGCAATTGGCAGCATCGGAGCCAATGGCGTTGTGGTAACAGTGGCCGTCACACTGGCCGGCTGGGCACGATCAGGTGTGGGGTCCACCGACTCCTTGTTGTGCGATTGCGGTAATGTGGCGATAATTGGATCATCGACAGCAGCATCCTGACTATTGGCATTCTTCGACCGGGGCTTATACTGTTGCGCAGCAGCGTCAGATATGTGTTTAAACCATCTGCAAAATAATAACAAAACAATATAAACATTTGTCAGCTGTTGTATCTGAAGATAAGCAATAAAAAATACATTAAATCTCAATTAAAACCTAAACAAATGTTCTTTCTCTTCATACTTCTTAGCTGTGCGTATTCCTGCAATGTTTACGAGCTTTACGTGACATTTAGGACATTTCGTGTACAACCTCATTAGGCATTTTCACATATCAATAAGTACAAGGCATTGTTAAAATCGAACATTTTCATGGAAAACAATGAGTAATATTCGAAAATATATGAATACATTGTTGTTAACGGAAGTGCTTTATTTAAATATTTATAAAATAATGTGTTCTAAATTGTGTTTGCAACAAAATAACAGGAAAGCCTAAAGTCGAGCAAACGCTACTGCGAAAGACCCTGCAATTTTGTCTGACGCTGCGTAGTTATTGTTTCTTGAATACTTTCCAGTTATTTAGATCATTCTAATAAAATTTAAAATGCAGAATGCAACTACTAAATGTATTATGAATTATCATGGACTATCATGGCTATAGCTTTTGTCTGGTGTACAAATATATATAATAATTTAATTTAAATAATATTTACTTAGACAAAACAAACAAAGCCTTTTCACATTTTAAATATACAAAAATCATGTTAAAAGATCTCTAAAAAGAATACCAGTTCACGAACCGAACACAGAGATAGGATCTTGTGCTTACATATCTATTTAAAAGTAGAATAGAGAACTATAGATTTCACCTGGATACCAATGAAGAGCGGCGACTATTGGGCTTGGGCACGACATTTTGTTCACTGCCTCCAATATTAAAGATCTCATTAAAACTGCCCCGACGGCGTTTATTCTTCACTTTGCTTAGATCTTGTAGGGAACTCGGATCATGTCTGTTCGATAATAATGATAGGCCGCCATTGCAAAGACTTTTACGGCGTAAACCACTTAACACGTCGTCCGGCGATAGAAAACTCATCTTGACAACAAGTTACAGCAAGCTAACACAACAATACAATACAATTACAATAGTTGAGATATTTTCCAAGTTGTTTCATTGTCATAACCAAACTTCGTTCGTTTACTTCCCTATACATATACATACATACATACATATAGTTATACATCACATACATTGCAAGATGTCGAACTGTTTGCTGCTGTTGTTACTTTTGATACCAATCAGTTTGTTGCATGTAACTTGAGTTGCCTCATTGTGCAACATTACAAAGGCTTACAACGACAAATATGAGTATAATTAATGTATTGTAAGACCATTGTATAAATTCTGATAAAGGGCACATATATCCAGCTGTTTGTATAACTGTAATACAATATATCTACACTGGCAAAAAAATCATGACAGATCCTATGACAAGCAGTGCAGAAGTTGTGTTCTTTTTGAAGTAATCAAACTAAAATGCCCATTTCAAGGGTACAAAAACTGTTAAAAATAGAAGCTGAGACTGAAACAATGTTGATGTAATACATATATATATATATATGTAAGTACATATAACTATGTATATATCAATGCTTAAAAACTTAGCAAATTGACAACTAAGGAAATGGAGCTTACATATACATAAATATATATATTGTATAACTTATATATATATATATACAATAAGGTCAACTAACATATAATCCTAAGAACTATTTAAAATTCTTTAACAAAAACAAATATATACAGCAAAAGTATGCACGTATGTATGTATGTAGTATGCTTGTATATTATTTAAAGGCCCAACTATAAAATGAAAATGTTTCCGCTGAACACAACGCGACACAACACAACACAACACAACACAACAACGCGTCTTCAGTGCGGGGGATAACACGCACACGCGTTGAACACAATGCGCAAACTGAGAAGCGCGCAAAGCAGCGCGAACAAAAGTTAGCAGAATCTCAACACAATATCATCCCATATTACCCCATAGACCATTATAGCCGATGCGCGACACGTTTGCGTTTGGAAAAGCTCTCGCTTCCTCCTCCGACAGGCGGTCTGTGGTTAGCATCTACCACATATGCACATACATGCATACATATGCACATGTACGACATGCATGTGCTTGATGACACCGTAATGCTTCGGCTTTTACGCGATTTTCACTGAGGTCATATGTGA
The DNA here is from genome assembly GCA_035042075.1 of Drosophila macrospina. Lineage (NCBI taxonomy): Eukaryota > Metazoa > Arthropoda > Insecta > Diptera > Drosophilidae > Drosophila > Drosophila macrospina. Next base: position 1,127,742 of record JAWNLW010000277.1, on the reverse strand, counting down.
GAGCGAGTCAAAGCGACAGAGCGGCGGAGTGGCAGAGCAAGAGAGAGCGATAGAGAGAGAGAGAGAGAGAGTACGCGCGAGAGAGTTAAAGCAAACACAATGAAAACAAGAAACAACAACAAGCGCTGAGAGTGACGAATTCTTTATACCCTAACTGTTATATGTACACTTGACTACGCATATAAAGCTATCTAGAGTTTGAATATTATAATAAATAAAAGCACTCAATTCTCCTACTTCTTTCTTTTTAAATACAGAATACATACAAATATTATAATTTCTTGTTAAATAAACTAATAAATGAGTTGCCTTCTCCCTGTAACAAACAAGCTTATAATTTCATAATACTCATTTAATGGCAATGCAGAGTATTTACAAATGTTAGTATTATTATTCAAATAAACAGTAACATTAATTTGATTTATTTAACCGCTGGCAGGCATCACATTTAATGCGACGACATTCGAAATACGCATTTCCAATGTTGTTTTCCCCATTTTGGGAGTTTTTAAATTAGCTCGCAATAAATTTGTTGAACAAGTTAATATGCCGACTTCAAGTAGTTTTGCCTTAAGCGGTGGAAATGAATGCGTAAAGCTAAAATTAACTGCATTCATAGGATGACAGCTCCCGTTCAAGTGAAGGCATTGAATTTTTATTTTTCTTTATTTTTCCAAAACGAGGGGGAGACTGGGACGATTGTAACTTATATGAGAACCTTGTAATGTCAAAATAAATTATATTCCGTGAAGGATTACATATTCCATTTTGATTACTAATATATATTTGATTTTTAATAACAAGATATATATATATAAAATATATTTATATATATTTGTCGAGATGTTTGCTAACATCTAAGTCCTCAACGTTGTCTCAGCCCTTTCCTACATTCTTATAACTTCTAATAAAAAAGAGTATTAATATTGCCATATATTAAAATATGCAGAATAATTCACTTCTATAAACACAAAGTACATATATTTCTGTCGCGTTTTTCAGACTGAGTGCAGTCTTTTCAATACACATACAAATGTACCTAGTATACGTATAATGTATGTCTGAATACATCTAGATGGAACAATAAATATATTTCGATTTATACTATACAATTAAAACGACTGAATGAACTTTTACCCAGGCTAACTTGTGCCTTTCCTATAGAACATTTACCTATTGACATTTTGTAATAATGTAATGAAAAGCAGAACTTACGTTTTACACTCAGAGCTGCTGGTCGCACGCAGCTCAAGCATTTGTGAGGTCTTTGTCTTGATTAGAAAGAACGAGTTCTTGTCTGCGGCTTCCTGGCGCACTAAAGTCTCCGAATCGATGCTCATAATGGGACTAACTGGCTTATTGGTGACGGCTAGCGGCATATGAAGATTCTTTAGTAAATACTTATCGTCCTGTACAGCAAAAGAAGAGATCAGTTATTAAGTAGAACTATTGGAAATGTAGCATGACTTATTTACCTGTTTTGTAAGCAAAACAATCATGTTTTCAAAGAGCAACCCATGAAGTTGTATACTGGGATTCTTTTTCATTGTTAAGTTGCCGTCGTGTATTAAACGATGTTGCGTTAGATCAAGTTTCTTGAACTCCTCCTTATCGTACGACGACTTGTCCAATTTGCGTTGAATGTTTTGTAGTCTGTGAAAGAGTATTGTCATTGGTATTATTCAATTGTTTATCGAATTATATTTGTATTGTATTGAATTTACTTGTGAGCATCCTCAGCCGTCTTGACAGCCTTGTTAACCTCGACGAGAATTTTCTTCGAGGACTCGAGGGCACGTTGTATGGCCTCTGCTTCAGTTGTGTTCTCAGGTAGCACTCGTAGAGTAACCTTATACAAGTTCTCAAACAAGAGAGGATATTTGGTCAGTCGCTGTAATACCGTGGGCAATAAATCCTTAAGCTCTAATCGACGGCAAGCCTTGTGCGATTCGGACTTCCTCAGCAATTTCTGTAGCTGCTCATCCTTATGACGCTTCTCTTTGAGCCCCTCAAGTGCAATCTGCTGGCGGGCACAAAAGTTAGCCGCATGTTCACACAGAACTTCCCCAGATTGTCCGTCAAACATTTCCGAAAGTAAATCTCCCATATGCTGCACAACGTGATTGTGTTCGATGCGACGTTGCTTCAGCTTCTGCTCGAAGGCGCCGTGAAGCTCACGCAATGATAAGAGTGCGGGTGGAAATAATAACAATAAATGATCTTGGGAAAGCAAGCCACTGTCATAAAGCGGTAAGAAGAACAGGCGATCCAGCAATCTGAGAGTACGCACATGATTGCGTTCCGTTTGATAGATCTCTGTGGAACAAAAGAGAATCACAGTTACAGATACATATACATATACAGATATAGATACAGAAATAGATGCAGATGCAGATACAGAAATAGATACAGATGCAGATAGAGATACAGATACAGATGCAGATACAGATACAGATACAGATACAGATACAGATTTATTTATTTACTATTTATAAAGTAAATAAACAAACCGATATTCATATTTCATCTCGCTCATCTTACCATTAATAATTTCCTGACGTTTCTTTTCGGCATCGGTTAGCCCTGAGAGTATCTCAACCTTGACGACAGAACTCCAGTCGGTCTCATTTAAATCATCCTCATCATCGCTCTCAAAATTCCACTGACGTTGCAGCTGAGGATGTCCGGCACTCCCAACGCTGCTCTGAAACGAATCCTGCTGACTGTGCAGATTTGCATTCTGCTGTATGATCAGATGTGGATGCTGATGGAGATTTGACGAAGCACTGGATATGGCGTGTGTCCCAGTCGATGTTCCCGAAATACCTCCGGCGACCTGCTCCATTGAGATGCTTGGACTATCAGAGCCATTTTCAGAAGAAAGACTAGAATCTGAGCTGCCCGTATAATTGGAATTTGTGAGGCCCAGATCTGGTTGATCATCGCTGTAAGAAATGCAATGGTTTAATTGCTTTATTAGTTGAGTTAAGCAACAACAACAGCAAAATTAGACACTTCTGCCATTGATTGTTTGGTTGATTGGCAATCGATATAATACACAGCTGGAAATTAAAAGTTTTTACAGCAGTTTTCCTTTGTGACGCTAATCAGCGCTAAAATCGAAAGTTCCACACACTTTTGTGGTGAAAATACTAGCTAAAATTGTGAAAAATAGATTGTTTCTGACAAACACTGAGCCCAAAGAGAACTCACTTATCATAACTATGGCCAAGTATCTCTTTGCAACTTTTACTACGCGTATACCGAGCCTTGCTCTTCATTATGGTAGGTGTTTAGAAAAGGTCTGAGTGTAAAATTGCTGGATTGCAAGTGCAGCACCGTTCTGGCCGAGTTTAGAGCGAGTACTGCCACTTAAAATATATATACAAGAGAGTGAGAGGTGCAGCCAATCAATATGTCTAGCACATATACTGTTGATTTAAAGCCAAGGGACTGCCGGTAAGATAATATCAAGATAGAATAAACGAACGAACGAACGATAACAACAACAGCAACAGCGTATAGCTACAGCTACAACACAAGCAACAACTACAGTCCTCAATTCAGTAAGTCAAACATACTCGCAATGAGACGGAAATACACTCGTAATACTCAAATGATAGTTACACGCTCTCCTACATTATGCCGTCAGTCTCAAGTCCATGACCCACTCTGCAGCAACGACCCTAAGAGGTAAACTAATTAAATTGATGTCATTGCAGGTGGTTCATTGTCCATAGTGCTGTTAATTTCCATGCCAAAGGCTGCAAATGGCATAAAGTGCAAACTCACCAGCATTTGAATTATAAATTACAATAAGCGCAAATTTAAAACTTTTGTTGTGAACTATTTTAATTTAACTAATTTATAATTTGCTGAGAAAACCGACTGCAATTCCCCTTTATTAATAAACTATATATGCTCTTTATATATATGCTCTATACTGCCCGTCGCAATACTCTTTTAAACAAGTCTATTACACTTAACGAATGCCAGCGATTGTTGCCAATAAATTTCTGATACACATATTTATATGTTCACTTACGTATTGCGCGATGATAAACTTGGATCGGAGGTCTTGCGGCGACTATTGCGGTTGCGCTTGTTCGACAAACGTTCCTTGTACGACTCCGAGCGATTAACAGAGACCGGTGCACTTTTATGTTGAGGATGAAAGCTGTTAAAGAGGCGTAAGACATTTGCTGATCAGTTGGCTGATGAACATGGGCATTAAATGTACGACTTACCTATCCCGCCGGATATTGCTTTCAACTGAATCTGGCGTATTCAAATCGCCTATCGCTGGCAAACCAATTGCACCCGTCAGGGAATTAGTTAGTGTACCAGATCCCGCTGATGTTGTAAGATCTGGGAAGCCACCACATGCACTATCCGCATGAGCGTTGTTTACGGCGGGAAATGAATTGTGCAAATCGCTGCTATTGTGTAGAGATGTATTACAGGATGCATTGCCGTTGGAGCGCAAGGATACATTAACATCCGGCCTGCGGTCCGAGGGTTGGCGAACAATGGATGATGAGTGGACGCGATCTAAAAAGAAAGCAATTAATTGAAATAAGTAATTCAATGACAAATACATTAAATTGGATTGTGTGTGTGTGTCAAGGACTAGAGTACAAAACAACAAAGAATATATGTATTGTGGAGTAATTAAGGTAATTTCCACCTGCTCACCACCACAATGTTGTATATAGGTCTCAGCCTTCTCAGCCGATCCACTATCTGCCAACGTGATCTTGTGTTTCTTCTTTATCTTGGCTGCAACTCTTGATGGGAATGATATTTTGTTTGACTTTGCCATTTTGGGACTCTCAAAACATGCTGGGGCTTTCGATGGGCTAACAACATTGGGGCTATCAACAAAATCACCATCGTGACTAGCTTTCTTAACGAGTTTCACCTTCCTATCGGCCTTGGCAGCATCTGAGTCTTTTGGTAGATCTGCCAAAGCTTGTATCACTGGTAAATTTATGGCACTCGCTTCCGATATGGACTTGCGACGGATAAACGCAAAGTCATCCGTTCTAAGCAGTTTCCTATTGCTTTTTATGAACTTGACAATCGTCTGTAGATTGATTGTGTGCTTGGGTTCATTGTCAATAAATGATGCTTTGTCTTTCGACTTATTTCTCTTTAGCTGAATTATCGTGTCACAATCATCAGAATCCCCATCTGATTCGACATCGTTTTTCTTGACGTTACGCTTGTTCTTGGGGGGAATTACTTTGAGACCCACAGACTTGGCATCGCAAACTTTATTCTTTGACGAGCTCTTCTCAATCCGATTATGCTTATACTTGGGATCGGTAACCAAAACACGCGATTTACTCGCTGAACGCAGTATTTTCTCTTTATTGCCCCGAACAACGACATCATCGGCAGAATCATCGCTATCATCATCACTATCGGCACAATTCTTATAAGTTTTCATTTTCAATTAATCGATAATACTTATTGTGAAGAATCTATCATGTATTATTAGCTGACATATGCGACAATCGGTCTTCTCTTTCAAATATTTCGTTAATTATAGTTAAATTCCTTTCTCCTCTTGTATTATTAAATAATATATATGGTGACTTGTTTCGTTGCAATTATCTATATATCCTGAAATTTTCAGAATGTTCGTATAACAAATATCAAAATTATTGAGCCAATGACTGAAACGTATAGAGGTTTCTACTTGTTTGTATGTTTATTTGTCTACTAAATATGAACGTTTTGTGTAAATACGTATGTGTATGCATTGGCAAATGTATTTGCACTTGCGTACGTACATTTCGATGGACAAATATATAAATAGCTTTTTGTGTAAAAATGCAAAAAGTATTTAAAAATTTAACGTTCCCTGTGTGTTTATTTCTTTTCATGAAATGAGGTCGAAAATGCCTTTATAAACACATTGTGAATTCATCAATTCAATTTATGAACTTTAATTAGTTAATAATAGAAACTATACATGTATATGTACATTTCGATTGATTTGTGGAATGTAATGAAATTCAGTTGTGGTTAACAGACTTATAGATGCTCTATTATTCTCTATTAGAGAGATAAGAAAGATAAGATAAGATAGTAGAATAACAGTTTTAGCATAAATCAGAACCATATCAATTTATATTGATGAGTTAATACCGACGAAGTCGCCGAGAGATTTGAGTTGTTTCCTCTATTATTCCAAATAATAATGAAATGAAAACATATTTAAATAAATATTACAAGCGTCAAACTGCGCACTGTGTAGTAAACAAAACAATAAAGAATATATTAAATAATTATTTGTATTTTTCACTTTAGAAATACACACTCTATTTCTTTCAGTGGAACTGCATTTAGTCACTCTTTAAATACGTTTTATTGTCATTTTTATTGTCATTCATTTCTCTCACAATTCGCTTTCACACGCTTGTTCTTTAACTGTTCTTAGTCACTAGAAAACAATTTTACGGCAATCTCATAAATGCTTTAGTATACAATATTTTGGCAAAGCAATTCAAACTGTAAATACAACAAACACTCAATAAGTTTAGTTAAGTTCTGTATCGTCGATCATCAATAATGCGTATAATTGTCGCTGATATTAGAAAATTACACAATCGTTAAGAATAAATTTGTGTGCTTCATCGAGAGCCGAAAGCACAATACTAAAGCTAAACTGTAAAATCAAATAGAAAAGCTTATTGTTTTATTGTTCTTGTTGCTGTTGTTGTTGTTGTGCCAACAGACAAACGATCCCCAGCGCAGAAGAAGTAGACAGAGAGCAAATAACAAACTTTGTAAATATATTCGTATTGGTTTGAGACAAAGCTTTTTGAGCAAAATCGATGGGAGCTTCACAAAAGCTCCGCACTTGTCGATTAACTGCAATTGCTTGTCGCTATTTATACCCTGTAGACAGAAAACGTGTAAAGTAAGATTGTATAGATCGAATAAGAAAGTTGAATTAATTAAATTAATTATCAATTGGCACAACTTCTTATATATTGCCTGCACTTGAATATATTGCCTGTATGAATATATTTAAATTAATATTAAATATATGCAAGATCAAATAGGAAACTAAGTAATCTTAATAGATTATTATTTCTTAATTTGTTACACAAGTTAAATAGCAAAAATATACAATATTTACTCATTAACACAACTTGCCATATTTTGTCTTAAAATGCAATGAAGAACTTGTGTTTTGCAATAAACTTTGTTATTATTAATTAAGCAATTCGCATTCAAGTTCAACTTCTACCTTTTCATCCTTGAACTCTGTACTTTTGCACCCAAGGGATGGATATTGTGGAAATGCTGACATTGACTGAAGTTGACGCTGGTTGAGCCCCTCGTTTTCTTCGGAATTTTCCGCTTGCGTCATAAAAGTAAACCATCACCATGAGTTCAATGCCAATCGGACAACAGGACAAATAATTTTATCTGCAGACAGTGTGTATACAAGATGTACTATTTGTATAAGACTGAGGGGGCTGACTGAAAGGTTCTTAGTTGATTGTGAATATTGTATAATAATATACACATGTAGATTGTTTATATTTTAGAGAATGCAATTTCTGTATTATTTATTTCATTTGATTTATTGCGCATAATTTCCTTCACTCAACTATACATTTTTCGCCCGCATCTTATGAATGTTTAGAGCTTTCGGAACAACAAATATAAGCTCATTCAGCCAACGAATTAATCAATGAATTCGCTTATCACTCACCTTGACCTCCCCATGAAAATAGTCGTTTAATGCTGGAATTGCGACGCACCGGAGGCGTTACTAAGATGTGTTTGCTATCCATTTGTTTAGTTTGAGGCACGGAAACACTTTCACATTAACATATTCGCATTTCACTCAATCTCTATAATTATTATTGGCAGTTCAAGTTCGTTTAAATGTAATTAATCACATTCCCCGTTGCCTCTCGATATGATAAAAGCAAAACCATTTAAAAGATATAACATTAAAGATCTTTTAACGATATGATCTTTTAGCTGATAACCTGAACTACCAGGATTTTTCCCAATTGAACTGAAAATTTTGCTATCTTTAGATATATTAAATAAATTTCCGTATAATACACAAACGTATACAGATGTTTGTAGATACATATTCACAAAAGTAAACACATTGGAAATATTTTGGTAGCATATACACATCGTATATACCCATACACATATATACACACACACACACACACACACACGAGAGCGCGCTCGCATGCACACACATGGCTTAAATGATCATTAGTGCAGTCTAAAATACGAAACATTTGACTTCAATTATTTCTACTTTGCTCAAATATACTAAAAACTATATAATACTGAATCACGGACAAACCAAAAATGTGTTTTTATCTTTTCGCTTTTAAAATAAACAACAACGACAACAACAATACAACATACTTATAAAAGGGAATTCAAATTGCTTTATCAGGAAAGCTTGTTACTCTTGCATAGATTGAAGGCCGTTGAACCAACATTCAACTCAAGTATTTTAAATTAAAACATTCATGTTAAATGCGACAAATCGCACAGCGCATAATCAGTACTTTCAAATGGCATAATAACAAGAAATAAATTACTTTTTATAGACAAAGTATATCATATTTTAATTGGGAAACACAAACTCAATTATAGCAACTACAAATCGATGCAAACATAGAAGTTATACAAGAATTAACTTGTGTTAGAGATGAGCATCGAAAGAAAGTATATATTAGTCTAGCACACTCGTGACTATATCGCGTAAAACTGTTGAACTCCCTCGCTGAGATCGAAATTGTTTATAACTCGATGAAACAAATTGTGTAGCATTTGCGATTAGAATCTCAACTATAGATTTCCCTAATAAATTTCGTTGTTTTTCTGTTATTTTTGTTGCTATTGTTGTTGTGTTTTTGCTACCATCTGCATTCAGTTCTGTTAGCGTTTAATTTATAAACATATGGCAAACGAGAGCACGTATGTATCTATTAAAGATAAACAGAACTTGACTTTTGCTTTTATCGTGTTTACCACAAATTCATTGCCAGTCTTTATTTATTTATCTGCACATGTAATTTTCATATACAATAACACTAACACTAACACACACAGCGAAACAAACTTCAACAACACTTTTCTAATGGATCAAGATCAATCAATCGAGGCAATCGGGCAATTTGTAATTTGTTGCTTTTGTTTTTGTTATTGTTGTTATTCAATTTGTTTAGTTGCACAACACCATATTTATGAATGAAATACATGAATACTATGTATTCAAGTGGAATATAACATATAATAATAGTTTATTATTTGATAATTGCTAAACGATATGACGATAGAAACACGACCGCACATAACAAGAACTAAAAACGGAATGAGGGAAGATTTCCGACACTCGGACATGGAAACCACAAAAATCGGAGATCGTCTAAGTTTAAACAAATTGGCCTTTCAGCGTTCGTTGTTCATTTTCCGCTTTTCGTTTAACTGATCAATTGTATTTAATAACAATAAAGAGAGCGAGAGAGTGAGAGTTGCGTGTGTTCGACTAGCAGTTACCCTCGAAGTCTCTGTGCTTCTCTATCCCTAGTCTATTGTATAACATTATTGCTCATTATTCGATCAACAGGTGAACTTATAGTTTCAATAAAGAGTCTAGTAATATCATAGATAGTACGTAAACTACACTATTCAATTGATTTTTTATTGGCTCGGAGATACATCCCCTTATCAGATACTTTCAATGGGTATAATTATAAACAAATGCATTTAGAACTGCACAAACCCGCCCACTTCCTTCCATAATAAACAATAATCACAGCAGCTACACTTACCATTGCTTAAATCTGCATCCAAATCCTCATCCTGACGAGCGCGTTTCTCATCTAAAGCAAAGGTTAAGAAAATGCACATAAAGTATTAAATAATTGAATGTGTTTCACAACAGAACTCACTGGCTATGAAGTCGCTTGTTCGAGGCCTGATTTTATCCATAAATTTACTAATCTTATTGTCGTTGTGCGGGTGTCGTTTTGCTTGAGGAAGTGGTCCGGGACAGCTTTCGTCTAAAACTTTCGAACATGGACGGTGAATGTTTAATTTGCAGTCTGAAAATTTAAAAAAATCAATGAACGATCATTGCAAGTTTAATATGTGCTTAATAACTTGTTTACTTACCTGTGCAATGATAACCTTGTGGGCTTACACCCCATATAATCGTTTGACAATGATTACAATGCGTCACTTCGTAGTATTGACGTAATACTAATGGATGACCCCGTACAATCATCTAATCGAAATGAACATTAGAAATACACATATTACATTAAAATGGCACAGAAGCGATGTTTTTCAATTACAATAAGAGCGCTTGTTAAACGTTACACATGTCAATCGTTATAGAACACTGCAACTGTTAAATTATTCAATTTTACAACACTATGTCGTTTGTGCCTTGCAATGGAATATATAGTGCAATCAAAGGTAATAATATCTGTAATACTTCTAAGAAAACTCTATCATATCATACGTTCAACTGTGTAGGGTTCAGTTTTAATAGAACTGTAATTAACGGACTGAAGAAAGGAACAGACAGATGATAAGATTGTCTTAATTATTGATTAATAAACTTGATTATAAATGCTTCGTGGAATCGATACTGTCTGCTGCTTCCTGTTTAACAATGGGAGATACCGTTTATAGTCCTGATAATGCCTTTATTAGTGTATTAAACACTGCTCTACTATTTATCTAGGAGGTTGTAAATGCTGTAACACACGAACCTTTCGATTTTTGCCCATTAAACGTGATTTGAAACTCTTTTCGCGACTGACAAAATGATGAACACGATCCACAATGCTGTTCGGATGCGAACGTGTTGTAAATATGCGATGTATAACTGTTGACAGGGCAGAACACAAGGCTAGTTTCCGTGCATCTTCCTGAGGCAAATCCTTTTCAAACTCATCACTGTAAAAGATAACAAGATTAATCTCGTGCAAATGTGCTAAAAGTGATTACAACTCACATCAAGCCCTGCAAATTGGGCATCAGATATTTGTCCACGATCTGTTCCCGCTGCTTGTCACCCTTTGCTTCAGCTAACTTGTCGTCTGTCGGGCCATAGATGGTTCCTAGGCCGGCAGTGCGCTTTTGCTGAAATTCTCTAAGCTGCTCACTGATCAGATCCTTGGCGCGTTTGCGACTGCGTAGGAATACGGTGCGCAATATTTCCACTTTGTCGAACTCCAACTGTAGAACGTTGTCCACCTCCCTGGCCAAGGACTCGTCTTGGCGGTACCAAGACAACGGAGCACGCGGCACTAGGAAAGTTGAGTGTATTTCATAGGCCCATTTGCGCATATCCTTGGATGTGCCCTCTTTGTACAGCTCAGTTATTAGGTAAAATAGAAGAGGAGCTGGCTCAGAGTTCGATAAGACGTAGTTAAGAAAGACAGCAAGGAATACAACATTTTCGGCTTCAAGCAGACGTGTCAAGTTGTTGAATGGCCCATTTTCGTCAATGAATGGCTCTTCCTGATCGGAGGAGTTCTCATCCTCCATGGAAATAATCTCCTTCTGTGTGTCTGTGGATTGAGCCGCCTGTATGCGACTGGAATGTAGTGGCTGCTGTGACGGTGACGTTGCACATGCCATTGGTGTAAAGTGATGTGATTCTATAAAGATTGCCCCTCCTCCCGCACAATTCTCGTTGGGATCTTCAGGTACGGGCATCGGTGAGCTGGTTAAGTAAGGCGGCGGTGGTGTACCCGGTGGCGTTATCTCACTATCCTTCTCAACGATCTCCCAAGAGCCAGATGTGGTTTTCACCAATCGATCTGCAAGACGAATCGTTAAATAATTATCACATTGCTCGCTATATTCGTTGATTTATTACTTACCCGGATGCCTGGGATGCATGTTATCCGGCGAGGAACCGACGCGTCGATGCTTCATTTGAGTCAGCTGCGGGGTTTGCCCAAGAGCCTAAACGAAAACGAAATTAGAATTAATGAAAACTGGTTTCTTAACACAATACACGAAATGTACATACGACATCACGAAGTTGTTTAGACAAATAGAATTGATATATATATATATATATATTTATATAACGTGCAATATTTATACACAATAACATTGATAATTGAATATTGTATAGAATATAATTGATGATTATCATCATATACTTATTTAATTGTGCCATTTCTATATGTGTATTTATATACTTTAAAGACGGAGAGCGTTAGGGGAACATGGAAGAGTAAGTTGTGTTATTGTGTCACTTATGTACAAAAGTTGTTAGTTTTGCATGCACATACATATATGTATGTATTTGTATGTATATGCTGTGCATATACTGTGTAAGTAAAGGTCACAAATGTGCAGATATCCCAATTCCGCGTAACCACATTATCTTGAAATGCATTCCCCCTTTTCTGTTGTGATACTAAAAAATGAGTAAACATACGAGGTGTATTCGCTGTTAAAGAAGAGTGCATACCCTTTTTCAGTTCGTTCTTTAAGCTATCATAATTAAACTAATAATATATAATTGCTATATTAATTATCTGATTTATATACATTTTACTCTGAATCGCAATTTTGATTGCAAGAGGGGAAATTATCTATCATTTAAAATAGACATTTAGTATTTCAACTAAGCGGATTATCAGGGTATCAAATCTTCATCGTGCCAAAGATAACGTTTTCTTTCTTGTTATTCATAACTGTACACAGTTGATATATTAACCGATATCGAATCGTAAACTTAAACAAACTAATGCAATAGACAGAACGACAAACGAATATTTCTAGACCGTTGAGGTTGTAATTGCAAAAAAAGAATATTTGCATAAGCTTATTGCACATTTCCCGGATACAAGGAGAATTTACTGTTAAGCCATATGTTTGCCTTTGCTGCAATTGAATTAATTGACTTAAATAATCTGTAAACAATTAAGTTTTGATTGGTTTAAGAAGCTATAATAGAAATAAATAGAAAGAGATCAAGTGAGGCGCAGTAATAATAGTTGATTCTACAAATAATTATAATATAATTAAGTTTAACAATAATAATACCATGAGGGGGAAGGAAGGAAAAGCAAAATGTATACAAAGCAAAGAGTGGAAGCAGTGGAATGATCGTAGGTTAAGCAATGAATTTATGTCTATAAATTATGGTAAATTCAAATTATTTATTTGTTTTAGTAAATGTTATGAAACAAGAAGTGAGAGAACTTTGATTACTTACTGCAGTGCCGCCTAGTTGTTGTTGTTGCTGCTGCTGTTGTTGTTGCTGTTGTTGCTGCTGTTGTTGTTGATGCTGCTGCAACTGCTTGACAATGTTTGGCCGCTGCGACAGTGGAAAAGCAGCCTTCATATTGTCACCCTGAACAGCCGTACAGGTGGAAACTAGCGGATAATTGTAAACAGTGCCTAGAGAATTGGGTTGGGCACGCCCGCTGTTAAGATTCTGGCAGCTACCACGATTAATCTCCTCCGACAACATGCCCGGCTGACGTGGCGGCAATGGAGGTGGCACGCAATCGCCATCCCCATTATTGCCACTATTCCCGGCCATATCGGCAGCTGTTGTGCCAACTGTTCCACATGCCGTTTCCATTTGTAGAAACATTTGCGTTGTCATTTTTGGATCAGATAAAGCTTTTGTCTTCACCTTCGATCGCTTTGTCTTGGCATTAGCATTGGCATTGGCATTCGCATTCGCATTGCCATTACTATTGCTCGCAGCATTGGCCACAGGACTATCATTAATGGTTGCCTTTGATTGCGGACTGCCTGCGCGATCGAGGTCGGAAATGGGAGCAAATAGATGCATATTGCTGGCATTGCCAAAGTCCAAGGTTAGCTGTCGTGTTGTGGGATTCCTTTGGGGCAACGGCGGCGGTATATCCTCTTCGATCAGACTCTTTGATATTGAAAACTTATTCTTACTCTTTGAACCCGAGTTGCTCTTCAACGTATCCTTCAAACGCTGCTGTTGCTGTTGGTAAACCAACTGTTGTTGCTGCTGCTGTTGTTGCGAATTGCGCTGAGCACTCGAAGTCTGATGATGCAGCGACTGAGACATTGCATTGAATGCATCCGGAGTTCGTTGATGTGCGGGCAACAGCAAGTCCGTTGTATTGTTTAATGGCGATGTTATGAAATCTTTGTCAATCTTATTCTTTCGCGTGCCCAGCGAAAGAGACGAGAGTGAGCGTGGCAATAGCGATAGGAATGCAGGTGATGAATGTTGTGTGTGGTGTGATTGTGGTGTGCTAGCCTGATGCTGGTGTTGGTGTTGATGTTGGTGTTGCAGGTGATGATTATTGTTGTTGTTCGTATTGTTGTTGTTGTGAAGGTGATGATGTGGTTTAAAGGAGGACGCAGACAAATTCAAAATTTGATTGCGCATTAGTAATTCGGTATTTTTATCGCTTGCAGCTGCTTGATATTTATTTGTTGGTGTATCCTAAATGCAATTGCAATTCATTCAAGTTAGCGTTTTATCAAAACTCAAATAGTAGAACAATGTTCGTACACAACCACATATCGCTATAATATATACATATATATTTTTATAATTGTCCAAGTAGATCCGCAAACTACTTAAACAACCTGTACCTGTACCTGTACCTGTCTCTGTCTTCTGTTTGCTGTCTTCTGTCTGCTGTTTAGTAATATTAGTTATTTTTAATTTGGTTAAATTTGTTTTTAATTTTTGCGAAATTAATTAAAGCCAAAAACTTTGCTAACTGAGTATCTTTAACGAATTCCTTCCGTCGGCACAAAAAATAGTTAAATGATTGGGAAGTTCTCGCATATGAATACACATATGCATGAATGTAAGACAAGAAATTAAAAGCAGGTAGACACATGAACAATTTATGTAAATGCTTGTGCAAATATTTCATTCGAAATATAATAACAATAATATAATAAATGTAGACATGCGAAGATCGACATCGAAAATTATACATACATATATGTATATATGTATATAAATAAGTATGTACAGTGATACGAACGTATACAAGACGAAGACAAACTTCTGCTGCAACTGCAATCAACTCACCTCAGCTCCCACCTGTCGCAATTGTTCGCGCAATTTCCGAATGTTTGCCTCCGATAGTTTGTAGCTGGGATTATCCGTGTCGCCTTTAAGACGCTCGAGATTCAACTTCTCTTGCTCCAACATCTTTTGCAGTGTTTGGATCTTGTACGTCTCCATCTCCCGTCGCTTAATGCTCTTCAATTGCAACAGATATATTTGTATAGATATATATATATAAATATATAGTTGTTTATATTATTCAATTGTCAAATATATACTCACATCAACAGGCTGTGGACCAGTAATAGAGGCGGTGCGATCGCGTCCAGAGAGTATCGGGGTGGTTGGCACAATGCCCACAGATGTTGGCCGTGTCATCTTGTGACTTCGTTTTATGGACAGCTCGACAATTGTGGAAGCTATTCGGAATACGTCAAAATACACATGTTTAGACTTTATACAAATTGTCAAAAACTAAATATAAAATCAAAATAGAAACTTATGTGATTAAAAATGGCTATAATAACTTTGTTAAAATTCGCTGCAGCCTCTGGTGCGCTATATCTATCCAAAGAGCTCGGCGTCTGGGATTTGCCAGAGGACAATAAGAACGCTAACAACAATTTCAATATTAACGATCTGACCAATAAGGCAAAACGTATCTTTTTCGAGAAGGAGCCGCCACCCAATTGTGAACCGTCATGGAGCAAGGAATTGAAATCAGCTTTAAATGGGACTCTGAAATCTATTCAACAGATACCCGGCCACTGGCGAAAGTTTGGACAGATTTTGCAAGATAATATCAAGAGTTTCTTCAAAAGTGATGATGACTAGTAGGCCAGATACATAGGAGTCGATCAAAATATTATATTTAGTACACAGATCAAATTAAGTAAAAGTTACACACTATTTTCTTAGCTCGTTAGAATTATTGGCAATCGGACAAATGGGCATTTGGATGCTCACGAGAATCGCCCTTGTTGCTGGTACAGTCTGGCTGACAAAGGGTCTTGGGGTTTGGGATAGTTCCGATACGACAGTCTTAATCTATGAGGATTTCAAATGTCATTTGAAGCCCTACACGGAGCATCTAAAGAAAAGGTACTGCACAGTCAACATGGAGGCAACTAGACCCTGGCGCGAATCCTGGATCGATGCTTGGAATGATAGCATTAAAGTTGGCTTCATTGCACTCAGCAGAATGCCACAATACTGCACTCGCTTCACGGAAGATCTACAAGACAGTATCGATCACTTGATCAATGGCAGTCCAGTAAAGTAGGCGATACACAATCCAAGCACAAACATATGCTCATATCAAATTCCGAGTCTGTCAAAAATGTATTAAATTCCAAATTTATTTCATTAAAACGAATCCAGATATAAGTGTATTGCTATGGCATATAACTTACTGACACGCTTAGGTCTCCTCACTGGGACTATAGTTGGCACCAAGCACTTGGGCGTTTGGGCCGAACCGGAGGAAATATCGGAGGGTGTAAAGAGTGAAAGTCCGAATGAAATGGAATGGGAAAATGGTTCATTAGAGTTTCCCATGCATGAGCTCTGTGCCATTGCACAGAAGGACTACAGCAATGCTATGAAGAGAGGTTTCTACTTTTCTCACCGTCTCCACGACTGGAAGCAAGGATTTCTGAAGCAAACCACAAACATCATGTATGAGGAAAGCACTCTTAAAGAAGCCCCCAGAGATATAGTGCATCCATCAAAGGACCACACACAAAGGGCACCCATTCGCAACTCGCGCTGCATTGATTTTCCCATGACAAGTCACCCGAAACCGCCAATGATCAAGGATGACGTGACGTGTCGCAAACGAGAACTTGATTAGAACTTGAGAACAACATGACGCCCAGATTCTAGGTTTTCTACTGTCAAAATTTCAACAAAATATTTCTAAATTTCATCAATAGTTTTTTCTCCGATTGAATCCTTTTGCCTCAAGATGATAATTGATACTTTACTGCGTACAGGAGTCGTTGTCGCTGTTATCGTGGCCACGAAACGTTTAGACATTTGGGATTCCTCAGATGAGTCCGTAAGGTTTTATAACACAACGAGAGATCGCACTGGTCCCTATGCCCAAAAAGTCTGTCAATATCTCAACATTCATGTACCACAATTGCCGGCCGAGAGGGAGAAATCATTTCTGGGTATCTATTACTACAATCAAACCGTGATGACAATCTTCAGCTTCCTTAGCATGTGTCCCACATACATAAGCATGGTGCTTGATAAGGTGCCCGGCATTGTCGCCGAGTATGGGAAACGTGCACGAGAAGCTTACGATGAGTATCAAAGGCAACGTATAATAGAAAAGGAAAAGCTGGCACGCAAAATTATGATTGATGACAAGACACTAGTGGCGCCATTAGAACCGCGAACCGAACCCGACTGCAAATGCGCGAGTGAAAAGTCGACATCGCAGGGGCTTGTGCCAAAGGAAGCACCGAAATCTCCATACAATGACAATTATTGTGAGAAGAACTCTGTGCAGGCGCAAGTTAAAAAGACTCTACCAGAAACGAAGTGCAAGTGCCCGAAATGTGATCGCAGACAGGCGGAGGGTTGGTTAGATAACAAAGCGCGATGTCCGAAACGCGATCCATGTGCAAGACACTCCGATGAGACACCTCGCAAATGCAGCAATCGGAGAATCGTCAAGATTTATACGAAAGGTTCAGCTGCTGAGACAGCAGAAGGTGTATACAGGGAGTTCTCACAGCGAGAAGGAATCCTTAAAAACGAATCATCTAAAGGCTTTCATTCTCATCAGGGCAAAAGGGAAATTTAATCGAACGACAAATACGAACCTTTGATCAAATTAACTACAGTCGGATGTTTCTCCTGCCGCACTTCTTGTCCATTAACCTATACAAAAAAACAAAAACGAAATCAAAATAAATAGGCAGATTACAATTGAATATCCATTATCTATAATCCATTTACATACCTTCAAAATCATATCATTTGCAACCAAACCAGCTATTTGCGCTGCTCCACCGGGCTTCACGCTTTCCACAAAAACCGGATTGTCGCCGGAGACCTGTAAATGATAAAAGGCAGCTTTAGTTGATGACTCACTCAGTTAGATGATGATGATGTTGATGACAACTTTTTAAATATAGATTTAGAAGTATGTGGTATGTAGTTATCTTGAGTTTAATGCAAATTTAGAGGCCAAAAGCAAGCTATGCGTCAGTCGATGTTACTTTTATATGATCTAACAATGTGAGGTTGTTCCCTTGAGTTCTATATACCTATCTATTTATTAATCTATAGACAGACAGACAGTTAGATATAGACATATAGAGTAATAGAGATGTATATATATTATCTATTCAATTATCTATTTATCAAGTGCTCTGTAAAGCTATTTAACTATCCAGCTACCTCTCTTCAATCTGTCTCTTTTAGAAAACTCATTAAAGGCTTTTATCCTATAATATGGATTGTTAGAAACATATTTAAATACAGATAATTATATATTTCTATAGATTAATATGTAGATTTAGATTTAAATATAGAAATGTATATATTGGAGAAGTAGGTATAGGAGGTATACTTTCGACAGAGTTATGGAAGTTGTTTCTTATGCAATGAGTATGTGGGTGAGAGGACAGACAGACAATCTTTACAGGGTATTCATTTGGTCTGCTACACACTGTTATCACAGTCTTAATACGAACCTTCATGCCATAGCCATTTTCATCCTTACGCACAGTTAATGTTAAATACTGAAAGTTTTTTGGTGATGCTGGATTGGTTGGAGTGGTTGGTGTGGTCACTTGGGGAATGGGGGTTATCTGTATGGTGGGTCGTCGGTTGCCCGATGATCCTGGAGTTGTCTCCAAGTTGGAGGTGACATCGCCATCGCTTGTCGCCGTTTTATTGTTGCTGCTGTTGTTGTTGTTGCATGCGGTGGCTGAGGTGGGTGCAGTGGCCACCGGAGTAGCACTTGCACCGCCATCATTGTCCGCACCATTCATATGTTTCGACTTCTTTTTATTCTGCTGCTGATAACTGGTTGGCAGCGGAGGCGTCTGTGGCGGAACGTTGTTGTTGTTATTGTTATTGTTGTTGCTATGGCTGCCACTAAAGCTGCTGGCCAAAGAGCTAAGGCTGCTCGCCAAGGACGGGGAACGTGGTATTTTTGATTTATTGGCTTTTTGCTTTTGTTTATTCTTTGAATTCTTTACTGATTTCTGCTTTGGCGGTGGCAACTCTGGCGGCTTATCCACACTCGTTGTTGGGCCGCCAACGTCAGCTGATGATGTGTCGTTGTTGTCACCAGTGTTGCTGCTACCTTGTGACCCTTTTGACGGATTGCTTGATTCCTCTGGTGGCTCCTGAACTTCATCGTACTCATGATCGTCGGTACCAAAATCAATCAATCTGCAAAATTGAACGACAAACACACAAAGTTATTAGCATACAGTACATACGATAGCAATGTTAGTTACAATAGGTTAGTTCTACGATCCCCTAATGAACAGAAAGTACATAACAATAACGTGCAATTATAGGGTCCCCTTACAGAAGTCTAATTGTAATTGCAGGTAGACGAAGCAGGCTAATCCAAAATGGGTGTGTGGGTAAATATAGTAGTTTTTGGTTGAGGTGAATTAGATCTAGACTCTACAGAGAGAGAGCGAGAGAGAGCGACCGCTCAGAATCAAACAAATCATGAACATAACAAGTGCCAGGGCCAAAGCCAAAGCCAATGCGAGATCAACTCACCAAACAAAACGACCACTGTTTGACCTTTTTTAATTGAGCGCAAATTAAATTAGCCATAAAATAGATACAATTTCATTTCTGTAGGTTCTTTTGTTGCATAAATTGATTGTAGTACATCTGAATTCATATATAGTACTTGTCCATACACACGTCTATATATTCTATGAATATCTGAATACTCGTATTCACCAGAGCTTGCGAAAAACAAATTACGATGACACTATCGATGATACATATCAATTGTTTTTATTTTAAAGTCCCAGACGGTCTCAGTTGCTCATCGTCATATCAGACAAGTAAGAATTATCTAGTGTAAACTAGTATATTCGAATATACTATTTACATACATAGATAAGTTAGTGACATTTCTAATTTTATGAATTTTAGATATTAATATACAAGCATAAACAAATTTATTATATTATAGTAGAATATTAATCTATGCAGTTCGCAATTTCTACGCCGAATCTATGGACACATGAGCTAAACTAATAAATAATTTAGTACGTAATTAATGTGTTGTAAATAATATAGGTATTTTGATAGAAAGAAGCTCGACTGTAAATACTATTAAAATATGGTAGATTCCACAGCTGAACTACTATATTAAAGCTACAGTTTAAACTAAATATCACGCATAAAAACAAAATACGATTTACAAAATAAAATGTGTATATGTTGGCACCTCTCTGTATTAGTTAGATTATTCCATGACAAACCTAAATAAGGGCACGTAATATACACTAATTTACGTCGAAAACTTTCAAAAGAGGATTAAGCGCATAAGTCAGCAAGCAGCAAAAGCAGCAACAAAAAGATTGGCATACATATATTTGAAATAAGCTTTCATTCCACAGCTGACACACTTTAGAATTTATATACATTGTTGTATGTATATATATACTTTTACATATATATTTCTAATATCAAATCCTATTATCTTAACTGGAAGCGTAGTTCCAAGGAAACGGGCAACTACAATAACAGTTTTCTTTCTCATGTACTAAAGAAAATGAAAAAAAAAATACAACGAAACTCAACCAAAACAAAACAACACAATAGAAAAGAGAACAACGCGAAATGAGTGTGAGCAAAGTTCCAGCCATGAATAGAGCACAATTAAACGTCTTTAAATTGAGATTCGACGAGCATGACAGTCTTTATACAGTTTTTGCTTAAAGAAATTTGAAGGGATATAATTAGTTTCGTGACAAACTAATAAAGTATTCTATGCTAATTAATCGGTCAGCTGTTTGATTAAATTTGATGCAAATGATACTATTTTCACCTTAAACCTATTTTCTATGTATCTATCTATCGAAATACTAAATTCTCATGCTTTTTCGATCATAATCTTTAATGGAGAACAGCAACTTACCGTTTTTTGATTGATGGGTCATCCATAGAGTACTTTGCGATGGCTTTTACAAAAATCAAATCCAAATGTTGCGGCCAATTGCAATAGTTACTTGCAATTACCCGAAAGTATCCGTAATCAGGATGATTTTTTTCAATGAGTATTTACTAAAGTATTAAATATCCGAAATGTCGATGGTAACATCAAGAATGGTAGTCGATGTGAAAAGAAGGCACTGAGAACGCGTCTGAAACACGATGAAAACTCGTATTTGAGTTTATTATGTTTTGGCTAATTAAATTATATTCATTTGAAACACGTTCCATTCTCTTGTTAGGCAAGAGTTTCTGGTTTCGAATTATTATGGTGTATAGCTAAATTTGAATTTTGAGTTGATATCCACAGTCATTTTGTGAATGTTTTTATTTTTAATATATATTTATTTATTTATTTGTAATATTGAATTATCATACACACTCGCAGTCTAACTGACATGATGAACTGCCACTTCATATGGCTTGAGGGGAAATTCCCGTTTGTGCAACAAAATAATCATACACACACACACAAGCACAGACATGCACACACACACAAGTGCGCCCTCTCTCCTTTAAGCTCTTGAAAAGCGCTCTCTGAAAACTTCCGCTAAATTCGCGCTCATGTTGTTGTTGTTGTTGTTATATATGTATGTTGACTAGTTTCACTTAGCACAGAACAAAATACATTTTGGGGGGCGTGTCGCGACAGGAACTGGTTTTAACCGAAAAAACGTAGCACCCGATTATTTAAGAAATACAAAAATGACAAAACAAACTCGCATATACAACTATATAGATATATACATATATATATAGATATATATATTCATATATACTTATGTGCATAAGCTGAAACGATAGTAGTGCATTATCATTGCACTCGTTGATTAAATGTATTGCCTTGCATTGAATGAAGAACCCATTGCATTTTACAGTGCAAGTACAATTAAAATGCAAGACTCGTCGTCATATACAATTCTAACGGAATAAAGCAAAATTCCAATTTGTAATATAAATTTAAAGGCAAATTTTTAATTGAATAAGTTTCGACACACGAATATACCTCCGGGGTGTGATTGTGAGTGTACATGCATGTATGCATATGTGTACGTATGTACATGCATTTACGTACATATACATACAAACAACAACTTATATACACTGTATATACGGTTCAAAACAATCGGGGGTGCGAACGTGATTAGGGCAATTAATATTTCTTAATTATTCACAAAAACAAATATACAAAAAACAACACAAATATTCTTTAATCTGCATAGTTAATATGTTAAAACATCCAACAAGTGGCGGCGGCAGCCATATTGTTTTGCTCTGTGTTAATGCTGGATACAGAGGTGCGGGCGTGACGAATATTTTGGCACGGAGCAACGACGACGCAACTACAAACCATTAATAGCAACACATTTGTTTTTTTCTTGTTTTATTTACATTTGTTTAGTATTAGTAATGACAAAAGGCTAATTTGAAACTAATATGTATGTAATATATTCACAAATTCCGTATAACATATTATCTCGCTTTTGATAGTTGTTTAATATGAACAAACACTCCTATGTATCTCAAATTTTGTCACGAATACAATAAGGAATAGGAGAAAAAAAAAGCACGACCCGAAAGCACCTCTGGTTGGATCATCACACTCACCAAGTAAATATACATACATATGTCTATATATGTTTGTTCATATGCTAGTGTATATACACTCACACTCGCGCACTTGACTGTTGCCTTTTTCTTTTACAGGGCTCGATTGAATAGCTAGCGCACTGCGCATCATTCTTTTTACGCGTTGTGAAGCTGACGCACCTATCACATTTATATTGGTGTGAACACATATGTGTATATTATTATCATGTGTTTAACTATACTTTCTTTATTTAACAATTTTCAAACTGCTGAAAATCTTATTTTTACTTTTATCGCACACACCGAACGCAGTAAATGTTAGAGTTGTACCGTTTCGTTCAGAACAAGTTCAATTGAATGGGTCATTGAAATGAAGTACTGAACTAGTTTTTTATGAGCGACTGTTCAGCCGCAATCGAATGAATTCTGTTATTTATTGCCTGAAGCTGTGTTTAACAGCACATGAATTTGCAACATATGTTAAACTGAACCAAAATAGATGATGTCATTCCTGATAAAAAAAATATCGAAATAACAAACCAACAAACAAATTTCCAGATGCCTCGAATGTGATAAATAAATACTTCAAACTCAAAGTTGTTCAAAAATATAAACAGCTGTGTTCTGATCCCGACAACTTTTATAAAATCTATTAAGCAGCTGTTAAATACAGTACGATGTGTGAAATATATCGATTTTGATATATAAATACGACACACACAAACTTATAACAATATCTGCTCGACAGATATATCGATATATTAAAACTTATTTTCAAAAGTCTATAAATGCGACACCATTCAACAAATTTACAAAAAGCAACAGTGTTCCAAAAAGCGATAGTGTTTTTAAGTGCAGTAAATGAATTTACAAATTGTCAAAACGCATTGGTTCATTTAAGGTAGACGACTTTTTTAAATATAATAATAATACAATTCTGCTTATTGTTTTTATCGTTAGAGTTTACCGCATGACAATATTTTAATAAAAATATTACTACATTCCTAACAAATTGTTAATTGACACTAGTAGTTTTTGCTTTTTACTTGAAATTTACCAACACTACTCAGACTTCCCCCAAACCATTTCAAACGAGAGTGTTTCTACAGAATAAAAGTTGTAAACGTCAGTATAAATGCTTAGAATAAAAAAAGAAACAACATTCCTACCCATAAATTGCAAAACAACTGAGACAAACGTTGGTACAAGTGTAAAAAACTATATTTTCTATTTAGTAAACGTTATTTTAATATTATTATAATTAGTTTTGATAGTAAGCTATCAAGCATCCTAATATATATAATACGTATGTATACAATGCATAATAACTTAATATCTATTGCACGGAAGGATTGGGGGATACTCATGTGTTTGAGTTGACACAATAAAGTATTAATATCACTAAATAATACAGTAACAATGCTAGAAAGGGTAATTGAGTTAATTCTAATTGATCCACTGTGCGACAATAATTGACGCACCGTTGGCGTCAAATCTGATCCGATTGTCTGTCAGGCACGATGTCGCCACTGCCAACGACATCAACTCCATCATCTTCGTTATTATCATCAACATTGTGAGCATCGTGTTCATTCAGAAGAGCTTCCTTATGCTCGATTTGGCGAATACCCACCACATGGTCGAGTACTTGTAAAGATGACGCTGGACTGTTCTCCAATACCTTTAGATGATAGAATACTCCTTCGTTGTCTATCACATAGAATTGAGTAAAATCGGAACTCGTATAGAAATGTCGTGCTTCGTTGCCCACAAATTTGATACACGCAAACAACTCCGGCAATTTGTCGTTGCCCCGCTTATCCGCCCAGAGACATGCCTTATTCACGGCACCATGGATGCAATCACATGGTGGCGACACTACATCGCTGTAGCTTTGCTCTAAAGAAAAATCCACAAAACGTGCCGCATCAACCTCTTCACGGCCCATGTCCAGCAGAGACTTTTCCATCTGATTATGCCGTCTGCTGCGAGGTTCCGGTGTCGCTTGATTATTCCGCATATGCTTCACATTCCAGAAGCACAATTGTTCAGCACAACTAACCAACACCTGTTTGCAAGGTGAAAAAAGCAATTGCATTGAATTGCAGTTCATGTGTCCTTGATTTATGGTGTAAATGTGTTGCAATCGAAGCTTTTCATAGCTGTAAAGCTGCAAAGTAAAATACATTTGTATTAAGAGATTAAACAAATACAAATGATGCACTACCTCGATATTCCAGATATTATCTATATTCTTGAAACCAAGTGCAATCAGATGGCCATCATTTGATGCAGTTAAATAATTAATTTGGCCCGGATTGTTGATATTTTCCTTGCAGAGTCGTTGGAAGTGGAGTTTTTCATTTTCGACGAGGATTTTGTAAATCTGAAAGCCATAACAAAAGAATTGAGATTAAACCATGGAAATCGGCACAACTTGAACGAGCTTATGTAATATATGTATACTCACTTTTAATGTGCTGTCTCCAAATGCTAAGTAAAGAATGTCGTCTTTTAGATCAAATCCATAGGGTCTTTCAAAACAATATTTAATCTCATTACGTTTATCCATATACTAGAAAAGGAATTCAAACTTGTCAATAGTTTCATTAAATTACTCAAGTTAAATGAACATACGTAAACTCCAAAGTCGGAAAATAGTAGCAGAAAGTCCTCGTGAACGAGACGCGCGTACATTGTGTAGAATGGCAAAATGCATTTAACTCCATCCGATGAGAGAGGGAATATGATAGTTTGATCTATATTGCGAAAAGAGGCAATCAATTGCTGTGAATTGATCTCCTTGAGGTAGTCAACCGAGTCCTCGAAACTCTCCTGTATCATTTTCTTGTCGCTGATGTTGATAATTTTTCCGTTATTGTAGCCGGCATAGATAGTGCCATCCTTGTTGGCGCATAATGCAGTAATATATTCGCCACTTTCCATGTGCGGTGTTGCAATCGTTGACCAATTTGCTATACTCTGTCTTCGTCCAGCGCAGTGGCCCATTATCGCTCGAATTTGATGGATTCTCGCCCTGGAATCGACGGCAAGCAGTGTCCCATCGTCGGACATTTCCAAAAGTGGACGCAAATAGAAATTTGGTTCAAGGTGCGCTCGTCCCTTTGTATTGCGATCTTTCAATTGAGCATCACTCTCATCCACATGATGTACCCACGTAATGGCATCCGTAGGCGTGCTCCGCAATGTGTGAACGTGTAAGAAATGTTTTCCCTTTGCACCGCAAAGAACTATGTATTTCAGGACGGGATGCTTCAAATCGTAGACATCCAAACAAACAATTCGATCACTGACATTACTTCGGAGCAAAGAATATGGGAATTTCAAGTTATAGACTGCGAGACCCTCAAGAGTGCCAAGGATCAAATAAAGGCCATCACTTGACAGCTTGCCACAGGTGATAGTTGCTGGAATCCTATCCGAAAATGGCAAAAGCTCCACTTCCAGAGAATCCCAGAGATTTTCGTAATAATCGGTGTGTTTGAACTGCAATCGCCAGACGCTTTTCTCATAAATGATTATCATAATTGTATACTGAACACCATCATCATGTCGTTCGATATAGGTTTCCATTGCAAGTGCCTTCTGCTTTGACGGTGCATATTCTTGTTCAGTCACATTTGATGCATTTTGCAGATTCCAAAAGGTTAAATTGCATTTATCCGACCAGACGACATAGAAACGATTCAAAATCTTGGAAAAATATCGCACATTCGTTTGTTTTGTGGGCAGAATTGGCGTTTGTGATTTGATAAACTTCTTATCCTTGTCATCCCAGTTCAATATACAAATATCACCATCTTTAAATGCCACATGCAATTGAATGGAGTAATCACCAGCTCGTACATTCTCATCCAGATAGAATGCAGATATGCGTTCGCTGCCAATGAAACGTTTAATAGCGCTATTGATCAGCTGCTCGTAGCAAAGGGGTTTCGTATGCTTTGGCGGCTGGGCAAGTCGAGGAGGACGCACAGCCTGGAAGTCGCCGCAGTCAGGACGCCGTGGCAGCAATTCACGCAATAGCCAAAGCTTTAAGCTACCATTTTTATGCAACGTTAGCAGTTGCAATTGTTTGTTAAACACACGCATCTCGATAATATCGCTTGAATCCGTTTCATCGCCTAGCAAACAGGTCGTATCAGCTGCCAGTGAGACGTCGGTAAGCAGAAGCTGTTTGGAACTAAGGGCCATTAGGCAATAGTCATCATCCAGATAGATGGCGTGCCGCACTTCGTGCTGGCCCAAGTTGATGATTTCCCGATGCTGATGAAAGCGGCCACTAAAGAAAAGAAGGAGAAACCATTTAGTAGGCTATCAATAGAATATATTCCATCAATTATCATTACTGTTCTGTGAACCAAACGAAGTCGGGAAATCGCTGAACCTGACGCAACGCCTCATCGTAAACAGGACCTTCCTCCGACATTAAAGCAATTCGCAATAGACTCGCAAATTGCGAACCTATCAGTTTTTCTTCGACTTTGGTGAGGAATATCAGCAGCGCATTCAAAAGATCCCCATAATGGTTATCAGCATCTAAATGAAACAGAATTCATGAATATTTATTAACTGCATGATGGCCACATTCACTTACCAACAATTTGATCTCTGTAAAACTTAAGCACATGTAGAGTATGTAGAATCGAACCACGAGCATTCCACGGCGTGGTATCGTTACGTATCTTTTGCTCAAGGAATCGAAAATCAAGAAAGATCATGCGAAATAAATTCACGCGTTCGATTTTATCTGGAATTCTGCTTAAGTGGTGTCCGATGTGGCTATAAAAATAACAGTCTAAATCCGGCAGTGTTGTGTCGTTGCATTGGTTAAATAGTCGAGGCACACTAAAAGATAGATTTGTTAATAATTAACTATTATTAACTGCTGTTATTACTTAACTCACTTATAAAAATCGACGATCTTCTTGCTTAAGACAGCTTCATTCGGAATGGACAAGTTTAGCTCTGAATAAATACTAGGCAGTGTTATTGTCTGATCTGTATGTTTCTCCACCAGCGAGTACTTGTAAAATCCATTGACGACGATCATCGGGTCTGCAACTGGCCAAACAAGACCCAAGAGCTGCAGGGTAAACATGAGGATTAATATTAATCGGATTCAGTTCCACATTACACTTACTTTGATTGGTATATAAGCAGATTCGGGAAATATGAAGAGTATTTCAAATAGCTCCTTATCAGAAGGTTTCAATTCGTTTAGAGAGTTTTGAATGATGGCGGTCAGTTTGGTGAAGTTAATGCTGCTTCAAAAATATATAAATATATATATATATAAATGTACATTCATATTGTATTATATTTAATTATTTAATGGCTGTAATCTTTACATACTTTTTCCAATTATCCAACCTGCAAATACCATTGCGTATGTTCTTTGCGATAAAGCTAAGTAGAAGTGGATTTGAGGTTGGAACATTCAACAGTTCATTGGGTGAATCATGGGATTCTTGGGGAAGATATTTGGCAAACAGAGACTCTATCTCGGTGCATGTAAGGGCATCTTGCAGTGTGACGTGGGTGGTGGTCCGTTTGGATAGATAATCGACGACGCTCTTATGTCGCGTTGTTAACAGAATTTTGCATCCTAAATTAAAGGCATCCCACGTTTCTTTGTTCTGCACATTGCGTAGTACAAGTAGACAGTTTTTATAAGGTTTCCCCTCAAGTAGGGACCTCAGCTCGGCTTTCACTCTCTCGATGTGAACTGCAACGCTTTGATCGAAATTGATGTGCAGATTGGGAGCAATTTGGTGTAGAAGCGATTGAAGCAATTCCAGTTGATTCTCTGGTGAGCGACAATCACGAACGTTTAGCCAAAAGATCTTAAAGTCCATTTGCTGCTGGACATCGTAGGAGGAGCAAACGTCCAGGACAAGCCATTGCTTCCCAGAGCCCAGGACACCCGCGACAGCGACATTCTTCGATGGTCTTAGCTCTAGCAATGCCTTCTCCAATTCCAAATATGGCTCAATCCTTGACACATTATAGTCGGAAAACTTTTGGTTATCATTAAACAGTCGATCTCGTTCGCGGATGTAATTTTCGGTGCTTGAACTGGGATTGCGGAACTCCTCCTTGATTGCAGATATAAGAAAATCATAGTTCTTGTTGTTTGCTTCATCTTCGACAAATCTCTGCACATCTTCAGTGGTTTGTTCATGCAATGTCCAAAACAAGCGATATAATTGATATGCTGCCGGGGATTTAATGATGTGATCGACCTGCTTCTTATTTAATATTGACCGTAGTGTTTCCTCGACATCTCTGCAATCAAAGTCCTTTTTGAAGTCTCTTAAGAATACCGGAAGTATATCCTTATAGCTATGTTTCAGCTCTCTTCCATTAGGATTGCTCATTGTGGACGTGACAATCTAAAATAAAAATGTGTCGCATATTTAATAACGAAGTTATACTACCCGAGGAAGATAAGTTAAAACAAAAAAAGAAAAACTCAAATATGTTTGAAATGACGAATCAAAAACCATAAAAAAGGAAAAGCCAGTTACGATTCGCTGTGAACAACCAAATCTGTTACACGGGGTCAATATAAAATATACAAAAAAAAACTATCAGTAATTAGATTATACGAAAAGTTCGAATTAGTCACGATCATTGTTAGTTCAAACAAAAAATATGAGAAGAGCGCTTTATTTGTAGATAACTCAATCGCCTCTTATACATTGTTGGTATATATGTATGTTCATACATATCTCTATTGGTATGTGTGTGCGCACGTATGCATGTGTGTGTGCGCCTTGGACAGCTGGAGAGGACTTCGCCACTCGCGCCTTATTCACTTTGTGGCTTTTTTAGATTTTCATACATACGTACATGTACTTATACTTTATTACTCTTTCCAGTCAATTTTAACTGGATATAGGTATGCTAATAAGGCAAGTTCAATGAACTCGCACACTCGTAAATACATTATTTACACAAATATGTTTATTACTAAGCGCAGTACTCACTGTGTGTTTCTTTGCTTTTTGTTTAAATTGTAAATACTCACAGTGTATTCAAATATTGCAAGAACACTTTATTTCAAATATAATTGTTCAAGTACGAACATGCACTGCACATTGTTACACGGGGACACGCACATACACGCTTCCAGATATATGTATGGATGTGTACATTTGTTGTACTAATTTATTATACAGTTAGATATCACATATATTTTCATCAATCCTTTGTTTTTTTGAAATATACAATATATTTTTCTTATACAGATCAAACTATTTGGTAAACATGTACTTGTGACTAGTGTTATCTACAGTATTAGCTAAATTCTGTTGTTTATATATTTTTTTATCACAATACGCATGCACGGTCGCCACTCTCGGTACTCTAGTACCGAAATCGGTACATTTCCTGCTGTTTGATATTCTTTTTACTATTTACCAGTGTGAACACCCGTGACATAAATGAAAACCCCAAGCTGCAGTCACATCTACTGGTTCTGGTCCTGGTTTATTCGACAATTTTAAAAGAAAAACGGTCACATTAATATTCTCCGCGCACTTTTAAATTGTTAATTTTTTTATTTCGCCGATTTATTTTAAAACCTAGACGGCGGCTGGTATATATTTTTTACCGTTCGAATCGCCTCCTCAAACTGAACGGAAAAAGCAGAAAAAAGAGCAACTCTAAAAAAGTCGAGAAAACGAGTAATGGAAGTTTTTTTCGTTTTTCTTTTTCGAATTTCTTTTTTATTTGTAAACCGATCTTGATGAAACTTTCACCATAGCTTCTAAATGGTGTCCTCCATATACCTGTCACGTTAGGAGTGTTTGCGTTGGGTGGCGTGGGCGGTACAAGTTTTTGTTTTAAGGTGCAATTTGTGGGAGAGGGGGCTAAGTTATCGGAAATCTAATATACACTTAATCTGTAGAGGGTATTCAGGAATCTACAGTCCAAATTTTGTGTCCCTAGCTGTTCTAGTTTTCGGCAAGCACCATTTTTTTCCTACTCCCCTCCTGGTTTCTTGAAGTGGTAGTGCTAAATAGTTCCATTGAACTAAATAATGCGAACTTGTTTAAAATGCATTTCTGTCATTGTTGTTTGCGATTAGCCGATAGTGATTGGACAAAATACACCTTTACTATCATCTATCGATACAGTTTTTCTATCAACCCTGTATAGCTGTCGCGGTGAAAACAAGTCAATCGCAATTTGTTATAAAAAATTTCTCAAAAGGTAAAAAAAGCGGTACTGGTAGGAGTTGTAATCAGAAAATATTCATTATTTTAAAGCATCCATACATGTAGATATATTTATATAGATATACAGTGTGTCTACTCGTTATTAACCCAAATATCAATTTATATTCTTTGAACGCACGGGCAAAAAGGAAAAGAAAGTTGAATTGGCAGCAAAAGGTGACGACGCAAGCAAGACGGAGAGAAAAAAAATAGCATCGACGTATACGTAAAATTATTGAACGACAATTAAGGTAGGCAATGAAAATAATATGAAATAGTAAATGTTGAGCAAAAATAACAATCCAGTCATCATTATTTGGACCTGAAACCAGATTTGTGCAATTAATAAAAAATTTTAATTTCGAAACGAGGGAAACAAAATGTCCGCTACTTTGGACGAATTTGCAACTCTCGACGTAACCGCAATGGAACATGAATGTGATTTGCATATTTGATTTATACTAATGTGCGTTCATTTAAAATATATATTTTTTTTTGCATACATTTCGTTTGACAGTTTTTGAGTCCGACGCCGATACCGCAATGTCATGCCGTGCACCCTTCGAACCCGAGGATCAATACAAGCAATTGCGTCGACCAAATGCTGGAGCAGGTGCTGCGCCACAACTTACTGCAGCAATGCCACTAGACCAGCAGGCTCACGCTTTTCATGATTTCGTCAGTGTGGGCTACAATCCGGCTGGTTTTGCAGCTGGTCCAGCTGTAAATTATCCAGCTCCGCCAACCGAAGTGCAGCACAGAATCATGCCGTCAAAGCTTTCGATTACCGCAAATGTTTTTGTGCCTAATGCACAGAACGAATTGAGTAACAGCAACATGGATAAGCGTGGCCCAGCACCACAGCAGCAATATCAACATCAATATCAATCATCTGGGCCAACACCGTACGCACAACAACATCAACAGCAACCACGTTATATGAATGGATATAAGCAGCAGCATCAGCATCAACAAAATTATAATCATCATCATCAGAATCAGCAGTTCAACAATGAGATTCAGCAGCTATCTAACTCTGTGAATACTCGTCTGTATTTTGGAAAACAGACGCCTCATAACGGTGCAGTGGGCAACTACTATCAGCAACAGCAGCAGCAGCAGCAGGTACAAACACTGCAACACCAACAGCACACACAACAATCACAATCGAAATTTCAACGTCATGCGCATTTAAATAATTCATTCCAACAACTTGCACAACAGCCGCAGCAGCAGCAATATTTCCATCATCAACAACAACAGCAACATCAGCAACAGCCAAAACCATCGACTTCATCGGCTGCAGCGTCTACTTCTTCAGCTTCGTCTCATCCCGATATGGAGACCATTGCTTTAGAATATCTTGATACTGTAATACATTGCCTTAATCAGGTGAGTTAAGAGTAAAGAAACAAAAGAACTCAAAACATATGCACGCAACCACAATTTCTTATTAAATTTGAAATTTTATTCTACTCTTACTTAGAATCCAGGACAATTCGATACAATTGCATCACGTTTCCTAACCATCTTTGATGGCATGGAGAGTAACAACTATGTACTCTCGATCGCCATGGAGGATATATTTGAAAAATCAATTGAGCAGCCTAACTTTCGATACATGGGTGCCAAATTGTATAATCTATTGCACATGCTGAATCTCAAGCCGGATTCTTTGTTCCAAACCTTGCTCAAATGTAAGCTAGAATATCACCAGACTGAGGTAACGAAGTACATGCAATCGGTTGAGCAGCAGCAAAAAGTGCGGGAGACAGCCCTATTTCTCGCCGAATTATATATGCAATTGCGTGCAGATGATGATGCTCGCATTCAATTGATTGCCCTAAATATAGTTTACTCGTTGAAGAAACTTTTAGCTTGCGAGAGTGCTGAGAATGTGCGTTGTATTTGCCAGACACTGAAGCTGGCCGGTTATGATCTAAGCGCCGATTGTCAACAAGACATGCAATTTATAATTACTGCATTACAGGCGATTGAATCAAAGTCGCCTGGCAAATACGCCATGGCTGCCAATGTTATTGCATTGCAACAGAATAATTGGGGCCGTAAGATTTCGAATGCTCTTGGAGGAGATGATGGAGATGTGGCCAAGCCACCAGAGCCACCACGTTTGAGCGACGAGCCAGTGTTCTATGGCCCCGATGGGCGTGAACTAACGGCCGAGGAAAGTGATTTTCTTGCTGCTGAAGATGATGCCATCGGCAGCGATGGCGATGACTTTGATGTCAGAGATAATGATTTGGACCTCGACCCAGAAATGGACGAAGAGACTGAGCGTGCATATAAGGACTTCTGCAAGCAAGGCAAACAACAAATGCAGGCTAACAAAAAATCTTAGATTTTATACATATATGTGTGTAAGAAAGTGTGTGTGGTGTTGATTTGGTGTGGCAGAGGATGAAGAAAGGTTACCTTTAGGTATATATACACTAGCTCGGGTATTTAAACAGAATGTCTGACAAATTCTTAGTTGTGTAGTTTGCAATATTTCAAGTTTAACGTTCGAAAGTCATTTTATTTAATTGATTCTTGTTAATTGGTTAACACATTGTTTGTGATATATCGCATCTATGCTTTACTTTTATTACATACAAGACATATTTATTTATGTAGGTGTGTGTTTGTATATACATTGTATGTATATGCATCGAAAGTCACTTTTTAAACGGCATATTATTTATAAGCTGGTCTCAAGTTTGTAATTTTAAAACACCTTGTTTAATTGTGAAATGTAAACATATTAAAATTTCGAAACGTTTGTCGAACCAACCATCTCCTAATCTGCCACGCCGGTGCATAAGACCCGAAACACATTTGGAGAGACTCGTACACATAGTATTCGCATGCCTGCACATCCATACATATGTAGATTCATAACTGCAACACATTCAATTTAAAAATGCATTCTCCTGATCATATAAATCTAAAAACAACAGCCACGCTTAATTTTTTAATTAATTGTAATTAATATTAAACGAAACGATTTAAATATATAAATAAACCAATGAATTACGATTGCGTTCAAAATAAAAATGCATTTTCCTTTTTTCCAACTGAAATAATGACTCATTGGCGCTCATTGCTTGCAATCGAAATATCGAAAACATTCGATACATATCGGATCATTTTTGCGCATTCGTAAACTACCTCTTTGCGTTCTGTTCGCTTCTTTTGCGTTCTGTTTGGGATCCAAGAAGTACAAAAGTCAAATTAATATTGAAAATGGTTTTAATGCGAGGAAAACAGTGTCGAATGTGAAATAAATGGTTCAGGGTGTAGTTTCGACAATGCCACATCCAGATGAACGCGTAGAATAAAATTTGGCTCCAAACTGCGCGTGATGTCATATTAGTGATATATACATATGAACGTATGTATGTATGAATGTATGTGTGTATACAAATATACTTAAAGAAATGTTTCGCTATGTATTATCATTAGGGATAATAATAATACAATAACAACGTACATACAAACAAAATATGAACATTTATGTACGTCGGGTAGTGAGATAAACCCCAGTAATTGTGCAGTTTTTCTGTTTCATTGAAGAAGCGTTGTCCCCAAAGCGAGTGAAAAGACAACAAACTGACACATAAAGGTCACATAATATGTATTCTCACATACATATTTGTGTAAATATACCAACGTATCTACGTATATGTATGTAGATATAGTTCTATATAATCGAGACAAGAAAACACCAAAGCATTTTAGTGTAGTGCGAGTGATTTTGCAAACAAAGCCGACGCGAAGTTGATCGATGTACACGCACACACATACAAATGTAAGTATGTATGTGCGTCTGCAACTAGATATGTGTACATGTATCAATGATTGTATCTTAAATAAACAAAAATTGAACAACGTGAGCGATAACAATTTAATTATTATTATACATATACGCACAAACATATAGTTTGATGTACGGCATATGAGCATGAATAGTGCATCAATTTGTCATGCAATCAACCCTATTTGCCGGTTGAGTAAAACAATGAATTTATTGAATTTTGCATCGAAAGAGAAATTTGTCAAATGACAATACATGAGCTCGTAAATAAATAACAATTAAATTCGAAAACAATCTATAACTCGCGTAACAATAATAATAGTAGACAACCAATATTATGAAGGACACCATGAAAATATATAGTAAATACGTAACAATACGATAAATAGACTGTTTTGTGTATTTGTTGTTAATGTTACAATTAAAATATACATTTTACATATTTTTCAGAGGTGTTTTTACTGACGGAACAATAATATTTGTCCAAAACAGCAGCTTTAAAAGAGTAAACGAAAGACAAATATTTCTGTTGTCGTGTGATCAAATTTACAGTAGAATTAAGAAAATAGACCAAAATCAACGAAACTGCATTGAGTTCGTGCCTTAAACAAACAACAAACTTAAACAAACAAACAACAACAATCAAAGCCTTAAAGTCGCTTGTGGATCGCAATGGGGAGCGTGTGGAAACGTTTGCAGCGTGTTAACAAACGTGCGGCAAAGTTTCAATTCACCGTCTCCTATCATGACCTACGATTGGAGACAACCGCCAAGTGGTAAGTGATGAACCCCTTTTCCATTTCCTGTTTCCGTTTCCCGTTCTCTCAAATTACAATCACATAACTTAATATACGAATAAAACAATGCATACATGACTTATGATTACATTTTGCCCGCATTTCCTCGTTTCCCCTTCGTAACCGCTTTTACAGTAAATAAAAATGAAAGTATTTTTGAAACGATATTATGCTATTGTATGTATTCATCACGCGATAATAAAATATATTAAAAGAAGTTGCATTAGTCATTAAAAAGAACTTAGTAATAACTGTCTCAGCACTGATAAATGCTGACAGTTAAATCCATGTATATTTTATTATTCTCAATTTACTATTTCGTAATTTTGTTATTGTTCCAAATTCAAATAAACTGTACGATTTGAAAATATATACTTATACTATATATAATATCATATATATAAGTCATAAGTACTTAAATCATTAAGCAAAAACATTCCTTTTTTTTCTTGTATAGCTTAATGGGTTTTGTAGATGTATTTGCCTCTTAAATATAATTTGACAATAAAGAATTATATAAGTAAAATACATATACAAATACTTAAGCACACATGGTATATAATTTATTTGGTTAAAAACAAGAACGCGACAAGACACAGATCCAAAGATGAAAACAAAGTGTGGAAATTGTTTTTCCTCTTTTTTCTCGTTTTTGCGTCTTCGTACTTTTGCCTTGTGCATTGTGTTCATAGTTTTTATAAAAATATTCCTATTTATATATGTCTATATATATATAAAGAATACAATTTTCGCACAGTTCAAATTCAATGGGGAAATTGACATTTGCTGGTGAACACCTTAGGATACCCTGTAATCATTAATAGATAATCTGAAACAGAATTAACAAAGCATTAAATAGATAATATATACTAGGGATATCTACTTTTATTATATAACTATTCTCCTCTGAAAATCGATTAATATTCCAATTCTTCTTTTATTAGGCGACCCTCAAATCTATCCGTAGTTTGGACGAGACGGTCGAGGCGTGTTGCCAGCTCACCGTTACCATGGGAGCCCGATATGATGAACCCATTGGTGGGCAACATTTCGTGGCCAGTGCCCGATAATCATTCGATATCGGTGACATTATTCAAGGATCCCCGCACTCACGAACTTGAAGACAAAGACTGGACATTCGTAATCGAAGATGTTAGTAATTCCCCTAAACGTATTAATTAGAAATGCATATTAATTACTTATCAATTTGCTTGCAGATCTCATTGTTGGGTAAAAAGCGAGTCTTGGCAAATGCAAACATCAATATGCGAAAGTACGCGAGTATTGAATCGACCCAGCAGAGTTTTAAATTGAACCTCAAGCCGGTTTCTCGGAAAATAACATCCGCTGATTTGGACTTGACAATCAGTTGTGTTTTCCTGCGCGAGGGAAAGGCAACGTGAGTACATTTTCCCTTATTTTTCTTGCTCTTATCAACAATAACATGCATCTATTTCTTGAACTACAGCGATGAGGATATGCAGAGCATTGTCTCATGGATGTCGGTCAATAACTGTGATGTTGCACCACTCGATGATCTGGAGGATATTCCAGATTTAGAGAACTCTGGCGATATATCTGATAATCTATTCGATTTCACGCAGCAGTTGGAGCAAATGACAACAAGTTTAAATGGTTGCATCGATGTGCCAACGCCTCTGAGTGGTAAGTGTTATGTATATAGCAGTATTCATTGACTACGATCTCTAATATTGTTAAAAATGTGAATCTGTATATTAGTCTTAGATGTAAAGCAATAATATATTTGTATGTATATTTGTAGTATTTAGATAACGCGATATTCTAAAGATAAAGATCTCTTTCGAATTCCTTTTTCTCATCAAGTAAACTAAGCTATACAAACGGGATTTAACAATAGCTCTGAAATCTACATGTAACTCTTGTATAAAAGTGTATTTCATTTTGTAGTATCTATTTTATATACCATCTATCCACTACAAAGCTTATGTACATTTCTCCCAGTTTTTTATAAAAAGAATGTAGCTAAAACATGAGCAATATATTCCTTAAGCAGTAAGCACAGCCTGTGGACTGTGGACACTGTTTGGGTCACAGCGCTTACTGTGGATACCAAGTTCGGCAATCCTCTCACACATACATGTATGTTTACTGCAGTACGTTTGCCGCACTGCAGCGTTCTCCCTCTGAGGCACTCAGCTGCTCACACAAACACCCGCACTAGCTACAGAGAATAGAATACAATACAATGCAATACAAAAAAACAGTGGCAGCTCTTGAGAGTTTCGATATCGATTGCGGGAATCGAGCGGCGATACTTTAGCATATACATATGTACATATGTATGAACATATGCATGCACACATACATAAATATGTAATTTTCTTGTAACAAAATACTTTTTACTGAAAAAATTGTGTTTATATTGAAAAATGTACATAAATTGTGTGGTGGAAAGTCGATACTATATGTTATTATTTTATTTAGTTAGAATATATCATATAGTGATCTGAATTGCAATTTCGTTTAACTATTAGAATCCTTAATATGTATTTCTAGTTGTAGCAAATAAGACACATACATTTAATTAGTTTATGGATTTTGTTTCTTGGAAATATGTTCACTAAAATATATTCTATTTGTTTGTTTTTTTATTCATTTAAATCTGCTCCAATACGACACTACTTGACCCCATGCCACAAAATGTAACTCTCTTTCGATGTTGTTATTGTTGTTGTTGTTCTTATTGGTAGTTCCTTCGTTATCCGAAGATCCAACTCCATTGGCCGAGTCATATAATCATTTACATTTTGAACTAGAAGCGGACCGTGAAAGCAAAGTGGAGGCACAGCATCCGAAGGGATTACAGCCCAATAACGGTCATAACGTTGAATCGGATGAATCACTGAAAACGCCCAGTGCCAGTGTAAATCCTGAGCCAGTTACTCTCAGCACACCTACCAAAGCACCAGTCGATGATAAACTAATACTGAAGCCGAATAACTATGAGAGATTCCATGAAGTACTCACCTCCACGCCCGTCGACCAAGCGTCCACAGTCACAGTCCCGCAGTCAGGCAAGGCAAAGAAGAATGCGTCGAGTCGGGCCCTCGACTTTGACAAGCAGGACTCCACAAGTGGCGTCGACTTGACCAAGTCCCAAAATACAAATTCATATGCGGATCAATCGACGGCAGTGTTAAGCAGCAGCACACTTCCCACCATCACCAAGACAATCGAACAGTCATCGGAAACTGTAGCTGTGCCCCCAGAGCAACCAAAGCCCATCATCAAGAACTCAAACGTTGTATCATCCACTGCCAAGCGTTCTGAGCTCCAGCCATTAGACTTGAAGAAGAGCTATGAGTCTACGCCTGCCGTTAACAATATGACAACGAATAAAACTAATTCGGCAAATAATACGAATAATTCGAATAGCTTAAAGCCAGTGGAGAAGATCATGCTGAAGGATAACACGCCTGGCCAAGATCTACTCGAGTGGTGCAAAGAGGTGACCAAAGATTATCCAAATGTTAAGGTTACAAACCTGACAACCAGCTGGCGCAATGGCATGGCCTTCTGTGCCATAATACATCACTTTATGCCCCAATTGATGTGAGTAGAAAACATAAAGATTTCATTAAGTATATATTCTCGATTAGGTTGATCAGCTGCATGTGTTTCCATGCAAACTAGTCAAGCTGAAGATAACCTTTTCTTCTTGCTGTTAAACGCATTCGTTAAACGATATTCCTTTCTTTTATAGCGACATGTCGAAGCTAAGTGCCCATGATGTGGTTGGCAATTGTCGTATTGCCTTCGATGCGGCGGAAACATTGGGAATACCACGAGTAATTGAGCCGCGGGACATGAATCTGCTGACTGTGCCCGATAAATTGGCAGTCATGACGTATCTGCACCAGCTGCGAGCACACTTCACCGGCAAGCAGTTGCAGATTGAGCAAATTGGTAATAAACACAGATATTTATGTATATATCTGCATATTTATGAGCTTTACACATTGCATTTATTTAGGCCAAACATCGGACGAGTCCAGCTATGTGATTGGCAATTACAAGTCGGACAATTTGTCGCAGAATCTTATCAATTTCTCGCACCTGAAGACACAGCTCTTGCATCAGAATTCCCTTGACGATGAGATTATCAATCAGCAGCAACAATTGTCGCCGACAAGTAAAAAGGACGTTAAGAACATTATACTAACAAGTTCCAAGAGCATTATTGGCAAGGTTCTGTCGCCGACAAAGGAGAAGAACACCATCAACGCGATGCAGACGGCAATCAAATCTTCACCCTCGATCGATGGTTGCGTCGACACGCCGGAGGAAATGCAGAAATTTGTGAAGGAACCTTTATCCCCCACATCGTTGGATGCCAATGCGACAAATGTGAGTTGAGTTTAGGCATTTGATAGATTTGGCTTTGTTATCTGTTGATTTGCTTGTTTGATTTCTATGATTTTAATTTATTATCCGCCTGCTTCGGCTTTGGCAACTGCTTTTGTTCTTTTTTTTTTTGTTTTCCTTTGTTGTTTTTTTTATTTCTCATGATTTTCATAGCGAATTATTACGCGCCACAAAGAAATGAGCGAAAAAGCTAAGCTGATGATGGAAAAGATCAAAATTTCCAAGTCAAACGATGCGAATGATGTAAGTAAATGTGGAGACGCTAGCTAGCTGTGCACCGCCTGCATGTGCCTCACTTCATGAACATATTTCAAGCCACGCCTGTTATTATTCATAATCATTATAATGCAATTCCAACCAACAGGAGGAGCGACAGCAACGGTTGCGGGAGCAGGCACGTCGCCTGATATCGGAGACACGCAATAAGTCAACGGGCACCAACGACAGCCCGACGAGCCCCACAAAGCTCAAGCGATTCAACTATACACCTGAACGTACCATTTCCCCGATACACAATGGCAGTAGCAGCGGGGATTCTTACATTGATGTGTCCACAAAGAAGACGGCTCCCACCAGCTGGGATAAGCTCGAGTCGCATCAGACGAGTCCTAGTCATAGAATAAGCGATGGCAACGCCACCAGTCCATTGCAATCCTTTAGCGCAGTCATGGACAGAATATCACCAAAGCACGAGAAGAGAGTGAGTTGATAACTGGCAATCGAATCAATGTCAACATTCAGAGATTCATTTATTGCAATTGTTTTACAGAACGATAAGCTCACGTATATTGAATCGGAGCTGGAGGCATTGGAGCGGGAGCAGGAGGCAATTGACCAAAAGGCGAGCAGTCTGGAAGCGAAACTACGTGCAGTTATGGGCGGCAATCCAAGTAATAATCAAAGGGGTACAAATCCTTTCCTTAGGCTAATACGCAATAGCATTGGTGGTGGTGATGTTATACGCATTAAGCTCCTCGACTCCGATGATGAAAGTTTATTTGGTAGTGGTGTAAGTGACGATGAGAATGATGAGGATAATGCGCTAAGTGATACATGCAGTAACTCCAGCCTCGAGATGCCGCAAATACGCGAGGATCAAGTAATTGAGATGCGGCCGCAATCAAGGCAACGACAACGTCAACGTGAACATCAACGTCACCGGCCTCGGGCTCACTCTTGTTTTGTGAATACGAATGAGAACTGTACATTGATTCGGCCCACATATCAACAGCATCATTTGCATCAGCATACGCATTCGCATCCGCATCCACACCACGTCCATCACGTGGAATCCTATAACCATAGCCAACTGTTGGGTAACTCCCCAGTTGCCCCCGTTGCCACGTCCCGACAATCCTTCTGTGATACCCTCCAAAATTATTATGCTGATCGTGATGATGATGATGATAATGACGATGATG
Source organism: Drosophila macrospina (assembly GCA_035042075.1). NCBI lineage: Eukaryota > Metazoa > Arthropoda > Insecta > Diptera > Drosophilidae > Drosophila > Drosophila macrospina. Next base: position 1,086,193 of record JAWNLW010000277.1, on the reverse strand, counting down.
CACTGGTTGTCGCGTCCACTGGTCATGCGGCATCCGCTCGTCGACATCGCGTTGTTGGCTCAAAGCGCGGCCATCATCAACACCGACGCCGCCGTTCGCACGGTTTCTGTGGTAATGTCGTGTGTGTGTCCTTAGGGCCAATAACGTTGTTAACTGCTTTTGCCATGCCCGCAAATAGCACGAAAACAGCTTAACGCCTGCCGCCCGCCTGCAAATCTTTCATACTATGTGTTGTTGTTTACTTGTATCTGCTTTTAACCGATCACTGAATTCCAAAATTACTGCTTTTATATTATTATAAAGTTAAGGCATTGAACTGTGTTCCAATATCTTAAAACTACAATTATAAATCAATTATATAACCACGTATAATTAGCAAATGTTCACTAATAACTAAAAAGCCAGCGCTCTACGACAACGAGAATTATTTAACCGCCAAAAAAAAAGCAAAACTGTTTCTTATATTACGGATTCTAATATTAATCCAAACTTTAATGTTTATTGAGTGAGTACGAGTCTAAAATGTTTATTTTGCCTTTCCACAGAAACGGAGGAAACTGAGGAGCAGCTGCTCTCCCAATGGTTCACACTTGTCAACAAGAAAAATGCTCTGCTTCGGCGGCAGATGCAGCTGAACATTCTGTAAATAAATATGAAAACCTTATCTTATATATTCTTCAGTAATAATTGAATATTTATCTTTCTGACAGTGAACAAGAAAAGGATCTGGAGCGTAAGTTTACCATGTTGAATCAGGAACTGCGTGCAGCTCAATCCGTTGAGGATTGGCGCAAGACGGAGGTGCAACGGGAGAAGGAACGCCTGCTGTTGGAGGAGCTGGTGACCATTGTGGATAAGCGCGATCAGCTTGTGCAGCATTTGCACAATCAAGAAATTGCGTAAGTGATATTGATAATAATAATGTTGATAAAACTATACGAACTAATTATCCATTTGACCCAATAATAGCATTGAGGATGACCACGAAATAGCGCGGGAACTTGAGCAAGTGGACATCAGCGGAGGCAAAGAGAAATGTGTTATTCAATAGGCAATGCAATTGATTATGACTGGAGATAATACCTATATAATGATAAGTAGTAATGGCGCTGCAAGTGTATGTATTAACAAATACATATACTAAATAATAATAAAGTGCAACTGGAAGTGGAAAGAATATTTAACAACTCTTGCAGACTGAAAGCAAATGGGTTGAAAAAAAATAAAAAACAAACAAATTAAATGCAACAGACAAATTTGTTATATTTATATAACAAATATTAACAACAAATAAAGACGTCCGATAGAAAACTAAGTAAATTTCAAATTTCATACAATTCGTAACCATTGTTGAACTTAAACAAGATATTGTAATGTAAATTTGAAAACCACACTTTTAAATAATCTATCTGTAAATGATCAAAATTTTTATTTTGTGCCATTGCTTGTTATTTTCAATTGCTTTAAGTTTATTTTCCAAAATGAACAAAAACAAAGACCCAACCCAATTGTGAATTAAATTTATGCATAGTATTTTTATTTTATTTTAGCTTATTTATGTGTTAAGCACTAAACGGAAACGCTTCATCCCTAAGAATATAAATATATATACATGTATGTAGAAGGAATCAATGTTTTGTACAGAAACTGGTCTTATTTAGTTTGTACCCTAATCTTATTTGACTATTTAATGGTGGTTTACTTACAAGTATATTTATATTTATGTATGTTTACAATTGTGTAATTGGCGATAAGTAAGTCCATGCTTGAAACGAATGAACCTTTCAATAATACAATTTGATATGTATGTATAATTAAATATAAATTGCAAATAAATGTGCGTTAATTGCGTAAATAATATACACCAACGAAATTGTTTACTTCGAATTTTAAAATCTATCTACAGCCCTTAGAGCTTTACATTTCTGTTAGTGGGACTGTTAACTATAATCAGATGTCTGGGCTGTAGCTATTCACTTCAAAGTATCGATATAAACAAACTATTTCGTCGATACATCGTATTTTCAACTCAACTTTAGATATCGCATAATATAATATAATTCTTGTCATTATCGAATCAGAAATAATTTTTGGGAAGCTTAGTATATACTTTAACGGTCACATTGCATTCGTAGCGACGTCGGAACGGTCACACTGCATTCGTAGCGACGTCGGAACGCATGTCAAGCAAATTTGTTACGAGCACACACAGACAGCAGTTAAATTATTAATTCTACAGAACACGTATTAATATACGTCAATACATATTGAAACCAGACCGAGTCGCGCGAGTGTTTGATTTGTGTAAAGAGAGATTTGTAAATTAGCTTCTAATAAAAGCTGTTACAAGTGAAGAATATTAGAAAATTCCGACGGACGGCACAAACATTCACACACACACACAATCGCACCATAGACGTACATACACGTATGTACATTTATGTCCGCCAGTGAAAATCGCAAAGGCAAGTGAAAAGCGCGTGTGTGTGTGCGTGTCATTAAAGTAATAATAAAATACTCACCTTGCCACACAGTTGCACTCAAGAATTAGTGCGTAAGCTACATTTCTTTTGTTGATTCCACGTTTGCCGCCCGCTCATACAGAAAATGCCGCTTCTTGCCTATAAAGAAAGACACATTCTCAGCCCCCAGCAGCTGCGCAAGCTTAGCGAACACAAATACTCATGCTTTAGCGCTAGCCTGCTGGATCCCTTGCTGCAGCCCTGGTGGAATTGGTTGGTCGCCCAAACGCCACTTTGGCTGGCGCCCAACCTAATCACAATCGTCGGTCTAATACTCAACATTGTGACAACGTTGATATTAATTTGGTAAGTCCCTTTTTCTGATTTGTAATATGCTTTCTACGCGTTGTGCACACATATCTAGGTATATCTGCATGTACATATATGGAGTAGTATTTGGAATTGAATTTCAAACGCGTGATTGTATGATTCTTGGTATGGCGTGTTTGTGGCCAACCGGTGTACATATGCCTAGACGTGACACTCATTTTGCAATACTTCCGCAAGAAAACGGCGCCGATGATAGACAGATAAATGATAAGAAGGTGTGAGGATATTTAATGAGTGTATTTGTCTATATAACAAGCAAGCGTATACAAAAGAGTGCAATGTGACGCTAAACAAATCAGAACACCCTACATTTGCTAATTCCTTTATGTTCATTTTCGCCTATATGCATGTGTGTATGTAAACGCAGCAACCTCGTAGGTGAAATGTACTCTTTAATGTTTGTCTTTATTTGGCAGAATTGTTATTGTTTAGTATTTTCTATGGAAAGTGTATCGTATTCTGATTCGATTCGTTGGATTCTATTTGAATTGAGATAGAACACTTGCTGGCTATTATACTTAAATGGGTCTATGTAGTTATGTCTATTTTAGGAAAGCAGTTTTCTGCTGAAACTTGCGCAATTTCAATGAGTAAATTGGACGAACTTTATCGTAATAAATGTATAATTAAATTGTATAATATGCATCATTAATGCATGATTATTGCATATATATATATAAAAACCTAAAAGCTGACAGAGCTTCAGTCAAGGGATGAGATTGATCGGCTGATCAGGTGCATTAAAGAGAAGGTTACATCTACCGCATTTCCATCTACATATAATGTATAAACAGTATTACACATATCGATTAATATCCTGTTAAATATTTCAGTCAGGTAGAACATTGTTCTCGTTCAATCAGGCCACCTACTCGAAGTCAAGCGAATCGTTTCATAATGCGTAACTGCCGCCGTATCGCGTCATAACAAACGGTACAAGTGTTGTAGTAGTTGGGGGAGTCTCAGATAAGATAGTGACGGAACGTCGCAACGCCATTACAAATAATTTCTTATATATATTTCTAATTTATATTCATTTAGATAACTTGATAAAGTTATGGCTGAGATTGCAGTGATTTATATTATTATAATGCGATAGTTAATTTATTAAATATACATAAATATAGCTAGTACTTTGCAGTTTCTAGCCGTTTGACCCCATTTTTTTGGGTAGACTTAATTCGATTAGTTGCCATGCTGATTATTATTTACCTTCATAATATTGAATGCCATGGACTTGTTGAGCTCACATGTGTGGCACACACGCATATGAAGCTCAATTTAATTAACCCCCGTGTCCAACATTTGCAGTATTGTTTGCGATTGATTATTGCTCTGATTGAATTAAGTGAAAATTTGCATTTCTAATTGATTTCCATTATGTAAATAGGAGGCCACAAATGACAAAGTATAACATTTGCACTTCTCAAATATGTTTATGCTTACACATAGTTAAAGCTCAACTGACGAATAGTTTTCCCATAGTTTTCATTACGCGACATTCACTGTTTCTACATTAAAATGAGAAAAGACAAGGAAAAATCCTAGTTAAAGTGTAGTTTATCTCAATTCTGTCGAGAACTTTCTTAGATACGTATTTTCACACTTATTTTCGAATAAATCTCAGTCTCTTAAGCGTTGATTTCCACAAATAAATGCTAATTTCTAGGAGGCTTCAAATTTCTAGCCTGCAACGAACAAAATTTGCATCTTAATTGTGAATTTTGCATATAAACAAATAAACAACAAACCGCGAGCTGTAAATGGATAGTTTGACAAAACAAAACAAAAAAAAATCAAAACAGAAAATGCAAATTGTCCCAGAAAATTGTGCGATTCAAGAGCATTTAACTCAAGACCACAAAATGTGCTGAATTTCGAGTTTATTATGTTATTATTCTATTCGCTGCAATGTTTTGTATGGTAAAGTAACATATAAATCATTTAAATAAATGCGCATAATGACATAACAAATGTTTTATAGAGATTTTTTAGAACTGTGAAAAATGCTAAAGTTTTATTTTTAAATTAATGTGCAAATTTTGCAATTAAAACGAAACAAAAAGTAAGCAATAAACTTGTCACAGCGTAAATGAAATGCCACAAATACTATAATTACTGTTGACCTTTGACAATTTTCAATTCAAATTTAGAATTTTGCGCCCACTGTGCGCTATTGGAAACGCGCAGCTTTGTAGCTAGGTATGTAGTATGTGTAGGTGTGTGTGTGTGTGTGCGTGTGTGTCGTATGTGTGCGCACTTTAGACCTAACTACAGCGAGGGGGAACCTTCTAATCGTACACTCTCTACTAGAAGACTCTTGGCTTGGGCTGTCTTTTTATTTTAAGTTCGCTTTATCAGTAAATTACTATAAAGCACAGCTGCTGTCTACGGATTTGTTCTCATTTTCAACTTGATGACACTGAACAATTAGCTAAGAATATGCTCATCACGCGATTCTCAGCGACGTCACAATCGGAACAAAGTCATCTGAAACGAATCTCCTTTCAATTGCAGCCTAAAGCCCTCAAACTTGAACGCTTCTATTTGAGATGCATAGGAGTAGAGTTATACCGGGAATTGTACAACAAATTGAATATATACATATGAATCTTGGTTTAGAAATTGTTTATTGTTTGGTAGACTCCATAAAGTATATATGTATGTAAACTTGAACGTAAAACAAGCTGACTCCACATAGCCATGGTCTCTTTGCCTCTCTTGGCATCTCTTGGCCTTTTGTAGGATGATCGGATAACTATATGAGATAGCTGCTATAGGAACGATCTGTAAGCAATGCTAAGCTTTGGTCTCACTCAAGGTATCTCAACTAATTATCTCACTTATTGAGTATTAACTATTTCACAAGCTGACCCAGTTGAATACAAGTCGAACCACATCAAATAGCTAAACAATTATAAACAACCTGTTGTTGTTGCCTTGTTAGCAACTAAACAATACAAAATACAAATAAACTGTGCATTTATTATACTATATGTAGTACATTTTTGATTTGCTATTACTAACATGCGCTCTGCTCACTTGCAGCTATAGCCCAAATGGCGTGGGGCCACCTCCGCGCTGGACCTGCCTGCTGTGTGCCCTCGGTCTGTTCGTTTATCAGAGCCTCGACTCGATTGATGGGAAGCAGGCGCGTCGCACGAACACCTCATCGCCACTGGGCGAACTCTTTGATCATGGCTGTGACTCCATTTCGACCATATTTGTAGCGCTCTCCGCGTGCATATCCTGCCAATTGGGTCACTATCCCAACTGGCTATTCTTTCAGGTGAGTAACGCTCTACAAGTTATCTTATCTTTCGTGGATATTCACCATTTCCCCCTTCGCTTTTCTTACAGTGTTTTTGTGCTATTGCGCTTTTCTATTGCGCTCATTGGCAGACGTATGTGTCTGGAACGATGCGATTTGGCCGCATCGATGTGACGGAGGCGCAGTTTTCCATTATCGCCATACATCTGGTGTCGGCTGCCCTAGGACCCGAGATCTGGTTGACCAAGGTAAGTCCGTCCAGCTGGAGATTGGGTTATAGGAATTCTTAACAATAACATTGATTTCAGAAGTTATGCGCGTTTTTCATTTTGTATTTATCTATTTATTAGTTTATTAAGTTTATTCTAAATTAGTCTAAATTTGTTAGTTACTTTTTTGTTGTTTACTTTTATTGTTTTGAATTGAATTGAGTTATGCAAGTGTCAAGTTACAGCTCGTCGTCAAGTTAAGGCTCTTTGAAAGTTCTAGTAGATGATGCTAATGATAATAATAATGATATAAATATACATACTTAATTCTATATTTGAGACTAATCAAAGAGTGCTAGTTAGTCTACTATTTATAATCGAGTTCGGCTTATTGAGCTAGTTTTTCATAGTTTATTTGCAGAGTTTGCTTTGTTGTTTTCGTTGTTAATCAGCATGAGAATAAGTAAAGATCATAATACATAATCCATCATTATTACGATCATACATAGAGTGAAGCAAACATGAAACCCTTTTGCATTATCACAAGCCTCGAGCAAAGGCAGCAAATCAAACAATTCGAAACCATTTCGATTCAGGCATTTGAAATCGGTTCGGTTCGGTTTTCGAACTGTTTCCATAACACATTCGAAAGTTTAGTTTTCAATTTGTTGATTCTAATTTAAATGCATCTATATATTATTATGTTGCTTAACAAACACAAATGTACAATAACTCGCTCATCGTTTCTGTTATTCAAGTGCTTCTGATTCGAGTGTTTCAATTAACTGGAGTAGAACTTAAAACTGGCTCGAATCAGAACTCAAATCAGCACATATCCTGTACATATATGTACATAACGATATCTATATATAGCTAATTATATACGTATACCTACTATTATTTATGTTTAGGCAACACACACACACACACAGACACACACACATTGTAATCGTCTTTTAATGCCTTTTACTTTTATGTTACATATTCAAATGCGTGCCACATGCCACAAAACAATGCAAAATGCCTAATCTTCAACTACTACTTAAACAAAATTAAAACAAATTTACAACAAATATACACCCCTACACACACACAAACACACACAGATTGGCATTGGCAATATTGAGCTTTGGGCTGGTCCAGCAGTAACGACCATTGTGTGTGGTGTGCTCTCCTTAACCTATGTATTTTCCGTCGTTGTGGCCGGTGGTGTTGGCAAAAATGGCTCCACAGTTGCTGTAAGTCCTAAACACACACACAACACACAAACAAACACACACACACACACACAAACAAAACATAATTACTCGAGAACAACACTTTCTCCACACAACTAAAGTCGAGCCACAGAGGAATGTCATGAATGTTTATTTATTTAATCAAATATGAATATATTTGAATTAAAATATAGTTAAATTATTAACTTGAATAAATATTTGTATATATATTTATATATATTTTTATTTATATTTTGATATATATTTTTTTGTAACGTTCTTAACATTTCATGCTCCTTCTGTGCGCATTTCAAACACAATAACAAAAAGACACACACAACAAAAACTATTTTGGCTCAACTAGACTCAACAAAAACAAAAGAATCAATTACATAAAACATATAAATAAATCAATAAATCTATACATATAAAAAAAGTCTCCAAGCGGCCGTTTTGTAGGTGCGTGACGTCAGGTCCTAATTCTAATTCTAATCTCTAATTCTCTATCAATCCAATCCAATTCCCAATGCTTGCCTTTAACTATCTACTTCATCTATGCTATACTAAATGTCTCTCTCGCTCTCTATATATATATTTCTATATATTATAAACTTATAACTTGTATCGTTGTTGTTGTTGTTGTTCTCTGGCTTCACAGGCTGCTGCTTCTCCGCCATTTGATTTCCTATAACTTATTCGTAGTCTTCTTTCCTATATATATATGTATATGTTGACCTCTTCCTGGCATGCTCCTTAAGTTGCTTAGTGGCTAAATTTGAAGTTCTATGTGAAATTCGACTCAATATACTTAAAAGTCTTACTCGAAATTAGTTTATCGAATTTAAATATATGTCTTATCTATGTACTATGTATATATGTATGTCTATTGGCCAAGTTTACAATTACTCTTAAGCATTATTTTATTTATCTACTATTCTTTGGTTTCGGGTTGTTAATTTAGTTCTCTGTAGGATTAAGATTTCTCTTTAAGTCTGACTGTGCGACTGTGAATGTTGCCAGTCGATAATTAAACTTGTTTATACCATATACCCATTAATAATCGAACTGAAGGGATTAATAGCATTGTGATAATCGATGTAACAGTCTGAAGAAGTCATCAGCACATCTTAATATCATCATTAATGAACTGTCTGTCTGTTATTTATACATTTAAATTCAAAACAATCGAATATAATTGGCAAATACACAGAAATCGATAGTTAACTGGGTACAGGGTATCTTCTTGTCGAGCCTACTCGATTAGAGCATATTTGTTAACATGGATAGCGTAAAATTGTAAAGCTTAAGATAACAAAAGAAAACAAACTCGATTACACGTAGTTCCCTCTACTACTATCGATATCGCAATGAAGCAGTCGACTTAAGACAAAGAATCGATACAATACTTAAGTCGATTGCTTGCAAACTACGAGTAGTTATCAAAGCTTTTAATTGAACAAATCATCTTCCCCGTTTTCTTAAAATATTTTCTCATAAATTGTTATGTTCTGTTTATTGTTTTTATTGTTATCGATATTCTTCTATTTTGTTTTTTTTTTTGTTTTGTTCTGTGATCTCTTCTCATTCTACAATAGATACCAATCGTGGGCGTTTCATGGAATTATACAATATTAGTATTTATTACACTCGGTTATTCCTTGAATATTGTCAATTTTCTAAAAATGTTTATTGAAGGCGGCAGTGGCAAGAACGGCTCATCAGTTGCTGTAAGCATTGCTAACCATATAAGAAACCCAAAATTGTAACCATTCGACTAACTAATCGTACTAAACAATATGACAACACATTCGTACTAAAACAACAATTAAACAATAAAACAATATATACATCTATTGTTAGCTTGACTAATTAGTTTATCTCTCTCACATTGGGCACACACGGACACTGGGATTCTCCTTGGTTTCTCTATGGTTTCTCCACCAATTCAATAACTCTGAGCAGTTCGAACAACAATAACATTTATTTCTTGGGTTAAATGGAGTGCAATACGATCTGTGGAGGGGATTGGCAATAACATATCCATATCCATATCACATTCATCATTCATTGGATTACCCGTACTTCATTTCGTTTTCAATTGACTTCTCCACATTTTCAACCCATAAGTTTCACATTTTAAATAGTAAATAGTATTAGCCCAGCTCTGTCATATTTATTTCATTAAACTCTCAGTTTCTTCAGCAACTATAAGAGAGCATAATAATAGAGAAACGTATTTGAAATAGTTTATCCTTTTTATGTAGAGCATGCTCGAAACGATGCGATGCATTTGATATATTGTTTTCTTACTTTCCCAACTGTATAAAAGAAACTTCTGAAATGAATTTATTTAATTTCTATTGCATCTATATATAAATAAATAAATATATATATATGTATATTGCTCTATTTTTAAGTGTTTCCAAATCCAAAATTAATGCGTACTTTTTCTTTCTTCCTTTGACACAATATAATAATATGATAATAAATATCAAAAATTAAACGCAAATAAATTCGCAAATTTCATCAGGTGCCATATCTTGAATGTGAAACACGATTTTTGCCATTGTATTTCGCCAGTGGAATTGATTTGAGCTTAGTCTTACGTTACTCTAAATCCATTTTGAACGAGGGCTGTGGCAAAAATGGATCATCGGTTGCAGTAAGATATGATATGATTTGATTTGATTGCATTTCATTTGTAAATGTTTAAAGTCTGGCACAACACACAAGAGACATGCGAATTTGGTTAGCCAAGTAGATGATCTAGCTTTTCTGTGGGAATATGGTATTGTCCTGGCATCATCTTGTTATATACCCTTATAGGCGGAGGAGGAGGAGGAGTACATGTCCAATGTCTGATGTTATCTGTGTCCCAAAACCTTAACAATTCCTTCGACTACAAGGGTATCCTGACTTTGGCACTCCGAAGATATTTCTTATACTTGTTCTTACTATTTTGATACCCTGTACTTTTCAACTAGCATGTCTGTCTGTTGATCTTACAAAATACTCTCATTTATTTAATAGATATTCAGTAGAAACAAAAGTAATTCATGAAAGATAAAAAGATACAAATTACCTGCGTACAGGGTATCAACAAGACGGACACACTCTTACTCATCACTTACGCTACCTGTAACTATTTAACGTATTCTATGTCTATGTATATTTGTTGCTCTTAACTGTTTGTTACTGTTGAATCATTTGGTGTTCTGAACTATTTGCCTTGTTCTTTCTATAAAACTTTTCTATAAACTACTTGTAATTTGGTTTCTACAAACGATCCGCACACACACCTACACCTACACACACACGCACACACACCAACCATCCATTCATACAAAGCAATTATCGCTAGATCATGTAATTAAAACATAAACAATTAATGAAAAAGCCAAAAGAATTTTTGTTTTTGGTCAAATGTTATTCTGATTGTGAAGTTGCAAAATGTGTGTGTCCCTAAACATGTGCCCAGCATAGTAAACCGTCACAATTTGCAAGCTCACAACGGAGAGGTATCTAAATAAAAACGTAATTAATCGATTTCTCCTCTCAATTCTCAACCCCCCACTACCACCAAAAGGGAACCAGCGTTCTCTCGCCCAGCATACCCCTTACTCTGGTCGTGCTACCGGCTCTGATAATAGCGCAAAAGTCACCGGAGAACATCTTCACGGAGCATGCTTCCGTTTACATATTAGCGTTCGGCATGGTTGCGGCCAAGATAACCAACAAGTTGGTGGTAAGTATATCGGGGATTTCTTTCGCATATATATATATATATATGTGTCCTCATTTTTTGTAGATTGCACACATGACCAAGGCGGAGATGGAGTATCTGGACTGGTCGCTCTTGGGTCCGGCACTGTTGTTCCTGAATCAGTACTTCAATTGTATTATACCCGAGGTCTGGTTGCTTTGGTTCGCTCTCGCCTGGGGCACACAGGATCTGTTGCGTTACTGTGCCCAAGTTTGCCTCGAGATATGTCAGCATCTGCGTATCGATCTATTCAGAATACCCTACAGTCCAAAGGGCTCGATCACCGCGTCGGTGGGTAGCCAGAGTAGCTTGGGAGCCGACAAAAATGGTGGAGCCTGGCACCGAAAGTCGAAGAGCAAAGCGCACTAGAACCGGATGTGGCGCAACGGTTTCATTTAATTTAACTAGTTTCCTTTTACAAAGATTTACGGGCGTTAGCGCAAGTTTAACAAAACAAACCCAACAAAATTTACCGTCTAAATGTTAAAGTAAACAAATTATAGCATAATTAATTTACAAATGTTGTTAGAAACCAAAAGAAAATGAGAACTGGAGGCATACCAATATATCAATTATATGCTCTAATATATATTATGTATATAAATATATTTTATATAATTGTGTAAATTGTAAACATACAATAATGTAGTCTGCAGTATTTTTTACTGCGCTAAATGTAATTTAGTGCAAAGACAGAAAACACGAAACGAATCATGAGAAAACATAAACAAATGCCAAAAAAAAAAACAAACAAACAAACTAAATCCAAGTTCAACTTTTTTGGTGTGCAAACAGCTCAATATACTGTTAGGTCTAGAGCAAATACAACTGTCTAACTTTAGTCAGAGCGTTTTGTCCAAGTCAAGCGAGAAGAACATCATAAACTATTGATTTTTTTGGGTAAATCGATGTTTCATTATTTAGTTTTTATTGAGCCTTCGCTTGTATCGAAATGATCTATTTATATCATTTAAATATAACTATTATATATTTCGCTGATGGAAATATTGAAAATAATATGCAATGTATTGCTTATACATAATGTTACATACATACAATATATGTGGGAATTATGCATATAAAAAATGCCTATAGACATTCTAAATGGTAACTGCATTTCAAAAAGCCCATTTCTATTATTGTGTAACAATTGATTTCGACATTAAGTTTATTAAAAAGTTAAAATTGCTATTCTCTAAAGACATCCACCCGTTGACTACTGAACCCATGTTCTTATTGATAAACGCAGAGCATAAAATCCTAGAATAAAACAAAACAAATATAAAATACAAAAGAAAACAAAGCATTTTTAATTTTTGGTCATATTATTATTATTTTATAGTATGGCAAAAATACCATTTACGTATATTTACAGAACAATGAACAATTAAAATGGAATATTGGAAAAATGCAATGAAATAATTTGACAAACACAAAACAGATTAAAAAACAAATTAGGTATAAATTGAGTAATGCTAATTATACTTAACAGCCGCATCGCTTCTTAGTTATTGCCGTAAGTTCTGCAGAAGTATGAAACCAGCGCCATGTCACGCACCTCCAGCGTTACTCGACCGCGGTATTGGGTCAGCAGATAGGCATCCTCAAAGCGCTGGGTTAGATACAATTCGGTTGAGGTCTGTAAGGCTTCTAGAGCACCGACGGTTATCTGATACACCGATATGGTACATTCTCTCATTAGTTCGCGCACAACACGCGAAAAGGGTAACCGCGGTATTAGGAATCCGCTACTTTCTTGCAAGCGCTTAATCTCCCGATTTAGCTTTTTTTGACGATGCTCTGGCCGTGTTTGCTTGCGTCTTGTGGCGGGTTTTGGAGGTTGGCGCTTCTGTGGCGATCGCACTTCTTTTGATGTATTACGATTTGAGATATCCTTAGCAAATTTTTGCGGAGTCCTATCAGATTCCCGCCGGGATGGTGCTGGTGGCCGGTTCTCCTCATCATCATCATCGTCGTCATAAGAATCCGATTCGTGCTGACGATTTCTTTGAGACTTGTTCATTGTAGAACTTGGGTGGCGACGAGCAGGCGTTCTGTTCAGATTTGATATACTACTGGTGGTAAAATCCAAGCCGTAGTCGGTTTCCTCTTGGTTTTCCGGTGATTGAAATGCATCGATATCATCTGAATCGCTTGTAACTGGCTTAGACTGTACTTTGGTTTTGGCTTTGGCTTTGCTTGCCGCTATTGCTTTTCGGGGTCGCATTTTAACACACGGCTATATTTCTTTCTACTCTAAGACAAATTAAAATGTTTTTATAAATGTATACAAACTTGATTCGCGCCTTTTTTATACACAGCATTGCTAAGTGTTGGTAAACGTCAAAATGTCAATAAGCATCAAATACCAACTCTATAGCAGAGTAACCAGAGTATTTAAGTTGTATCCAACGAAATTAAACATATATTTTTATAACCATTTCGGTGAAGACGATGACCAGAGCCAATAGAAGTGTATCTGTCCAATAATTTCTTTGTCAACTTAAATCTCAGTTCTTTATTCAAATCAAAAACGGCCACTGATGCCATCCATTCAATTAATCAACTCTGTATTTTAGTCGTTCCAGCCCTGTTATTCAGTATTTTCAATACTGTCAAAATAAACTAATCGTAACACGTCGTGCGTGTGTGCGTGCGGGATTTGTTTATTTATTTATTAGAATTTATGCACATATAATATGTCAGACGAAAATAATCAAGGCCGGGAATATACATTGGAGGCTGATTCCGAGCTACGTTTCGAAATAGAGCAAAAAGACGCCAAGGTTCTGGTTACGGTAGGTTGTTTTAATATTGTGTCGCTTTTGACTGGCGAAATAAAAACATATTTCTGCATTTTGTCTCATTTCAGCTGCTCAGTGGTTTCGCTGAACTTTTTGGCACAGAGCTGGTAAAGAAAAAGAAGTATGAGTTTGGTGTGGGCGCCAAAGTGGCTATATTCACCTACCAAGGCTGTGTATTGCTCGTGTCTGGCAAAATGGATGTATGCTACATGTCCAAGGAGACTCCGATGGTGCAATACGTGAACTGTCATGCCGCGTTGGAGCAGTTTCGCAACGAGGCTGAGGAACGAGACAAGCGAGGACCCGTTGTAATGGTCGTTGGGCCCATGGATGTGGGAAAGAGCACACTGTGTCGCATCCTCTTGAATTATGCGGTACGCGTAGGTAGACGACCGCTTTATGCTGATCTTGACGTCGGCCAGGGGGCCATATCCATATCTGGCAATATTGCTACAATTCTAATTGAAAGACCCGCCAGCATTGAGGAGGGATTCGCAAAGACAGCGCCATTGGTTTATCACTTTGGACACAAAAGTCCTAGTGGCAATAGTGTACTTTACAATGCAGTTGTTTCGAAAATGGCAGAAGTCACACTTCAGTCGATGGACTCCAATAAGCGCAGTGAGTTAATGAATGAACAAGTAAATAAAACAAATGTTACAAAAACTCATAAATTTCAGCTAAAAGCTCTGGCATCATTATCAACACCTGCGGCTGGGTGAAAGGCTCCGGCTATGAGCATTTGCTGCATTCCGCGCGTGCCTATCGCGCCCGTGCTATTTTCGTTTTGGATCAAGAGCGTTTGTACAATGATTTATTGCGCGATGTTCCATCTAACGTACACGTTGTGCTGCTGCCCAAAAGCGGCGGTGTTGTGGAGCGCAGCAAGGGACTGCGTCACGAATCTCGGGAGCAGCGAATCAAGGAATACTTTTATGGGAATACCCGTACGCCATTCTATCCATTTTCGTTTGAAGTTAAGTTCCAGGACCTGCGCCTCTTCAAAATTGGCGCTCCTCCGTTACCCGACTCCTGTATGCCCATTGGCATGAAAGCAGAGGATAATAAAAAGAAGGTTGTGGCTGTAACGCCCACGCAAGCGCTCCTGCATCACATTCTCACACTGAGCTTTGCTGAGTCTACTGATGATGATGTGATTGGCACAAATATTGCCGGATTTTGTTGTGTGTAAGTTTCTCACAACTGATTTTTAAAGGTTTTGCATTCATTATCAATTTCTTTTAGCACTGATGTCGACATGGAGCGTCAATCGGTTATGTTGTTATCTCCGCAACCACGACCGTTGCCGCCAAATTCGCTGCTCTTGTGGTCGGAGCTGCAATTTATGGACAACCATGCCTAGCGCTTGTTTAATTTAGGCTGAATGATGTATTGTTATAAGTGTAAAAAATGTAATTAAAGTAAAAAGTATAAAATTATATTAAAATAAATATTTTGAATATTATCCACACTGCAGTTTTCTTCTTTTTTTCAAAATTCTAGATATGAAATTAAGTTAGCAGCACGTAACTCTTAACTATGTTGCGTGCCATTTTGAGTTTAACAGAGTATCTACATTTTTTTTTATCGAACTATTAGTTCGCGAATGGCTTAAGTATCTGAAATGCCAAGTAAACTTGATAGCAATAATTTCTGAATATTTTATGTACTAATTTTTACTAAATAAATGTTTTTCTCTAAATAAAATCCAAGCTACATCAGATATCAGATTTAAATTTTGGCTCTTCATGAGATAAAAACCAGTTCGATAGTTTTTATCTTTTGCTGTTAATAACATTTCGGAAAATGTTAATGTTCTTGTTGATGTTAGGCAAGCTGAATTGCTGAATTTATTTCAGATTGTAGTATCGAGTAGCATCGGGCATGGACTAGAAGCATCACAAGTTTTAATTAAGTAAATTTGTACAAATAAATAGCAACAAAATGGCTACCTATTCGAGGGAATGTTGTTTTGAACAGTGTCGTGTTGCGTTCTAATATTTATTATTCATGGCACTCACAATTATTGATTAAAATATGTAGATCGCATTTAAACTCGAGTGTGTCGGTCAAAGTATAAAAAAACCAAATCCAAGCGAGTGTAATATTTACACACATCTAAATCTGACGTACGGGACGGACGCCGTGTAGCTAAATTTATGGCGTGCTAAAAGACATGCACAACGCCTGTCATTGATCATTGGTTTGTTTTGGTTTTGGTAAATTTTCCAGTTCGAAATTGAATTGTACGATGGACAACAACGACATTTGCCGGCTTGTTGCGCCAATAATTTAATCGCAGAACCCCAAAAAGACCAACACTATTTCCACTTAGTGTTACAGTGACGCAATGCTTATCGCGTGCCCGTGCCAATTACAACAACAGCATGAAGAATGAGACAACAACGTGAAGAGGCTCTCTCTCCACACAAACAAAACGGAATACCTGCATTTTAAATATCTGACGGGCTTCTTGCAGTTGTCGCAACGTCTTCGTGTGAATTGCGTATGAGTGAGTGCATGTGTACATGTGGGTGTATGTGTCTGTGTTAGTTATGTTTTCTGCGATACGATAAACACGGTAAATATTTGTGCTCAGCAAATGAGAAAAGATTCTCTGTCGCCCAAGGACCATCATTTGTTCAAAGTTTCGTTTATCCCAAATGTCTTTCGGGCTTTGAGCCGGCGCTTGTAAAATGGCTCGTGGGCCATATACAAGTCATCATACTAATATTAAGCTCAAACAATTGTGCCAAATTACGACGAGAAAATGTGCAAACAATAATAACCGTGACTGTCGCCATCTTAGCTATGTG
Source organism: Drosophila macrospina (assembly GCA_035042075.1). Taxonomy (NCBI): domain Eukaryota; kingdom Metazoa; phylum Arthropoda; class Insecta; order Diptera; family Drosophilidae; genus Drosophila; species Drosophila macrospina. The sequence continues at coordinate 1,069,261 of JAWNLW010000277.1, read as the reverse complement.
ATAAGCTTTCTACTCATCATTTGCTCCTGCATCTCAAACAGTTGGCAGTACAAAAATGGTAAGTGCATTAACTCTTTTCTACTATTTCGCTGTTAAACAAAAAAATCGATATTCAGTTGATGCCTTTTTGATTAATTCGAATTGAAATTGAGGGGGAGTAAAGCACAAGTTCATTAACACTCAATGTACACATGTACATACGATTTACAGCAACAGTCAAAGAACAAGCAGTGAAAGACATTACTCTCTACCTTCCACTCTCTTTCTCTGTCCCTCACACTTTATATATGCGTGTGTGTAGGTGTTGTAATTGTGGTTTCTGTTGCATTTTTACGCTTCTCCTTTGCTTCGTTACTGCGTTCTTCGCTGAGGAGCCGCTTTGGGCTGACAACTTTTGTGTAGCACAAAATGCGCCGTTTTTGTAACATAACGCAATAACAGCAACCTCGACTACTATTACTACTACTACTACTACTCTACTACGACTACTACTGCTACTACTGCTACTACTACCACTACCATCACCACCACCACAATATACTACTTATTTTGACTGTAGTACTACACTTCACTTGATTGCACATAATTCAAAAGGCGAAACCGAAGCGCAGCACTCGTCATACTAGAATCGCTAATGAGCTAAATGGCATAAAAAACAAGTGCGCCCATCAAGCACAATACCCTGTAGACCAATTTTAAACTATTTACATTTATAAAAAGTTTAACTAGAAATTATGGGTTTCATATAATTTATGTAAAACGCAAGAAATGTAACTTATGAAGTAAAAACTGTAACGTTTTTAGAATCAGAGAATATTCCCAATTTATCGTTTTTGAAATTACAGGATATACAAAGTGTAGTATTAATAATTAAGTTAGTTTAATAAGCCATATTTTTCTAGTACTCTTTCGCTGCTACTTAAAAGGTCGTAGTTCATTTTAGAAAGGGCACAAAGCATTAACTTGACCATCATTGCGTACTCTTCAGTTGTTTAGACCCTTAAACAGATAGATTGCAGAAGCAAATTAAAGGTATTAAACTTCAAATTATTGCAACAAGTAAAAAGGAGTAGGAGAATTAGATATATGTAATATTTAATGTAATATAAAGTAATTTGAATCTTTATTTCGATTTTCAATTGTAAATTTGATAATCATTTGCTAACATAATTAAAAAATGCACTGACAACAAAGGCAGTTGCTGAATTTTTGTTATTTTATTGAATCCATGCGATGCAAAAGTAGTATCTTAGCAATACAGATGAATGAAATAATAAATTAATAAAATAACAATCTGTGTAGTTACTTTTTTTGTTAATTCTACATGAGCTAAGAGATAACTCCTTTTATATTTACACCTATTTCATAATTCTGCCTGTTGCACAATTTTCATTTATTTATATTCATTGCAACTTTGATAAAGTTTATTTTATCTCTGATTTGATTTGTTTTTAAATAATTGAAGATATGTCTTATAATTTTACGCTGTGACTGCGGCTCCATATTCTTAATATTTGTTATTATTACAAACAAGAATATTTAAACAGCCTGCCAGCTTTAAGGCAAACCATGTCAGCAGGTATTTAAGCTATAATATAATTTGCATATTTGTAGGCGCGAGGGCAACTCTGCTTATATCCCTATATGTAAATGCATGTGCGCATATGTGTGTGTGTGTGGAGGCCAACTTTACACTGCCGTTGGCGTTGGCCAACTAACGAATTAAGCGCAGCATGCTTGAAAAAAAAACAAGACCTTTTTAAGGTTTTTGCTTCACCCGAGAGTTTCCATTGCTAACAAGCTGCATACAAATGCACAAAACGCATACACAGACACATATAAACGTGTGTAGGATGCATGTATGTGTTGTCTATACTGCGTCTGGCCCCTTCGGTTGCTCATAGTGGTTTTTGTTGTCTTTTTAGCCACTACTTAAAATGTCTGTGCATTGCCTACCTGCCAGCCTTTCTTCCAGCCTGCCTCTGCTTGCCCCTTTGCCTCTTGCTCTTCCTCAGCCTCAGCCTCTGCCTCTGCCCGTGCCCCTCTGCCATGTTGCGGGCAACGGCGTCGACGGCGTCGACATATAAACATGCACATCGTTAAGAGAGACGACCCTTTTTAGCCCAGTCTCCGTCTCCGGTGACTTGTTTGGAGTCGGTCACCCTAGAGCTCACATCTTTACACAAACACACACAAATCACACACACACTCACGCACATACTCGTCGCACAGTGAGGAATCTGTTTTTGGGCTTGTTTTGCCTTTTTCACTGTTCTTTGTTCTGTAGTAATTGCTCTGATGGCCAGTTCTTTGTTTTTGCCTCGATATTTTTAAAGCCATTCGATGCTGAAACTTTTCACTATAATGTATGTTTACTATGTGTCTGTGTGTGTGTGTGTGTGTGTGTAGTACGATCAGTTTTAAGTTTTTACCCCGTAGCGCAGTCTCAATTTTCAGTTTCTGGTTAATTTGGGACTTTTTTTAATGCTCTCTGAATATCCAATTTAACTTTATTTCAACATATGTTGCTGCTGATTGTTGTTTGTATAATTTCAACCTGTTGTGCATACTAATTTTGTAGAGCGCTCAACGAGTCCGTCAAATTCCAGACAAACTCTGCGCTCTAAAGTCTAAAGCAGAGAAAATGATGATTTTCTTTGGTATGACAACGATTTAATACCCTTGACTATTTGTGTTAAAGGATTTTGAATAGAGGGAGAGATTAAAGCATTAATCTCACACAACATATTTAGATTACGCTTATTTAAGTTTACAATTCATTAAGGCTACATTGGCAAAGATACACCATATGTATGATTACAGGGTATAATAGCAATAACAAATTGAAAACGCTAAAAGCAAAGCAAAGCAGCGAACATAAAGGCTGTTCTGTCAAAGGAAAGACTTGCAAAGAGTTTGCTACAACAACAACAACAAAACAACAACAACAAACAATATACTTAAACGACAAACGCAGTTGGCAGCAGAAGCAACAATAACAACAACAACAGCAACAAGAACTGCTACAAAGGCTGTACAAACAAATCATTGATGCGCTTTGCGCTTGCATAAGTGTATGTGTGTGTGTCTGTGTGTGTAAATCTATCAATGGCCCTATTTGTAATATATACTGCACTCACACACACACACGCACAGTGTTGGCTTGCTTCCTTTCCAGGGCTGCAGCAAAAGCATATCATTCACAATTAATGTGTTGATACACAAATCGCCTTTTGTTTATAATTTATCTCTCAAATTACGCTCAACGAACTTGTAACGCCGCTTTGATGCTCTGGAAAATGCTAATTAACGGCAGCCAGGAAAACACACTCCCAGAGAGAGAGAGAGAGAGAGAGACAGGGAAATAGAGAGAGAATAAGTGATAAAGAGAGAGAAAGAGAGGAAGAGAGTCAGATAAGAATAGGCAATGAGCTTACCACAATGTCCATTACTGCAACATTTGCTTTCAATTCAAACCGCTTCCTGTAAATATGTTTGTTTGTATGTCTGTTCGCTTATACAGAATGCCATAAGCCCTGATGACCATTGGCATCTTAATAATGACATTAATGCGATAAGCTATTAGCTTGCGACACTTGTCAACTTGTCACATATTATGACAAATATATTTACTAAATTATATTGTAAAATTATAAAGAATGTTTCGCAGTTATTGTTGCTGTTTATTTGTTGTGATATTTACGTCTTTATTCTTGATCTATCTAATGTTAGACTGTCGGGAATATCTTTTGCTTTTCAAATATACCTATAAACCCATTTCTTATTAATAACTGCATCAACTTTGGTTTATAATACTTAAATATATGTATATTTATCAAAATCTAAATGCAATTAAAGCAGTGATTTGTTTTAATCTAAAGAAATTCAAGTTGAATTGATTCATAAACATTATTTGGATTTGGCATAACTTCCCTTTGATAAGGAATAAGTACAGGGTCTTTCGGAGTCGGGTTTGCGCGTCCGGAGCCTTTCCTTCTATCGCCATAAAGAGTCAAATTTCATTAAGTAATTTGATATAAAGGCAAATTTGACTGTCTTTCCCGTATCAATAAGCTTTACTTTTGGGGAAACAAGAGATGGGCGTGTCATAAAATGACTTAAGCTAAAGTTCAAATTAAAGTATTATGTAATATTGATAAATATTCATAAATATAGATATCAATGGGGATACAGGGAGTTCATCATTATTCTTATCGCATGCTGATTATTATGATCGTTAAGCAAGAAGGGAAAAACAAACGCAGAGTCCATAAGCTGAACAAAGTAAACATAATTATTATTGAATATTACGAGCAAAGTTATTAACAACTGAGGGAGATCGATAGGATGGTCGTCTCTTAACGAGCCTACAAGGTGTCAGGTAGAAGGTAGAGGCAACAGCTTAAATCGTTTGCTTAACTTTGTTCTTCCTCTTTTTATATTTTCTTTTGTTTGTTCTTTTGTTTTTTATTTATTTATTTTTGTTGTTGTTATATATGTTTGCTGTTTTCTGTTTTCTGCTTCACTACCTGAGGTTCAACGGGTTACCGCATAAATTTTGACAAAAGGTGCTCAAAGGCAGATACAACAAAGCGATATTTATTTGAATTTTATGCCTTATCTGTCTGTGTATGTGTGCGTGTATATGTTAACAAGATGAAAACAATGTTTAAACTGAAATCTCCACACTCTTAACTGTTTTATTTGTCTATTGTAATAAAGACAAAAATTTGTTCAACGAAAATGCGAATTTATTTCATATTTTATTTGCATGTGAAAAGCATGTGTATCTATAGAGTATTGATGGGTTATTCCGCAGCACATATGGTAATGGCTACAGTGAGCGCTCGCTAGAGACAACAATCTATAAAGAAACCTACAAATCTTTTGTATATTTCACTCAATTGAAGTTAGCACATCAAATACTCTTCTTTATTTCTGTTAACTTGTTACTTCTCGAGGTACCACTGTACTGTAAGTTTTAGCCTGCTTCTGATCTAAGTTTCCTTTTGTTATGTTAATAAATCGTTGACTGACAATAAATAGCGCTTTCAGTTTAGTTTTATTGTCAACTGTTTTGGGACCTTTAAACGTCAACTTCTCCTAAGTATCGTAATTAATTGGCAAATGTGTAATCAATGCAGATACTTAAATTCTCAAATTTATTTCTATTATTTACATACGAATGTGTCAACAATCGCATAAATGTTGGCGATTTTAGCCAATTTTTGATCCAGTTTAGAGGGTATTCTTATTATATTCAGCTCAGCTTTCCAACTATTTTCAAAATGAAATTGCTATTGAAATGATACTGAAAGATATCTGAGTGTATTCCTATTTGTTCTTTCTATTTATTTTTATTATTTAATACGAATGTGCCAACAATCGCACAATGTTTGCCATTTAGACAATTTTTGATCCAGTTTAGAGGGTATTCTTATTATATTCAGCTCTGCTTTCCAACTATTTTCAAAATGAAATTGCTATTGAAATGATTCTGAAAGATATCTGAGTGTATTCCTATTTGTTCTTTCTATTTATTTTTATTATTTATATACGAATGTGCCAACAATCGCACATATGTTTGCCATTTTGCCAATTTTTGATCCAGTTTAGAGGGTATTCTTTAAAAATGTCAATTTGTTACTTATATTCTACTCACCTTTTCAACTATTTTCCAAATGAAATTGCTACTGAAATGATACTGAAAGATATCTGAGTGTATTCCTATTTGTTCTCTCTATTTATTTTTATTATTTTTAGCAATTTTAGCCAATTTTTGATACAGTTTAGAGGGTATTCTTATTATATTCAGCTCACCTTTTCAACTATATTCCAAATGAAATTGCTATTGAAATGATACTGAAAGATAACTGAGTATATTCCAATTTGTGCTTTCTATTGCTGTATCTGAGTACCTCAAGCATTACAGGCTCCATTCAGTTGGATAAATTGCATAAAATACGAATTCCTATATCATTTTGCTGTCATTGGAACGGTCAGCGTATAAGGTATCTTCAGCAGCCTTAAAATAATTATTTTTTGCCAGTTTATTGTTGTTGTTGTTGCTCTTGCTGTTGTGCTGCTCGTGGTTGTTTGGCTCTTCGAGGGGCCCGCATTGTGATGGCTCAAACTAATACATTAAATCAGGGAAGGGGCACGGCACGGTGCAGGCCCAGCAATCTTGATGGGGCAACAGTTTATGGCAGAAACGAGACGAGACGTAGCGCGAGAACGAAGTGGAAACATACATATATTGCCACAAAATTAACCAGGCAAACATTTGATGGCAGTACAGTGAACACACGCAACTGCAAACCAAGCAGAAATGCAAAAATTACAAATATATTATAGTATATTTACTCAAATTACAGTATACACTCAGCAAGGCTAAAGTTATTAACTAAAATTGTGAGATTTATTGTGTTGTTCTGCTGCTGTACGCTGTAACTGCCACGTTTGCGTTAGCGAGCGTGCACTGTGGTAGCAAATAAGTAACAGCAGCGGAAAAATATTAACACAATATTTTGCACGCGAATGGCAAGCGGAGCTGAGTCGTTGCAACTGCTGCTGCCCCAACTGCTGCTGCCCCAACTGCTGCTGCTGCAACTTCTGGCCAACCCACATCGTTATCATAATATGAATTGTGGTGCCTAGGCCTGGCCATGGTTCAAACTAGTTGGCAGTTGTTCTTCTTCTTGTTGTTGTTGTTGCTGTTCGTTCCGCTGCTGATGCTGTTGTAAATATGTATGTGTGGGCGGAGTGCAGATGCCTGATGCCCCCTGATGCCTGATGCTGTGGCATGAGGCAACATTGAAGCCTCGTTATGTGCATGTGCTTGGCTGGTTGCCCTGCACTATGGGATATGGGATATGGGGTTGCCATTCCAGCATCATCAGCAGCAGCAACTTTATGTGCTGACTAGGCTCCGTCTCCTCTCGCAGCTTTAGCTGCATTCCCATCGCTTGTCACGTATTTGGCACAAGTATTTAATTAGAATGTGCTTTAAAGCATTTGCATTATTTGGGTGGGGAGGGGCAGAACATAGAGTATCTGATAGTCGGCATAGTCACTTGAAGCTTCGCTGCTTCCCTGAAGCGTAAACGAGAAGCTGACTTTTGGCAAAGTCTTTGTGAACGTGCAAATTGCATGCTGTGCCAGTTAATAGCCTTTGGAAGAGTAGACAGCACACGGCAGAGCCACAAGGAGGATGAGAGAGGAGGTATAGGAGGAGGATGAAGAGGAGGAGGAGCAGCAGCAGCAGCATGTTATTGCTAACGAGTTGAGTCCACACTTTCTGAATGCTTGCCACAAAAGGCAAATGGGGGAGGAGGCCCAAGATTAGATCAACACATTGCAACTCTTCAGACTGTACCAAGGAATAAATATTGGTCCGTCATGCAAATGGATATGTCATCGACTTGGCTAAGTTTCCTGCCCCACTCACTATTCAACATTCGCCATTCGCCATGCAACATTTATCATTGTAATATAACTTTTAAGATATTAAATAAAACATGAACTGCGCTAAACAATGGCTTGAAAACATAACAAGGTTCTCTCCATACGCTGACCGTTTTCCCTCTATCTCTGTCTATCTATACATCTCTCCATCTTCCCCTCTATCTCTCTCTCTCTCTCTCTCTCTCTTCTGTTCCTGGTTTGCCCCTTTTGGGCAAAATTGCCTTTTCCTCTTTAAAGCTCTTCGCAGCTGCAATTTTTTCGTTGGCTTCGCATTGTTGATGATGTTTGCATGATAAGTGGCAGCTTGAGTACTTTCTGGTCGACTTTATTGTACCCTGTAAGCATACAAATGCTTGCTACATAAAATACTGTGTACAGGGCATCTGCTAGTCGAACAGTCTCGTCTTGTGCACTGCAGCTTGTTTTGCATACATTTTAATACAATCATTACCTTAGTCATTGTCATTAGATTGATTTAGCATAGCATTCAATGCAGAATTGAGCACGTTTCGTGCCACAGACTCGATAAATCTGCAAAAATATCGATAGGTTTCGCAGATGGTTCAGAACATCGAAAGCATCGCCGCAATGTTGTTGATAGCAAATAAACTAATTTGTTGATAAAGCCATTGTTTATTGTTCAATTCATTTATTCACACAGTGAACTAATTCTTGGAAGGCAAGTCATGTAACTCGTTATCGCGAGCTTATCAGCAAATTGACTATTTATCGCAATCGTATTTTTAATTAACTTGCATGCATTTTATTTCTATAATCTCAAATTTATTTCATAAATATTGCCATAAAATACAGGCTATATTTCATTTGAAAAGCCATTACGGCTTAATTTGGTAGCCAAGTTAATGCGCTCCTGACTTGTTAACAGACCCATAAAGATGATGATGTACGCTTGTGGCCAGCGAACGAGACCAGAAGTCAGTTTATCGGACAGACGCCTCTTCCATGTTTATTTTGAACCTTTTTAAATGTTAATGTAGACCTTGGTTGACTATGTTCTGCTCGATGTTGTTGTTGTTGTTGCTGTTGTTCTTGCTTCTGCTGCTGTCGTCGTTGCTGAGGTTTTTGCAATAATGTTTTGTTGTGCCCCGTGTTGCATTTTAAACGCAGCGAGCAGAAGCTGATGAGGATCCAGAAACAAAGTTGATGGGCAGCCAGGAAAGAGTCTGACATTGAGGGACAGTTACTTCTCTCCATGGAAATTTATTATAATTGAAATTTATTAAAGAAAATAGTTAACTTATAAATTGATTAAACAAAATATTAATCATAAACAAAAATAATATAAAACACAATAAACTAAAGCTAACAGATTGACCTCTGAAATTAACTAAATTATTACGCACATATTAAATTGTTGTAAGAAGAGAAATTTCTTTTTCTTCTGTTTGTTTCAAGTTGCAAGTAAAAAGTTGTCGAAAAGTTTGCTTTGTAATTAAAAAAGTTGTAGTACTTGCAACGCAAGTACACCGCAAGTTGCAAAGTTTAAGCAAAAAAGTTGTAAAAGGCACAAGAAACTTCACTGCACTTGTATTTTGTACCTTTTGCAGTCAAAATTATAAAATAATATGGACAGCAATAATTTGTAAACTCTGAATTAATAAATAATGCAAATTAGTGAAGGGAATATATACGTTAACTAAGGCATTCTCTCCTTCTCTCTATCATATTGTTAAACAAGTTATCGATAACATATACACAGCTAAATACAAAAATCACACTGATCTCTAATTGCACAAATACTTATTTCACTTGAAAATAGATTTACGCCACACAAATTTGTGATAACGGTACTAAGGATAGCGTGCAAAACAAATCTGATAATACGCATTGTACAACTGGCATTCCAATGCAGACTTATGCATACTAAAAATAATTGTGCCGTTACTATTTCGGAAAATAACGGAAAAATAAAATTTGCACATTTACTTATTTCGCTGAGGTACGTTAACCAAGGCATTCTCTCCTTCTCTCTATCATATTGTTAAACAAGTTATCGATAACATATACACAACTAAATCGATATCACGCAACCCAAGCAATCTTCTAGTTAAGTAGACTCGCTAAGAGTTTGCTAAATTAATTATTAAAGGCAACTTTAATGCATATTGTTAAATAAGTTTTCACAGCCAAGTTTTTCTGCCATTTTGTCTTTCAATCCGTCCAGCAAATAGAACAACAACAGGGACTCATATAATGGAAATAATGGAAATAGCAGGAACATTGCAACGTTGGCAGGCAACCTCGACTAGTTGGCAGGCATAGAGGCCTCGTTGGGTGGGGAGTGCTGTCCTTTCTGTTTGCCTGTTTGGCTGTCTGCTTGATGGCTGGTTGCCTATTTAGCTAGCCAAGCTCTCAACACATTTAAATAGCTCAGAGCTTCCGTTGCAACTAGCGCAGTAGCCGGAGACAGGCCCTCGTATATTGGAGGCGAGGCCCAACTCCGACTCAAATTCCAGTTGCAGTTGCAGCTGCATAATGCGACCACTCAGCGAGGCTGGAGTGGCTGTGTAGTGGAGGTGGTGTAGGTGCTGTAGGTGGGCTACGTTGCGGGACACGGGCAGGCTGAAATGCTCACGTAAAGTTTTCTCTTCTCCTCCAACGTATTCCGTTGCAACAATAACGCTACTTTCAGCCATTTAGCATTTAAATGTTGTTGTTATTGTTGTTCCGGCTGCTGCCACTAGCAATTGTTGGCGTTGCCTCGTTGATCTCAATAATGCCACAAACCCAAGATCCATCCGTTGCCAATCCCCAGCCAACGCATCCGTTAAACATTTTCCACACCTCTAAGACTTGAACAATTAAATACTTAAATATTGTTTTAAATGGGCAGCAAAAAGTGTATATAATATAAAGTATATAATTTCTCAAGTTAAAAATGTACTTAACTTATATTATTTATATTTTCAATTTAAAAAGCCTTCAATAATTATATTATTTTGCTGAACGATTTAAAATATTGGCACGTACCTTGAGAGCTTGCAAATTCATAAACAATTAAATCACTTGCAGCTGCAACGCCCACTTGAAAGCACAACGCACCACCTACAACCAGTTAAACCAGTGGTGCGTAGTTGCAATTTGCATGTTGTTAACCACTCGACAGTTTTAGCTATTTGCTCCGAGTGGTGGCAGAAGGTGTGCAGCATTTAATATTAAGCGCAACTAGTATCTAAATGGGCAAATTGTAATTGGACTTAAGCAAGACGTGAGATCACAGCCAAAACTGGATTCAGCACTCAATTGAGATGCTCTAAAAAGCTGAGCAGACTGTGGAAAGAGATTACGCAGATGCATATAACTTTCCTAAGCAATTACTAACAATAATAGACTCTAGAGAAAGAACTAGACTCCTATGTCTCTCTCTAGAGAAAGAACTAGACTCCTATCTCTCTAGAGAAAGAACTAGACTCCTATGTCTCTCTCTAGAGAAAGAACTAGACTCCTATGTCTCTCTAATGTTGAATGTATGCCGGAAAGCAGGGTTTTGTACTCCAGAAAGGTTTAATGGTAATGCTTCTATAGTGACCGAAAGAAGAAGAGAAAAACAACCTGTAACATTAGTGTTCTCTTCTTGTTTCGGTCACTATGGAAGTATTGTCATTAAAAATAACACAAGAGAGACACATTTCTGTGCAAATACATCTTAGCTCAACTAAGGGACTGTACACAGGGTAACTTGTAGTCGTGCATTCCCTTTTTCCCGCTTTTGTTTAGTTTAATTTATATATTTGATTATTTGTTGCGGCTGCCGGGTATGTTGCAGTCGCGTACACCTTACTGTAGCGTTCTCCCTTGACTGGTATGTTGAAGAAACAAAGGCTAAGCTTATTTTCTACTTGCAGTGCATGGAGGACCCGTTTCATCCTCGCTGGTGGCCACATCGCCCACTGGACAGTTTAATAACACTGCAGTGGCGTTGTTGTTCACCACGCGCCATGATATCCAAGTGGCGAATGTAACAAGGCCAACTGGAGGACCACTAATCGATGTCATTGTCAAGGACTTGGCCGAGGCGATGGCAATAGATTTCTATTATGCCAAGAACTTGGTCTGCTGGACTGATTGCGGCCGTGAGATCATCGAGTGTGCGCAGACAAACTCGACGCTGCCGTTGGCCAAGGCGCCCAAGCAAACTGTGATATCGACAGGATTGGATAAGCCGGAGGGATTGGCAATTGATTGGTATACGGATAAGATCTATTGGACGGATGGTGAGAAGAATCGCATTGAGGTGGCCACACTGGATGGCCGCTTTCAAAAGGTGCTCTTCTGGACGGAACTGGATCAACCGCGTGCCATTGCCGTTGTGCCCGCCAAGCGATTGCTCATCTGGACGGATTGGGGCGAGTATCCGAAGATCGAGCGGGCCAGCATGGATGGCGATCCGTTAACCCGCATGACCCTGGTCAAGGATAATGTGTTCTGGCCGAATGGCGTCGCTGTGGATCTGGAGAGTGAACTGATCTACTGGACCGATGGCAAGTTGCGTTTCATTGATGTGATGAAACTGGATGGCAGCAATCGAAGGACGATTGTCAACAATCTGAAGTATCCATTCAGCGTGACATACTTCCACAATCGTTTGTATTGGACGGATTGGTCGCGGGGATCTCTCAACTCGATGGACTTGCGGACGAAGGAGCTGAAGGAACTCATCGATACGCCAAAGGCACCCAATTCAGTGCGTGCCTGGTCGGCATCCCTGCAGCCGTACGAGGATAATCCCTGTAGCCATAACAATGGCAACTGTTCCCATCTCTGTCTGTTGGCCACCAATGCCCAAGGCTACAGTTGTGCCTGTCCCACGGGAGTGAAGCTCTTGTCCCCCAATACCTGTGCCAATGGCTCCCAGGAGATGCTCTTCATTGTCCAGCGGACGCAGATTAGTAAAATATCCCTCGACTCGCCGGATTATACGATCTTTCCATTGCCATTGGGCAAGGTCAAGTACGCCATTGCCATTGATTATGATCCCGTGGATGAGTACATCTATTGGTCGGATGTGGAGGCCTATACTATTAGACGCTCGCATGCGGATGGCACAGGGATTACGGACTTTGTTACCTCAGAGGTGCGACATCCCGATGGCTTGGCCTTGGATTGGTTGGCACGTAATCTCTACTGGACGGACACGGTGACAGATCGCATTGAGGTCTGCCGCTTGGATGGTTCCGCCCGCAAGGTGCTCATCTATGAGCATCTGGAGGAGCCGCGTGCCATTGCGGTGGCCCCCTCACTTGGCTGGATGTTTTGGAGTGATTGGAACGAAGATAAACCGAAGGTGGAGCGCGCCTCCCTCGATGGATCGGAGCGAGTGGTGCTTGTCTCCGAGAACCTTGGTTGGCCCAACGGCATTGCCCTGGACATTGAGCACAAGACGATCTACTGGTGTGACGGCAAGACGGATAAGATTGAGGTGGCCAACATGGATGGCTCCGATAGGCGTGTGGTCATCAGTGAGAATCTCAAGCATCTGTTTGGCCTAAGCATCCTCGATGACTATCTCTACTGGACAGATTGGCAGCGACGATCCATCGATCGTGCGCATAAAATCACTGGGAACAATCGCATCGTTGTCGTCGATCAGTATCCCGATCTCATGGGCCTGAAGGTAACCAGATTACGTGAGGTGCGTGGCCAGAATGCTTGTGCCGTACGCAACGGTGGCTGCTCCCATCTCTGCCTGAACCGGCCGCGCGATTACGTCTGCCGTTGTGCCATTGATTACGAGCTGTCCAATGATAAGCGCACCTGCGTTGTGCCCGCTGCATTCTTGCTCTTCTCCAGGCGGGAGCACATTGGACGCATCTCCATTGAATACAATGAGGGCAATCACAATGACGAGCGTATACCCTTTAAGGATGTGCGGGATGCTCATGCCCTGGACGTCTCGGTGGCAGAACGTCGTATCTATTGGACGGATCAGAAGAGCAAGTGCATCTTTCGGGCCTTCCTCAATGGCTCGTATGTGCAGCGCATTGTGGACTCTGGACTGATTGGCCCCGATGGCATTGGCGTTGATTGGCTGGGGCACAACATCTACTGGTCGGACGCGGAGGCACGTCGCATTGAGGTCTCCCGCCTCGATGGCAGCAGCCGGCGGGTGCTGCTTTGGAAGGGCGTGGAAGAGCCGCGATCTCTGGTCCTGGAGCCACGACGCGGTTACATGTACTGGACGGAATGGCCAACCGATTCCATACGTCGAGCAACCATGGATGGCAGCGAGTTGCAAACGATTATAGCGAGCGCTAGTCGTGTAGTCGGCTTGACCTTTGACCAGGACACCAGACGTATCTATTGGGCAACGAATTCGCTTCCCCCGAAGATCGAGTGCGCCGACTGGGATGGCAAGCGACGACAAGTGCTGGTCAGCAGTGACATCGATGAACCCTACGCCGTCTCTCTATATCAGGACTATGTCTACTGGAGCGACTGGAACACTGGGGACATTGAACGTGTCCACAAGACGACCGGCCAGAATCGCAGCCTTGTCCACTCTGGCATGACGTACATCACATCCCTGCTGGTGTTCAATGACAAACGGCAGACGGGTGTTAATCCCTGCAAGGTCAACAATGGCGGCTGCTCCCATTTGTGCCTCGCTCAGCCCAGCAGGCGAGGCATGACCTGCGCCTGCCCCACACACTATCAGCTGGCCAAGGATGGGGTCTCCTGCATTCCACCACGCAACTACATCATCTTCAGTCAGCGCAACAGCTTTGGACGCCTGCTGCCCAATGCCACGGATTGCCCCAACGTCCCATTGCCCGTATCCGGCAAGAATATACGTGCTGTTGACTATGATCCCATCACACATCATATCTACTGGGTAAGTGGTAGATCGGATGAACCCAAGACTAAGTGGGACTACAGCTAAAGCTAATCTTTGCTTGCCTTTGCTTTTCTGTGCAGATCGAAGGACGTAGTCATAGTATCAAACGGTCACTGGCCAACGGGACCAAGACAAGTGTCCTGGTCAACAGTGGGCAACCCTTTGACATTGCCATTGACATCATTGGACGCCTGCTCTTCTGGACGTGCTCCTATTCCAACAGCATTAATGTGACCAGGTAAGTGAATACAATATCAATATTCCGTGCTTCTCTTCCTAAACTCCCAACTCCCATCATTCTCAGTTTTCTTGGCGAATCGATTGGCGTCATTGACACCGGCGACTCGGAGAAGCCACGTCACATTGCCGTGCATGCGGTGAAGCGGCTGCTCTTCTGGTCGGATGTGGGCAGCCATCAGGCTATAATCCGGGCTCGTGTCGATGGCAACGAGCGCATGGAATTGGCCTACAAACTGGAGGGTGTTACCACCCTTGCCTTGGATCAGCAATCGGACATGATTTACTATGCGCACGGCAAGCGCATCGATGCCATGGACATCAATGGAAAGAATGTGTAAGAAGCGATTTAATTGTTTTGAATTGAGTTCTTTATTGACTTTTAAATGAATTGACATTGATTTCTTTGGCAGCAAAACTCTGGTGTCCATGCACATCTCGCAGGTGATAAACATTGCTGCATTGGGCGGATTTGTCTATTGGCTGGACGACAAAACGGGTGTGGAGCGTGTCACGGTAACGGGAGAACGTCGCTCGGCGGAACTGCAGCGATTGCCTCAGATCACTGACATTCGTGCCGTGTGGACGCCGGATGCGAAGCTGCTGAGGAATCACACCTGCCTGCACAGTCGAACGAAATGCTCACACATCTGTGTGGCCTCCAGCGATGGCGTCACGCACACACGCGACATATGCTCCTGTCCAAAGCATCTGATGCTGCTGGAGGATAAAGAGAATTGTGGTGCTCTGCCCGCCTGTGGGCCAGATCATTTCACATGCGCGGCACCCGTGGCTGGAAATAGTGATATGAACAAGGATTGCATACCAGCATCGTGGCGCTGTGATGGCCAAAAGGATTGTCCCGACAAGTCCGATGAGGTGGGCTGCCCATCCTGTCGAGCGGATCAATTTAGCTGCCAGTCGGGCGAATGCATTGACAAGTCGCTCGTCTGCGATGGCACCACCAATTGTGCCAATGGACACGACGAGGCCGATTGCTGTAAGAGACCAGGCGAATTTCAGTGTCCCACTAGCAAGGTGAGTACGAATCTTTGAAGAGACTCATCAAAAGGGTTTACTTACGTTTCCTCTACATCTTCACAGCTTTGCATCTCAACGACGTTGCTCTGTGACGGTTGGGAGAACTGTGCCGATGGCGGCGACGAGTCCATAGACATTTGCCAGCAACGTAGCATGGCGCCAGCATCGGATAAGCGTGCATTTATGATATTGATTGGTGCCACCATGGTAATCATCTTCTCCATTGTGTATTTGCTGCAATTTTGCCGCACACGCATTGGCAAGAGTCGCACAGAGCCGAAGGATGATCAGGCTTCGGATCCGCTGTCTCCATCGACGCTCAGCAAATCGCAGCGTGTCTCAAAGATTGCCTCTGTTGCGGATGCTGTGCGCATGTCGACGCTCAACTCGCGGAACAGCATGAACTCGTACGATCGCAATCACATTACTGGCGCCTCCAGTTCGACAACGAATGGCAGCAGCATGGTCGCCTATCCGATCAATCCGCCGCCATCACCAGCGACGCGTTCACGTCGTCCATACAGGCACTACAAGATCATCAATCAGCCACCGCCACCGACTCCATGCTCTACGGACATTTGCGATGAGTCCGATTCGAATTATACGAGTAAATCGAATAGCAATAATAGTAACGGTGGCGCCACCAAATTGTCATCCAGTTCGGCAGCTGCCTGTCTGCAATATGGCTATGATAGCGAACCATATCCGCCGCCGCCAACGCCACGTTCCCATTATCACAGCGATGCTCGTATTGTGCCAGAGTCATCCTGCCCGCCATCGCCATCGTCGCGCAGCTCCACATACTTTTCCCCATTGCCACCGCCGCCGTCGCCAGTGCAATCACCAAGTCGCGGATTTACGTAACATTTTGAATTCCACATGTAAAAAGCAGCCTAGTTTTCGTCCTAGTTTTATGTCCAGAGTATTGTACATATTTATGCATGTTTTGTTTGTCAATAAGGGCTTATAACTTATCATATAATTGTTATGTTACATTATTTGGTTAGCCATAGCCCAAGTGTAACGGCGCTTGTAAATAGTTTAGCTAATAAATTTAAACATTTAATTCGATATATATGTATAAATATGTATGTATTGCGATCTCGTTAAGTTTCATTTGCCGGACGAAATTAATTGTTAATATCAAATAACAAATAACAAAACAAATAACGCAAAAGTTCGTCAACAATAGACTGCAATTTTTTAAGCATTTCAGATAGATATTAAAGCAAATGAATTATACAAAACAATAACAATTACAGTATACACGTGTAACAAATGCAAATTTAACTTACTTATTCCGTGTGCCAAATTTTCTAAATACACAAAGTACGTTTATTTATTTCAAGCAAATATATATATATTTACATATATATATTTATATACATAGATATATTGTCTTGTATTTTGAGAAAACATTTAACACACATTGTTTATTATACGTGTACTTGATTTGTAACTGTAAATAGCAAATTGATTAGTATTATTAAGCAATATTGACGAAATGTGCAGCTAATTTAAATGTAATTGTTATAAACACCAAAAAGTGCCTCAGTAATATTGTGTGTGTTTTTTTTTATTATTGTTTACGAGTAACTCTCTTCCAACAACATACTATATGATTTCTTTAATAGATAATACAAAACAAAACGAAAAGAAATATTAATCAATAAATAGTTATCCAAAATGTGTAGCTTTTGCAATATTTAAACATATTTATAGTTAATCATAGTTAATGTAATTGTAATTAAACAATTTAAGTATACAACCCCATTATTTTTTCAAATATAAAAGTGCAGTATTTTGTAACATATGCAACAATTGTTTATATTTTTCGGAAACAACTCTATAGAGTGCGCTTGTCTTTGATTTATTAATATGTTTTATTGAATACAACCCCACATGGTTTATTAATGTAATTAGATTCATATACTTCATATCAAATCACTGCAACATCCATCAGTATCATTGTAACTCGATAGCTTCAGTCCAAGTTAGTTGCTTGTCATCATTGGAAGAGTGAACTGCGCATTCAATGCCTAACGTTTGGCATCGGAAATTGCTGGATAGATTATTGCTTTTCGGCTGTTACTACTCCATCTTTATTGGGACTTTAAGCAGCGTTGTCGATTACCGGAGGCAGTGCATCATTTCCAAGCAATGGTTTAGCATTTGTGCATACATCAGCAATTTTGTTGTGTTGGCCAGCACACCGCTCTTGGCCCAGTTTGTAACGATGTGGGAATTAAATTTTAAACAAAACTTAATTATCTTGCACTGTGACCGTTGGATGATCACAACCCGATTACTCCTTATGGTATTTATAATTGTCTTTCGTCGCAAAAGGGAGCGTGTCTTTTTAAAGCTCACCTCGTGGATTTTTGAGCTGGACACGCGTTATGTACGCTCGTGGTTGCCCGCAACAGGAGCGTCTGATCGGCGCTTGGATATCATCCACTTGACCAAGTTTGGAACTATGTTAATGCAGTCACTTTTCATATTCATATCAGGCCTGCACTTTGCTCAGGAGTTTAGCTGGCAAAAAGTTGCTCAAATGGTTTATCTGACCACAGTGCTCAATGTCATTCATAGCACGTTCTTTCATTATTTCACGGTACTGATGCGTCTGCTCTTTCGCTTTAAGAATCTTAATCTACAGCTGGAATCACTTTACTACAGTCTAAATCGCAGACGGACCCTTTGCCTGCTACGATTGCGGGATGGTGTCAACCCAATGCTACAGCTGAGTCTATTTACCATTTCGGATCTGCAGTCCCTGGCGCAAGAGCATTATCATGTCACAGCCTTAACCCGCTATTTATCCGTGTACCTAAAATTCATCACACTGGGCGTAGTTCTTTGGAATCTTCTGCAGAACATTGTATATGGCATCTATATATTCTTTGCACTGGACAGCAAGGAAAATCGGGAGTCGCGCAATTGGTTTGCCATTGCTGTGATAAGTGTACTCTATGCAATGCTCTTTCTTGATCTCTATCTGTTCTACTGGAGCTGTGAGGCAATCACATCGGCCTATTGCCGCACCACCCAACTGCTGCAAATGTTCAATAATCTAAACCTCTCCAAGCCACTCACACAGCAGTTGGAAACATTTGCCCTGCAATTAACGACGAAACCACTTTATATTGGTGCTAGCGGTATTTACACTCTTAGCCACGCCAGCTTTTTGGCCCTTTGTGTCTATATACAACGTACCATCTTGATACTATTACAATTTGAGTTTGAGCGTCGATTAAAGTTGCTCCGCCAGCAGTTGGAAGTGAAGTGGACCGAGGAAATTAAGGATTTCATCGTGGAAATATGAACTCTAGATGTTTGTTTTTCTCAAGACCTGGAGACCTGTACAATTAAGTGCTTAAAATCCACATTATGGGCTTTACTTGCCAAAATATTTATTGTGCTTACTTATATCTAAAGTACATATTAATGCATTAATAATTTATAAGCGCATTTATACAATTCTACTTAAATGTTGTCATAGTCTTCGTCTAATTCAAATTCAGTTATTGTTGCTGGTGCCGATGTGGCCTTTGGAATGATTGGAGTTTTGCTCTTTCCAGCAATGCAGTTGACAGGCGAAGCAATTTTAGAGATTGAGTTATTATTACCACTGATGCTGGTATTATCTCCATAACAGATCTTTGTCGGTGTGGGAGCCGTTCCAGCAGATACAATATTTGTAAGATCAATGTTTATAACTGGGGCCACAATATCAAAGTTGAACGCCTCACTCGCTGTTCTTCCGGTATCAGCGTCTGTTGTTGTTGTTGGCATCTGCACGTTGCTATAATCGATCTTGACTATAGGCTTACTCAGCACATCGAAGCTGCAGATCGCTGCAGGTATGGCAGTTTCATGGGTTTGTCTACTACTGTAGTGGGCATTGTTATTATTATTATTGTTGTTGCTGTTGGGCGGTCTGCCGCGAGGAGTATATGCAGGCGTTGATTCGGAGCGTGCTAACTTCGTTGGCAAAAGCCCAGTTTGCTGTTGCTGCTGTTGCATTTGTGCCAAGGCGGCTGCCGTCTGCATTATAACTGAAGGTGTAGGTGGTGAATTATGCTGACGCTTGAGGCCGACTCCGTTTAAGCTTAGGGATCGCACAAATGTACTGTTACCGTTGGGCAATCCTCGTATTGATGTTGATGGCAGGCTTAAGTCATATGGAGTATCTGAATCTGGATATTGTTCCTCTGAGCTGTGCGCATCGTCGTCGTTATAATTGCATGCCGCTTCTTCGGCGACACTGATATCCGGTATATTCCTGACAAGCTCTTTTAAGAAATCGAATCTTTGCTCGGACATAATGCACTGCTTCATATGGGATGGCGATAGTGTTTTGGCATTGCGCGCATTCGTTATACGCAACGTCTTGGTCAACAGGGACTCCACGAAGAGCTCCAAAGTTCGTGAGATTATAACGGGTACCGCCTGAGCAACCTTTCCAATTTCCTCATCACTCTGCATTATTTTCTTGATGCGGCCCTGTAAATTAGAAAATCCACAAACATTTTTTAATACAGCAGACGCGCTTATAGCATAATCAAAACTGATAAACTCATCACCGTGATACTGATACACGCACAACATTTATTGTCGAAGGGAAGTTGTTGTAAAAGTTCTGTGTACACTTAACTTACCGCTGGAAATCGTGCATTGTACTTTTTCTTCTTTGACGGCATATCTACTGTGTTCAAACAAATACCGAAGTCAACACAATATTACTTAATTAAGTTCGTAAAACCCAATTTATTACTCGCTTGTTTTTTTTACACAAGAACAGTTCCAAATAGTTTCTTTTGGGCGAATGGCAACCATTCACACAGAAATTCACCCCAATGGCTGATATTATTTCAAAATAAAACCATATTTTTGGGGAAATGTTAATATTGAAATGACAACTTCCTGAATAATGTTACTAAGAAGCCTGCGGTTTTTATTCATATTCGGTTAAATTACAAAATATGTATTTAACACAAATAATTTATCGTCGATGTGGCAGCCCCACAAAAACCTTGAGAATGTGACAATTTCAACCAAGTGGCAGCATTAGGAGTGTCAAATTAGACCCAGCAGAAGAATATTTTTTATTATTATTATTGAGTTTTTAATTTACAAGCTAGATCTGTTTTTTAAATAAATGTCTAAGGCTCGTAAGGATCCATGTAAGCCTTACGCCTGCCGCATTCAAGCTTGTTTGACAGGTAAATATTATTATCGACAGTCTTATGCAATATATTTATTACATACAACCACATGCAGCAATAATATATTTGAACATATATTTATTTATTTGCAGAAAATAATTTCCAGGAAGATAAATGTGTTGAAGTGCTTGAGCAAATGCGTATTTGCTGTATAAAGTGGCATAAGGAATCTATTTGTTGCAGTGGTATTGACTTGGAGAAACCGTTTTTAAAAAAAGCCGACAACGATAATTCTGCCGACTTATCAAAAGAACAGGTGTGTGTGTGAACATTTCAGCTGTTTTAATTCCAAATTCATAACGTCATTTTTTAGCAGTAACGAATAATGACAACACCAATACCCCCATATAGGCCGCCTAAAGATATTCAGGAGCAATTAGACAAAAAGAATCAAAATAATTTGCGCAAGCGTACAGCAGTCTTACCAAAGCGCAATTGGATACGACGTAATCCGAGACTTTTCCAAATAACGTTTATAACTACATCTCTACTCGTATTCTTCTCGAAGCCGCTGTACGACGCCTTCATAGCAGATCCTATCCCGTTTAACGGTCCAGTTATTCCACCACATAAACGATAAGGCATGGAATCTGTGCGCAAAGCTAACACCCGACTACGTAGCTATCCAATACTGTTAGCAAAGTGTGCCGAGCCAGCATCAGTGTATGCGGCTTGTGTATCACGGGATATCAACGTACAGCACAATATATGCGAGGCAGAGTTTAAGCAATTTTTAAACTGTATACGTAAGAGCGCCGCAGAATTAAAGACCAAACTATAAACAAATTAATCAATAACCATGACCAAGAGACCGCGAGTGAAGAAAGAAATCCCAAATAAGAATTTGTTACGAAATGGATACCAATACCTACTTCAGATTAATTTCTCAGCACATCTCGTAATATCTGCTCTACTGCGACTCATTCTCATTTGTTACGCCCAAATACACGATGCCAAATCGACAGTGCCATATACAGATATTGACTATAAAGTGGTAACTGATGGCGCTCGCCTAATTGTGGATGGAGAATCGCCATTTGCACGACACACTTACCGATACAGCCCGATAATGGCGTACATTCATATACCAAACATATGCCTGCATCCTGCATTTGGAAAATTCATTTATTCATTTTGTGATCTACTAATTGGCTACCTTATTTATACCTTAGTCCGTTTGCAACAAGGCGAGCGCAAACGAATAGAACAATTGGCACGTGCATCCGCATGCTTCTGGCTCTACAATCCTCTTACGGCCGTAATATCTACCCGTGGTAGTGGCGATAGTTTCACCAGTTTTTTTGTCATATCAAGCATCTATCTACTTATCAAGTCGGAGGATCAAAAATCACAATGTTTTGCAGTATTCTGTGCTGGTCTTGCCCACGGATTGGTTATACATTTGCGCCTCTATCCGATGTTTTTCAGTTTAGCTTACTATTTGTGTCTATCCGGTGGCTCGATACGAAAACCAAGTGAACTTTTTCTCCGAATTATTTTACCTAATAAGCAGCAGATCTGTCTTGTTCTCGGTACAATATTAGGTCTTGCAACCTTCACTTGGACCTTTTATAAACTATATGGATGGCAGTACTTGCACGAAGCATATTTCTATCACTTTCTGCGAAAGGATGTCCGACACAATTTCTCCTTACATTTTTTGATGCAATATCTAAACAATACGGATGCAGCTGAGGAATCTACGGTGCTTATAAAGAGCCTTATAATGGCACCTCAATTGTTGCTTATAGTTTACCTAAGCCTGAGTTTTGCACAGTTTCGACAAACATTGCCCTTTTGTATCTTCAGTTTAGCCTTTGTAGTCGTAACATATAACTCTGTGGTTACTTCACAGTACTTTATCTGGTATTTGGCTGTTTTACCACTCTGCTTAACCAACTTTAAGTCAATGTCTTTGAGGCGGTGTACATATTTGATAGTTCTTTGGCTTTGCGGTCAGGCTTTCTGGCTTCTGCCCGCATATTTACTGGAGTTTAAGACATGGCACACTTTCAATTGGATTGGTCTACAGAGTGCTATCTTTTTTATAATAAATAGTTATATCTTAGCCCAGCTGATAAGTAACTATGAGTACCGAAACTTTAAAATTATTCATAGGAAATGTTTGTAATGAAATAAAATAAAACACAAATTTAGACTGTTGTTACTTTTCTTAACCTTTACTCATTTTTAAGTATTTTATGTAATTAAACATCTTATTGATTTCCTTTTGGTGTAATTCGCTAAGCTTGTTCCACATTATCCACTGGTCAGTCTCAGACATGGGAGTTTGCACAACTTTTCCAGGTTTATTCCCATTGTGCTCCGTAAAATGATTTACAGCACTACGAAGCAAGTTCTCTGGCCACGGTGTTTGAATTGTTAAATTATTATAGGCCTTTATATCAGAATTATTCTCATAGATCAATTCCGTTTTTTTATAGTCTTTACCCAAATCATTTTCAGTGGTACAAAACATATGATACATCCGTAAGTTTTCTTTAGTATTATTTAAGCATAGGACACCTAAGTATTTGTTTGGGTATTTCATTGAATTTGAATTTGCAGGAGGTTCAGATTTTAAAAGTATTCCGCTTAAGATTGATGGGAATTGTTTATAATCGAATTTGGGTACAGAGCTTATGCTAATCGTATTTTGTTTTTGGGTATTGCCTGATCTCGTCTTTCGGCATCCAGAAATATTCAGCACAGAATCCACAGACTGATCTTTATCAATACTTTTATTCTCTTCCATATTGCACTCCGTTTTTAGTCTTATAACGTTCTCAATACCTTACTCGTTTAACTCAAATATATCAATGATTGTGAAATCAAAACAATAACATATAACAAAGCTTTTTACGCACGCATTTAAATGTCTTTAAGCTTTCATACGAACTTCATTGTCGTTCATATAGTTCGCGTTAAACATTGTTGTGAAACTGTTAACAGTGGTGAAATAATAGTTCACTTAAAATTGAACTACTGGTTCTCAAAAGCTTGTATCCACACATATACAGATTTGAACTGCGTTTTGTAGAGATATTATTCAACTACAAGTGCCCAACTGAATATTTGAGTTTGCTTGCAAATATATTTATTAATTTAATTATTGTTGGCTTTACTTTACTATTATTAAGTTACTTCAGTTGCCAACATGATGTTCTCAACTTAATTCAGTCAATTATGACAAATTTAATAGTTTGTGTCTTGGTTTTTCAAAAATAAATCTTTTCTAAGTTAATAAATGAAAAAGTGGGTGGATTTTTTAATAGTTTTATTAGATAAATCAGTTTTTGCTTAAATTATGTTCTTAAATTTTCATTTTAATCATTTGTAATGCTTCTCTGAATCTTACTAAAGTGTTTCTTTTTATTATTTTATTTTATGTTTCAACCTTGTTTATCGTTCTTTCATTTATTGATCGCCTGCGTTATTATTGTTACGGTTAGATACGATTCATTAAGTTTAAATTGCAACTTCTAGTGATAATATAGGTTTATGCCTGCATAATAGTGCAAAACTTTTGTGTCCAGCTGCCTGTTAAATTGTAAATTGTAAATTACATCAATTTTTGCTATCAATTCAAATTTCTGACATGTCGCATCGTTTGTAGCCACTTTTTGTGGATTTTAGTTAATTTATATAAAAAATATTGGTTTGTTTTCTTGTTTTGCTTGTTTTCGGTTTAATTACTGATATTGGCAACTTCATATTTATTTGTATGCATATGTATGTATGTATATGTATATAATGCTTAAAATGTGCAACTATTTGTCAGTGAAAAATGATGACAAAAAACGCTTACGCAAAGCAAAAGCAATAAAAAATATTATATATAATATATATATATGTATATATAGTATATATTGTATGTATGTAATTAATTATAGCACAATGTAATTAGCAAGGATATCTTTTATGCTTTATGAACATGTTACGAATGTTTATTAAATGTGTTGTTGGTCATGGCTCGTCGAGAAACAAATAAAATCATTCAAGTACATTTCAAATAGCAAAAAATCTTAAATATATATATATATATATTGTTTTATATATTTATATGCATTTAAATGAGGAAACAAATTTCACATAATTTAGTTACAAGAGCATCGAAATATACGTACATGTGCAACTGAGGCAAAATTTGCGCTTAATATCGATTCATTAATATATATATTATAGTAAGTATAATGATAATAATTATTTTAAATGTCTTCGCTTTGAAACATTTAGGCAAAATTTTTTTTCATAGTGAATTTGTTTAAGCTGTAGTTTTATGTTGATCTTCTTTTTTTTTTGTTTTTCATAATTGGTAATTTGTTTTAATATATAAATTTAATTATCATAAATTCCTCTCTCTCTCTCTGTCACACACGCACCAACACATACACGCACACGCATTCAAACACACATAACGCGTACACACTTCAAATAAACAGTGCATTTCAAGTTGTGTACGTATTTCGAAGCACAAGACAATTACATTTGATGGAACTTAAATTGGTTAACTTAAATTTTAAATTCTGCAATTCTGCATTGTAGTGCAAAGTGAAAGGTTTAAATTCTATATACGACTCTTATATTTTGTGCGAGAATTGCGCTATCGTAACTATCGGACAACATATAGTTATGGCTGGAAGGATTGAGAATGAATTTTAGTTATTGGCATTTTTACATTTAGCATATTAGCACTAATCGTATATAGAGTTTAAAGTAGATCCGATTCTCACATCGGGCATAAACCTTTGTGGGTTACACACCTTCTCAGAATCTTCTAAAAATTAAAATATATATTTATATCAAAAATCGTTCTGTTACAATAATAATATAGTGTGATATTCCTTATATATTCATCATATAAGTGCAGTTGTCAGTTATCGATTTAGTTGGTATATTTACTCATCTTTTTCTTTTTTATTTTATTTTTTTTTTAATTTATTATTTATTACAATTTAGAATACTTTCCAAAACTGTATGTCAAAAACGTAAAAAATGCAATTGGCTATATGCTTAAAGTGTATACGATATCAAATATGCCATGCTCATCATATCATATTATAAATGTTGAACAGTACTTGAGATTTGTGTTTAGTTGCTCATAGTGTGTGTGGTTTTTGTTTTCGTTTATCTTTTTGTATTTTGTATTTGTTTTTCTTTTGCTTTTGCTTTTCCTTTTCCTTGTTGTATTTGTTTTACGCTTATGCTTATGCATGTGAGTGTGTGTCGGGAGGGGTGTATCTTATTATGAATGATATGGCGTCACATAGGTTGCTGGGAAAATGCCTTTTCTATTGCCAATCTCGCCATTCCACCAATTCTCGTCCGAGCGGTCTGTAACGGTGATGACATCACCGCGTCTAAAGTCCAATTCCCCGGATTCCTGTGGCACAAAATCGTATAGCGCCTGCACAAGCATCTGCAAGAGTACAAAATGATTAGTTTCGACATTATATATTTTTGGCAACACACTTTTATTTATGCGTGCAAGAATCTATGTCATAGGCATTAAATAGAACATGTGTGCCGCACACTAAACATAGTAAATATGCGCCTTCTGTTCTATTTAACTGAATTAACCATAATTTATAATACTATATATATTTATATAGATATAAACAGTACCTCTTCAGGTATCATATCACGCAATTTGACCTCCTGCGATCGCGACACGCTCGCCGTTCGATGATATTCGACCAGTTCGTTGAGGGAATTGAACTTGACAACCCACAGGAAGAATTTACTTTGTGCGTCACGCAGAACTTTAAAATGTTGCACGCCATCCGGACATCTGTTGGATATATACAAATATATATATATTTGTGAAAGTGTGTTAATGTTGATGGGTACTCAGAGATACTTACTTGACGGATAAGGAGAAATCGCCGGGACTTGATTCGCTGATGCGTATTAAAAAGGCGCCTTCGTGTTTATTCGAGAGCAGCTTCTCAGCATCGGCTCGTGTGATGCGTCCATAGTACCAGCTAAAATGTAGCGAAACATGATCACACATTAAATAGATTGTAACTACACTAATTTATTTGTATTTAACTTACTCGTGATTTTTCATTTCTATATAATTACTGGGTATGAGCCCTTCCCTTCCATCCAATTCGGCGCGATACCAATTTGAATCGTCTTCCATGTTTAATATCTTTAAAGTAAAGTATATAATTAATATAATAACTATTTTAGAGGGTATATAGTATAAAGAGTAAGGCTGTAATTCATGAATTTGCATTTCTAACAACAGTTTCGAATATAACAAATAGTGTAACAAAAGTTTGGAAATTCACACATTTTAGTTGTTACTCAGAGGTTCAGAGTGAGTCACTATTCAATGCCAACCGATTGTACTCGTTTACCAATACATATTTATTTGGATGTCTTCAATTTGTTTATGAAATTTGTTGTTCGAATATTCTAGAGATTTCAGTAAACAGTTTTGTCCGTTGTTTGCCCATTTAACCAAACTGTGTCAGGGTGCAATCAACAAGAACGACACCAACTAAGAGACAAATCATATATCATATTGCAAGCCTACAATATACTACACTGGAAGATACCCTGTACAGTAGCCTTGAGTAGTATTCAAGAAGAATGCTCTACAGTTTCTATCGTTGCTCAATAAATAATAATAGATTATGTAACATTCTCTTCATTCTCTGCTTAGTATAACCTATTTACTCAATGGGCAAGGGTATACAAAGATCCGATAAATGGGTAAGCTACAAATACGCGAGTCTGTATCTGTTGGCACAACATGCGCTGCTTCAAAGTAAACAACAAATATATGATAAGAAATTGTTCCCCGTTCTCAGTAGAACCACGTCAGACGACCATCCCTTGTATGTGCTACGCTACACCGCGAGTACCACTTCAAGTAAGTGAATTCCCATATTAAATAGATACATACATTTCACATGTCTGCCGCCAATGCATTTATTCAATAATTGTTAAAAAATTGTTGTCGCGACAATTGGTCGACTGGCACAGTTTAATTCTCTTTGTAAAGTCTATTCCGAATTCCGATTCCGTTGCAAATTTGTAAAGAGAATTGATTGTTCGGAATGCTAGACGATAATTGTTCTACTTTTACTATCAACACGATTTATGAGAATTGGTTTTAAGTGTTTTAATAGATATTGTATCTCTGTATTTATTGTTAAAATAAAAGCAGTATAGTTTGCATAAGTTTTTCTACACATTCCATATTTATAAACAGATACCTCAGGATGCTCAGAATGTATGTCCATAAATAGTAGGAGAAATAGGCGGTAAATACTATTATTATTGTTTTTTGGGGCGAGTTTTTAGCTTAGTCGAGTATGTATATAAAAAAAGCAATTACATTTGTCAGCGGCGGCTGTTGTTGCTGTTGTTTTTGTTATTGTCAAATATTTTAGCTTAGCTAACTGGAAATGGTAATTAGCATACATAGTTCTATCGCTCAAATCGCCAGCCGTATCGTATATTGCGCACAAGCGACGTATACTTTTTGTTTATTTTTAGAGACAAGTTTTATTCATTCAAACGTCACCTCGGAAATGTTTTATAACGAAAGATTTATATATATAAGTACATATATATAAGTACATTTCTATTTATTGTGTACGAATCTATGCGGCATCGAATTACAAAATAACTTTACATTTACAATGTAAATTAATTGAAAATGTTTATTTATTAATCCACAATATAAACTCAATTGTAGTATTTGGCATTTGTTGAAATTGCAACAATATTCAGGGAAAATACTTGTGAATAGTAAATATTTATGAGCATTGACTATGTCTATACCTGATAATTGTAAACAAAACACAGGCACTTCCATTTCAAATATATACTATGCGTTCTTCTACATTTCTAAAATTAAATCACAAATTATGCTCAATTCATATGATTAAAACCGGTAGATTTTGTGTTTGTCGATTAATCCGTTAAAGGCTTTCACTCTGTCCCAATTTAGACAAAGCGGTTTAAGCTAATTCTTTCTAAAGATTTTTTAATATAAATTTGATTATTGTTGTATCGAGTTGAAACCGGCATTTCGCTTTCAACTGATTCACACTCAAAAATTGTTCACCCACATTCCTATCTATATTTATTATTATCTCTGCTTCCAAATAAAGCTATAACCAAAGCGAGAGAGAGAGAGAGAGACAGAGAGAGAGGGGGAGCATATATATATGACTCAGAGTGCCTAACGCGCTCTCTCTCTCTCGCTCTCTGTTTGTCCGCCTGGTACCATTCTCTGTTTGCTTCTCCCTTTCTGATAACCGGAATTAGCTGCACGCAAGTTAAATGAACTTCAAGCGTGCTGGCAACGTTTAAGCATTATCAGCTGTCGCTGATAAGCGCAAGTAGTATATGCACATTTGATCTGTATGCAATGCAAATGCTTAACCTTCGACATCAGCAACAGCAGCTGTTTGATTAAGCCAAGTCCAAGTCATTGTCATCATCAATCAAACATGAAAAACTTTTCAGTGACCCTGCGAGACAAAGCAAAAACCTGCCCCGCTGAGTGACTAACCTACGACAAGAGCGAATAGACAAAAAACATAAAAAAATAAGAAAAAAGAAAAAAAAAGACAACAAGAACTACAGCAGCAGTCGGTTTGCACCACCTGACAACAAGAAACCTGAAAATTCGCTAGCCAAAACAAAGAGATTCAATGGCTTTAAGGGCCTCAGGAATGGCAAGCGCACACCTGAGAGGTTACCAACAAGAGTCGGGGGCGACAGAAGAGAAGCGCGGAAGCAAGAGATGAAAAAAAAACCAGACTAGCCAGAGAAGATTTCGGTCCTTGGAACTCTGTCTCCAGCTGTGAAAGATATAAGAGTATACCTAGTTTATACGACTTAAAAGTGCGATTTATAGATAATCACGCTTTTCGTTTACACGGATTTAGTTACAGTCTTGTATAAGAATCTTGCTCAACAAACAATGAATAATCCCTCTTTAACAAGTTTTCTTTTTTCTGCAGTCTGCTGTTATCTACGAAATAAGTCTAAAGTAAGTAAGTTTTGCATGTGTGTATTTGTCTTCATGGGAAGCACCTTTGAACTGCTTAAAAGCGACAACGCTGTCGCTGTCGTTGACTCTGTCGTTGTCTGGCGACATTTGCAACTAATACATCAGACTTCAGCGAGGAATGTGGGTTATAAGGTGGGCAACGACCACGTTTCCATCTCACAAATTATGCATGCAGAATGTGCAAAGGACTCGACGTTGGTGTTAATTGCAGTGTGGTTGAGTTGCATTCTGTTTTTATTTTATACATATTTAAACTAACGAGATGAATATATGAATGAGATGAATATACCCATATGTAAATCGCATAGGTATTTGCTTTTCTAGCAGTAAGGAAAGGAAAACTTACCTTTAGAATTTGAGTTTTACGAAAACTGAGTTCATCATCGGCCGTCGCTGAGAAATCGTGTTTGGCAATTGCTTCCATTTTGTATTGCCTGGTTTGTGTTTATGTTGTTGATCCTCGAACTACTTTTTTGTTTAACGTTTAGTTTAGTTAATATACTTTTTTTTTAAATTAATCAGCCTTGTTGCTCACGCACGCACATACATATATATTACACACATACATACATATATGCAATTTGTTTTTAGTTGTTTGCTCCCTTAGCTGTTTGTAGAAAAAATTACAAAAGTTCACGTACGTTTAACATTTGCATTTAAAATCAACACATAACGAAACTTATTATATAAACAATAACTCATATGTATATTGATTGCACGTCTTTTGAATTAGTACAATATTTTCGAAGCCACAGGCAGCGAGAAAAGTGATTAAAAATACACCGACGACGATGACGGGGCCGCAGCCAGGCCAGCAACAGAGCAACAAACGCGCAGTGGTGGTAGCGGCACTCACGGCGAAGCAACTGCGAATGGCAGACGCCTGTGTGTGTGCGTGAGAAAGAGAATTGAGCTTGCACAGCGTTGCCAGCAGCATGTATTATACCGACAACCGATAACAGTTCTTTAAGAAATATATAATTAAATTGTTCAACGAATTTTACTCATTGCCTATATTGGCGCAATAAAAGCTTGTGGTCTTGTGAGTGAAGCGCGGCTTTTGAGCTGCGTTAATTAACGTTAATAATATACATATCGATGCAAGGCAGGGCGTGTAGTTTCTGCTGGCAATGCTGCAATGCTCAGAGCTGACGTTGTTGTTTATTTTTTAACCCCATTAGTAACACACACACAAATGGTGATATACAATATATATACAATTTCGGCGAATTTTAGTTGTTTGATTATTTCGTTTGTAGGTAACTTTTGAAAATGTTTGATATTGTTTAGTAACAGCTTATTTTGTTTTATTTTTTTCGCAGTTCGCACTATATTTTAACTTTATTAGACCTTTTCAAACATTTATTAAATATATATAAAATATAATTTCATGTGTGTGCGGTCACACTGAAACGGAATATGTGGCAATATCGCTATTCTATTGTCTGGCGATCGAATAGCTGTTATCGATTTTTAATAGTATTGAAACTTAACATTTGTTACCGATTATCATAATGTCAACGCTGCAGGGTTGTGCGGTTCTGTTAAAGACAGTGTAGAACAGGGTGGCAGCTCGCAAATTCAAATCCTTTCTGTATATCCTTTTGAAAAACCATTCAATATTCTGTTATTAAGCCACGAAAAAAAGTTTTCCCAATAAAACTTAATTATCACTATAAAACTATTGA
Organism: Drosophila macrospina; assembly: GCA_035042075.1. Taxonomy (NCBI): domain Eukaryota; kingdom Metazoa; phylum Arthropoda; class Insecta; order Diptera; family Drosophilidae; genus Drosophila; species Drosophila macrospina. Next base: position 1,037,707 of record JAWNLW010000277.1, on the reverse strand, counting down.
TTTAACGCTGTAGAGCATCAGTTTCTTCAATAAAAAAGAAGTGCTCGCTGTTAAATAACAGAGCTGCAAAACGCCAAGAGTTGTCGCTGTACAACCGTGTGTATAAGTCATAAAACAACTCTGGTAACCCTCCTCATCCGAGCAACATGCAGCAGTTGTGATAAAAATTGAATTTAAATTGAATTTTGAATACTTTTAAGAAAAAGTATTTGAAGCTAAGCGTTGAAACTGTTTGTGTTACTGCAATTTTAGGCCAAGTGAATGGTGAATAATTAATTCTTTGTGGAATGTGCAGTGATTGCACGTTGATTACCTTGCATCGTAACTGCTAGTCGTACACACAGGAAAAGCAGCCATAAGATTTTTCTTTTTTGTTTTGAGTTGTGCGCGCACAGTATCAAAACAAACACACTAAAAAACTAATAAGGACTCATAGCAGCTGCCAAAACAGGAAAGATATAATGGACACCAGTGTAAGCTCCGAAATTGGTAAGTTCAGTACTTCCTCTGCAATGTATTTTTATTTTAAATTGAATTTTCAACCTCTGTGGCCAGTCACTACAACGCGTGTACGTCAGTTGGGGCAGGCGGTCGACATACATACAGTCGTACGTGTATGTATGTAAATTGCTGGCGCGCAAATTCTGGCAAGCAAAAATGCTGTAATTTAGAGGAACATTTGAAGAAAAATGTGATTTTTTATTTGAAAGCAAGACTAGCCAAACGACCTTGCATTTTAAATAATATATATATTTGCCCGTATGAGTCGTAATTGCAGATATTTGCTAAATTACAGTGTTAGTATGTCGATTTAATATGGGATCAGAAAAATTACAATCTGGCAACGTTGCCGTAAAGTTTACGGAGTGTGTGTGTGTGTTTTGTACATAGGTACAGTCTGTGGGGCAGATTTCTCTATTATGAGTATTTTATAAAGTTTCATATAAAACTAGATATTATTTTTTAACTTGTATTTGTCAAAACCGAAGGATCTCATAGTATTATGGGAAGACATATCAATATTTATGTTGTGAAGTGGGCTTTAATAATTTCCCTTCATAACGTAAACAAACTTGCCACTTTACACAATCATTGTAGATACGTATATATGTATGTACATTAATTGAACAAATGGCAACGCCTGCAATGGCAGCAATACTCGATCCGGCAGGGCCGACAGACAGCACATTTTGAGGTTTACGCAATTTTCGTCGATTTCCTCAAAGTAATCAATTCAATTTGAAAATTACTGTGTATTTCAACTGTAAATTGTAAGTAAAAGAGTTACTTTTACTTTTAATTGTGTAATTTATAACAATACATGTAATTGCATTACCTAGTCAATCAAAATGATGTCACAAGCATTTGCCGCTGCCGTCTGTCGGAACGGAGTTGCATTGCGCTGCAGCCGGCGTACTATAAGTACGACGAGATTGCTACGCAATACGACTCGTCCTCGTGTGGCCACCAGTGCAGCGCTAACCAAAAGTTGGCAACCAATTAGCTGTATTCCTAACACAACGGGAAACATGCAGCAGTATGTACGCTCGTACGCCAACGAGAAGAAGGTGTTCGAGCGAACTAAGCCTCATTGTAATGTGGGCACCATTGGTCATGTAGATCATGGCAAGACGACACTGACTGCAGCCATAACAAAGGTTCTGGCGGACAAGAAATTGGCGGAAAGCAAAAAGTACAACGAGATTGACAATGCTCCCGAGGAGAAGGCTCGTGGTATAACCATTAATGTAGCTCACGTTGAGTATCAGACGGAGAGCCGTCACTATGGCCACACAGATTGTCCCGGTCATGCTGATTATATTAAAAACATGATTACGGGTACGGCTCAAATGGATGGTGCTATTTTGGTTGTGGCAGCCACGGACGGTGCTATGCCACAGACTCGGGAGCACATGCTACTTGCCAAGCAAATTGGAATCGATCATATTGTGGTGTTCATCAACAAGGTCGATGCTGCCGATCAGGAAATGGTGGACCTTGTAGAAATGGAGATTCGTGAGCTGCTGACCGAAATGGGTTATGATGGCGATAAAATTCCCGTGGTAAAAGGCTCAGCATTGTGCGCTTTGGAAGACAAGAGTCCGGAAATCGGCTCCGAGGCTATACTTAAATTGCTTAATGAGGTAGATAACTTTATACCCACACCAGTACGTGAGTTGGACAAACCATTCTTGTTGCCAGTGGAAAATGTGTATTCTATTCCTGGTCGTGGTACTGTCGTCACGGGTCGCCTGGAGCGTGGTGTGGTCAAGAAGGGAATGGAATGCGAGTTCGTTGGTTATAACAAGGTGCTGAAATCGACGGTTACAGGCGTTGAGATGTTCCATCAGATCCTTGAGGAAGCTCAGGCTGGCGATCAGTTGGGCGCTTTGGTGCGTGGAGTTAAGCGTGATGATATCAAACGTGGAATGGTCATGTGCAAGCCAGGCAGTGTTAAAGCATTGGATCAGTTGGAGGCTCAAGTTTACATTCTGTCAAAGGACGAAGGTGGTCGTACTAAGCCCTTTATGTCTTTCATTCAACTGCAGATGTTTTCACGCACGTGGGATTGTGCGGTGCAGGTGCAAATACCAGACAAGGAGATGGTTATGCCTGGCGAGGATACGAAACTAATTCTGCGTTTGATGCGCCCTATGGTTTTAGAACAGGGCCAGCGTTTTACGCTACGTGATGGAAACTTAACATTAGGAACAGGCGTCGTTACGAAAATAATGACAGGACTGACAGAAACACAGCGTTTGGAACTGACGGAGGGCAAAAAGGCCCGCGAGAAGAAGGTCGCCGCTAAAAAGTAATAAGAGGCCTGCATTCGGCATCACCCTGTTTTACCAGTCAGTCATAAATAAATCTACCTACATATATAGTTTAATCACTTATTATCCATATCGTTACTGCTGTTTTTCAATGCGTTCAATACATTGTAAGGCTCATCAAATTATACTTAATAATAAACCTCACAAAACTACGAAACATAAACATTTTTTGAGTCACGCGCTCGCGTGGTCATTTGTGGAAGCGTAAATATCGTCATCGATAATGTTGTCGCAGCTGTGTGGCTATACCTGTCATCGTTATATCGATAGTTGTTACAGCACTCAGCCTAGGGTGGTCAGTGTTGGCCAACTCAACGTTATTATCGCGTCACAGCTGTTGAGATTCATGATAGAAGTTTTTGAAATTGAATTGAAAAAAATTGATTGCTTGCAAATATGTTTGCTTATCGGTCATCACAGTTATCGGGTATATTATTAATAGTGTGTAAAAACGATAATTAATGTAATGCAAATGCATATGTTTGATACCATCCACAGATGAACTAGATGATACCACGCCATTGCCCGAGCTCACCTTTTACGATTTACTCGAGCCGCCAACGACGTCCAAAGAGCATCAGTTGAACCCAGCTGATAATGATAATATAGACGATGGCGCTGTGGATGATGATGAAGACGAGTGTGAGGACGAAGAATTTTTGTCCGCATCGCCAAACGACTCGTTGAATACACCAAAACCCAAAAAACCACAATTAGTCAGGATATTGGAGAATAAACGATTAAGTGGACCTGCGCCCCTTGGGACGGCTTTAAAAAATATGCTTGGAGGACCAATTCGGATAGTAACGACTCCGACAAAGCCGACTCAAGCGCCAGATGTTAAAATCCTAAACAAGGTGCAGGGGCAGCCTGTAAAATCTTTTGGTAATGCGCCAGTCAAAATTGGTAGCACTACAATAGCAACACCAACAGGTTCAGGCACCTCCGCCACGACTGCAAAGAATCTTAGCGGAGTTACAATGACCCAAATAAAAACCGCCGATGGTAAATTGCTTTTCCTGCACAAGTCGGTGCCCGTGTCGGGCGGAGTCGCCCAAAAGGTGCCAATGAGCACCTCGTCTACACGGCTGGTGGCCCAATCTCCAACAAGCGGCGGTGGCATGCGACAAACGATACTTCCCAAAGGTGTAACCATAACTGGTGCGGGATTAATTAAAAGTACGGCGTCTACTTCTTCAATAGCAATTAGGGGCTTGTCGAACATTGGACCGTCTAAATCAATCAGTTCAACAATAACAACAACAACCGCTGCTGCACAGTCATCTCCTTTGGCTGCTGCAAGTCCGTCTGCAAGTGCGTCAGTGACGAGTAAAATGCCCATCAAAGTTGTTCGGACTGCTGATGGTAAACTAATCAAATTGAATCAGGGTGCTTCGCCTGTGCTTTTAAATGCTAAGTCTACGTCGGTTGCTGTTAAAGCAGCAGGCAGCACAGCGACAACTATAGCAGCGTCTACTCTGAACACCAACAGTAATAACAGCGGCAATGTGTTGATAAACAAGCCAACGGCACAGGTGATCATTAAGGGTCCGCTGAAGCAGCTACCAACTGGTGCATCGCTTAGGCCAGTCATCAATAATGCTGGCAACAGCGCTAGCATAGCAATCGGCAGCAGCAGCAGCAATAACAGTCCTAGTAGTGGGAGCAGCAGCAGCATAGTAGGAGTAACAACAGCAGCAACAGCAACAACATCAGCATTGCCAGCGGGCAAAATGTTGGTGCAAAGTTCAACGGGCAAGCAGATAGTTGTTGCAAGTAAAAATATTATTAAATTATCACCGAAGGCAGGCGCCAGCGCCAGCGGCAATACAAATACAAATATAGCAGCAACCGCAACTGGCGCGTCCAGTGGTCTGCATGCGATTCAACTGTCAGGAAAGAGCGGTGTGCAGTACGTTCGTGTCTTGTCCAACAACAGCAGCGTCAATAAGTCAACTACTAGTCCACAAAAGGTGCCACTCGGACGTCCACGAACGACCAGCAGTAACAGCAGCAGCACCAACATTAACACTGGCAACAGCAACAACAATACCAACAACAGCTCAACTGTCTCCGTGGGCAGCACCAGCAAAATCGTTATGAAAACAATGGGCGGAAGCATTGTTCCGCTACCATCTATGCAAACTTTGGTGCCCAGAGTGAGTAGCCTTGAATTAGCCATGGTAACGATCTGATTGACCTGAGTTTATATTTCATTTGTAGCGAGCACCTGGCACAGCATCCGGCACAGCCAAGACGCTGGTCAAGAGCGGGAGTAGCAATACTAGCTTGGAGGCCACACGCAAGCATCGCTTATCGGATCTCAATGTGCAAATCAAGCAACTGCCAAACGACAGCAGCAGCAGCGATGCAGTGGGACCGGAGGCAAAGAAGGCTCGTTATGTTATTGCAATGCCGCATGCGTCGACATCATCAGCGAGTTCAACGACAACAACTCCAGCGTCGCAGCAGCAGATGCAAAAGCTGACGGCAATCCAACGAACAACGCCAGTGGCACGCGTCACGGTGCAGGGCGCCAGCAGCAGCAACAGTGTCAACGTCAGTGGTAGTGGCAATGGCAATGCCCCCGAAAGGTGTACAATCTGGTCACAAAAAGCGATGCCAATGGTGTTAAGTATGTGATTTGCAATAAGGGCGGCGAGGGAAAGCCACGTACAGTGTTTAACACCACAATGCGTCGTGGTTATACGTTGGCCGATTCAAAGCGTCGCCCCACGACACTGACGCCGCAACAGTTGCGATTCAAGCAAATGAAATTACAACAGCAGAGGCAGGTACTGGCGCAGGCGCAGGCCAAGCTACGGCAACAGCAGCAACAGAAACAACAACAGCCGCCTCAATCAAAAGCACAGCAGCAACAACAACAGCAACAGTCACCAACCACGCAAGCCAATAAAGCGACGGTGCCTGGCAAGCCACTATTTGATATATTGAAGCCACCGCCAACGCCTGCACCGCCAGCAACCACAGCAATTGATGCACTGGGCGGATCACGACGCAAGCACTGCAATTGTAGTAAATCACAATGCTTAAAACTGTATTGCGACTGCTTTGCCAATGGGGAATTCTGTCAGGATTGTACATGCAAGGATTGCTTCAACAATCTAGACTATGAGGTTAAACGAGAGCGCGCCATACGCAGTTGCCTAGAGCGCAATCCCAGTGCCTTTAAGTGAGTCTTTCTTTATTCTCTATCATCTACAATTTATATTAAATAATCTGCAATCTGTCCTAGACCTAAAATTACGGCGCCCAACTCTGGTGACATGCGTTTGCACAACAAAGGCTGCAATTGCAAAAGGTCAGGCTGTCTGAAGAATTACTGCGAATGCTACGAGGCCAAGATACCCTGCTCTACCATGTGTAAATGCGTAGGTGAGTATCGTGCTAGTTTTTGAAAGATTGAAAGATGATTAATTAATATGTTTATTTAATAATCATTCAGGTTGCCGTAATATGGAGGATCGCCCCGATGTCGATATGGACTCGATGGATAGCCTAGTTAATGTGAAGCACCATGCGAACAAAATGAAAGATATAAACGGAACATTTCCGAAGGACAATCGGTCAAATGTTTATCTAACCGACGATGTCATAGAAGCGACTATAATGTGCATGATATCGCGCATTGTTATGCATGAAAGGCAGAATATGCCCATCGAAGATACGGAGCGAGTGGTTATAGAGGAGCTGGGCGAAAGTTTAAACCAAATTATAACATTTGCCAAGGAAAAGAATGATACAGTTCAAACGGACGATCCCAAGACGACGGCCTAAACAAAATGCGCTTGAAAATAATTTATATTCGATGATTGTTTAATTTCAACACACAAGATGCACATATGTATATTAGGTTATAAGTTCAAAGCGATCTGTTTATTTTTCAATTTCTCTTCTAAATTAGGCTTTCTAAAAGTTGACCTTAAAGTAAAGTGTAAAGTGCAAATAAATTAAACAAAAATATATTAACGAAAACTATATACAAATTGTGTGTATATAGCAATTATTATGTACTGTAGCAAATGTAAGATCAACTTTAATCGAGGGAAGCATTTTGTTGTAACAAACTGTTCATTTTGGAAATGATTCCTTTTACCCCTTATGTATGTAAATAAATAAAAATTTTAATAAAGCATACGTTACCATATTTGTGTTTTTATTTGGGATGATAAAACATATCAACACGTTCATTGAATGAGCTTGGTAACATCGGATCAGGTAGTACTTGATGCTTGTAGAATTCAAGTAAGTAATTGTAGTAATAGAATGATAATAAACCTATTAGTAATTTGATAATATTATTAATTTAAATATGAAACGCCGTTTGATTTGTTTTCGAGTCTAGCTTGTTTATTCACCAACAACTTCAGTTACATATTTTGTGTATCTGTGTATTTTTATGTAAGAGTATACGAGTACATGAGTACTTAACGCAGTTTGGATTTATTGTATACATACATATAGTAAGTAGTATTAGCTTAGTTAGTTGATTACAATTAAGTAGGTAAGTATAAGCAATTGTCAAGTGACAACTATTGATAGCAATATTGTAATATAATAGTAGTATTGTGTATTACATGTGATTATAAGTGTAGTGTGCTTGCTTTTCCTACAAATAGTATTTTCTATATTGCATTTTCTGCTGCATGGTTTTTCCAAATAACTCAACCTGACACATGACATGGCGTGAGATGATTAGACAACGTTAGTATTAATTGTTGTTTAATTATATCGATAAATGCATAAGTATTTGCAACTGCATATATGTATGAATGTATTAATATATTAATATATGTATATTTATATATATTTATATAAAATATGTTATAAACTAAAATGCTCGCGCTAAACAATTCGAATATTTGTTATTGTTTATGTTTTTCTTAGCGGTTTTCAATACTTGAGAGAGAGTATGTGTGTGCGGTTATTTATATTAATATTATATAATTATATAAATATATATATATTTTTATTTATAGATATTTATGTTGTTGTAAATACGCTTCAATACTGTGCACAAAACTTATTTCCAAGTTGTAGTTACATATATGTAATATTATATCTTGTATTATAGTTGGATTATAGTTTGTTTGACCCCATACCAGCTTTTTCAATTATCATTTTTGAGATGCAATAATTTGAATAACATTTAACGACAATAAATTGTTGAATATATGCATATTAATATAGATAGATATTCACTAGGTATACGTTTATGTATGTATGTATAAGCTATATTGTCTAATTCACACGTACTATATAGTATACATTCATAGATTTAACACACACAACGACTTCTTGAAAACCGAACAAGACTTTTGCTAGTATTTATTTATTAAACAATACAATTCTTATCGATTTTCATTTGTAATCTTTTCGAAATATGCTGTTTGCCTACCCTGCACTATGCTTTTGTACTACAAACATCTTTATATAGATTTTTGTTTTGTTTTTGATTGAGAATTCAGAATAGTTATTTAATGTGCATGATTGAATTTTGCAATTCTTTAAGAAGCATGGTACATTACAACATATTTGAATGATTAATATTATATATTTGGAAATAATATGTTAGCATAATAAAACAACAATGACCATCAGCAAGTTTTTTCAGCTCAACGTATTTACAATTTCTTTGCTTTTAACATAACCTCATTGTATACCTGCGATTGATTATCAACTCTTCTAATTTGCAATGCGCTCAAAAATGTTGCTTTTGTCGCCCAATAGATGGCGTTGTATTCAATTTAATAAGATGGATTTTACGTAGCTCTTAACGCATACAACGCTTAGAATAACTTGCAGCCATTCAAGTCATTCGCGTGAATATCCAAACGATCCAAGCGATCTAAACTTAGAAAAAATGTAGTTTTAAAAGATAAAAGAAACTGTACAATTTGTGAGCGCATTATACCAACATTTGTTAGTGTACATATAAGTATTTAAACTTTTCAAGTACCCATTTGGTACATGTCGACTTATGTTTAGTTCCCTTATTGCGTCAGATAATTTATATAAGTGCCCTGTTCCGAGATCCATTTTCGCACTAATTCCACTACAAATATGGCAAATAATATACCTAATTGTCAAAGCTAATATCAGCGTAAGTTTTCTATGCGCAATTTATAATGCTTATGTAGATACATTCGTGTGAAAATGGAATTCAGAATAAGACTGCATATTTCATAATAAATATAGTTAGTTTTCGATTAATCAATAATTTACTAGTGTGCTTAGTTTTTTCTTATTAACATTTAACATTTATACAATCAACAAATTTAATAATACAGTACTTTAAATTGATTTACTTAAAGAAGGTTTGGCATTGGATAACCAAATTATTGCACAACTTTTCTCGCCGTATTGCTCATAGAGATTTAATGTGCGCCCCAGGAAACGGAATCGTATACCATAACATTGGACTCTAAGGTGAAACAAAGTCGTCGTTGACAAAATTTTCTTTTTGGTCGTAGAATATATAATTTTTTTTGGAAAAATCAACTTTTTTAGATGATTGCATCGCAATTTATTGCACCACTGCGGCCCAAGTTTCTTGAGAAGCACCAAATTTATTGCATAAAATGAGTCGTGGATTCTGTGAGTATATATCGGATATGCCAATCATATTTGGAATGAACCTATTTTCAAGGCCTTCTTGTCGACAGATGCTCCCTGCAGCGTTTTTACACGTCGCCAGACCTCGGATGTCTTTCACAACGATCCATTCAAGGTTCAGTCGTATAACTTCCATTATGCTGATAGACCCGCTTATCCAGTGCAGCATTATCAGCGTCCACCGCCCAAGCAACCGGATCCGCCACCCTTCATGACATATTACTATAATACCAAGTTCCAGAGAAATCAGGAATCGCCAAGAGCGCCGCCACCAAGTAGCTCCTTTGCTGAAACAAGGCGTCGCCAGTTTCTACAAGATTTCAATCCCGTTTCAACGCCGGTTAGAAGAGAGATTGGCGCGGGATTGAGACCAAGTGTACAGCAAAGGGAAGTGTCACAGGTGCGCCAGCCAGCGGTTAGTATTTCGTCTGCTGTGCCAACTAATCCGCCCCTGCTGCGTACCTGTTGTAATCGAGAAGATTACAAGACGATGCGCCGTGGTCAGAGCGTCACCACGATGAGACAGAGCAACAGCAATGCAAGTCCAAGCCGCACTGGAAGCAGATGTGCGTCAGTTAGCAGCTTCTGCTTCAGGCAGCCGGAAAAGACTCTGTCTCAGTCCACAATCAAGCTATCGCCAAGGCGCAGTGCTAGCAGTTGCAGTGGTTGCGCCATTAACATTAATATAAGAGCTATGGACTCTGAGGTAGATCTGGACAAAAGCTTGAGAATCAAAATAGAAACGGATTCGTGTTTGCACAACAACACGGACAAGTTCAATGTACAGACAACCCGAAAGGGACAAGCGTCGGGACAGGAGACTCAGAAATGTCGCGCAACGCGTTGCTCGAGCTCAGAGAGCTTTGTGATAGACAAGCGACTGTCCAAGTTTAATATGGCAGACGTGTATGCCACAAGCTGGGCACGCAAACGAACTACTGAGCAGGATGCGCTGCAAGCCAAGCGGATGCAAGTGAAATCAGAGCGCGAGCGTTTGGAAAAGATGCGACAGCAGGAATTGAAGAAGGAACAGGAGCGTGCCCGGCAGCGTGAAAAAGAAAGGGAGCGTTTGAGGCAGGCGGAAAGACAGCGAGATCATGAGCGATTACTCGAGCTGCAAGCGGAGCGGGAAAATCAAAGACTTCGTGAGCTGGAGCATGAGGCACAGAGAAAAAGCGAAGTAGAACGTCGCCATCAAGAGAAACTGCGACAGGAGAGACAACAGCGTATGCCAATGCGTGCCATGTCCATGCCAATAGCAAATTCGACTAATACTCCTGAAGTTATGGCATCCCATTTATATAGACCAGCATCCTCGGATCGGCTGCCAGGCATGGTGCCTTGCTACGTTCGCAATTCTACAGTCAACTCCAAATCAGAGGCAACGCGTGCACAACGATTGCAAAACTGTACTCGAAATCTGACCAAATTACATATGCCTACGACGAGCGCAAGGTCGCCGCAAGCGATGCAGGTTGCCCCACAGTCGACAGCCCCGCGAGCCTTGGAGCGTCGTAGTTCTGGCACCTCAAATTACAATGCAAGTGTTATCGGCAGTGGCAGCAACACTAGCATGAGGCAATTGTCTGCCACGCGGCTCAACGAACGCAAGTTGCTTAATCTGCATGTAAACGGTGTTCCTGTTAGCTCGAATCTTCCAATACATGCGCGGATAAACAACATGCCCATACGTATAACCACGTCACAGTCAGCGGATGAGCATTTGCAATTTTCAGTTAATCGAGTTCGAGTTGCCAATGCTCCGCCAATGGCGACAGCAACAGCAGCACAGGAAAGAAGGTGCAACCGCAATCCCAGCCGCAGCAGCAGCAGGTGTGGATTGGAAGAGTCGCTTTCAATGCCCTGCAATGTTAACATTAATGTCTATGCGGATAATCCGCGCACTAGACGTTTATAAAATGGCGGCACTAGGGCTGTTGCAACGTCAGAATAACTGGTTCATGAACCGCTTAGGGTGCATCTCTCAGTTATATTGACGCTGTGACAGCCCTAGCATTTATAAGATTTCGGATTCGTGCGTAATATTGGGCCCTGTCGTCTTAAGTCATTTCTAAATCATTTACGTGCTTTTTTGCTAGTATTTCTTTTTATAATATGTACATTCATGTATACATATATTATTCATATGTATATGTATACATACAACATGGCAAATACAAAATTTCTATTTTATAAGTTGAGTACGATTGATTTTGGGATTCACATTAAACCACTGCAATCACAGGCTTATCATTTAGTATATTGCAAATACCTTCCATTCTGGGAGTAAGTTTTTTTTTATATATTGAGCTTCAAAGCCCAAACATGATCAACCTTCTGTTGTTTGTTTTCTTTGTTTTAATAAGTATTATACAAAGTTCAAAATAAATTGAATCTAGTCAAATTTCTGAAAGTTGTTGAAACTAAAACAAATTGTTCAATTAATGTAAGACCAAATCATCAACGTATTTCGCTTGATAGTACTTCTATGTATTTTTTGCTATGTAAATTTGATCTATTTCTGCATTGAGCTGAAGATCAAAATGCGAAAAGTTTCAGGTTCATTTAGGTCATTCAACACTTTGATATGCTCATGTTATTGTAAGCATACGATTATTATTTATGTTTTTCTCGGTTTCTGATTTTAAAGCGTATCTTTATCAAACATTAAACAATTGTAACAATATTCTTGAGTTCATATGATATTACTGATATTTTTGGTTGTGTTTTTGTGTTCTTCCTCATTTTTTTTGGAATTTGTTTTTGATTCATTTTTTTTTTTTAATTTTTGGTCATTTTAAAATGACATTGCTTAGAAATTTGTTCGTTTTAGCATTTTATTCGTCGTCATCGTAGTTTTGATAGGTCACATAACGTACCTGTGAGCGATCGCGTCCATGGATTAAAGACTGCAAAGGTTAAAATATGTTTTTGTTAGTATTTGAAGGTATTTTACTGTTTATTTAAGCCAGCAGAAAATACGAAATTAAGACAGATAAGTTTTTAATTAACGAATAAAAATCAGAGTTATTATAACTAAAACTTTACAAATATATAATTCTGAAAATAATTTTAAGCAAATTGGAATATTACAAAATAAAGCTAAAGAATATTTTTTTAATATTTATACAATTCAAAATAATGTTGTTTAATAAAACGTAAATTAAATATAAAATTAAATTAAAGCCTAGCCAACAGGTCACATTCGTGAGCATTCAAAGCCTTCGTTCGTCTTGCCCCCCTCCATTGTTGTGTCCTGCATTATGGCCGGACAGGATGCCATGTAGTGGGCAATCGAACTATTGGCAGCAGCTTCCGCAGCAGCAGCGGCTGCGGCAGCAGCTTCTCTGGCCATACGCACCTTCTTCTCATCGCTGGTTGGTGGATTCTTTAACATGATCAGAAGCGGCGCATACAGGAAGCAGAGAATGGCAATGCCGAACAACATCCATTCGAATCCAATGGTTTTCACAAGGGATCCCGATAGTGCTGGTCCCACAGCAAAGCCCACACAGAAGGCAACGTCTCCCAGGGCATAGACGCTGCCGTAAACCGCCGAGTGTCGTATGTCCACCAGATAACCCAGCTCCGGCATCATCGAGGAGTCCACCATGCCAATAGCAAAGCCCAAGCCGGCATTGGGAATAATCAGATGTGTGATTGAGGTCGCCATGGGTATCTAAACAATAGATAACGATTTCAAATAATAATCATATTGGAAAGATACTGAAGACACATACGAAGATCAAGCAGGCGCCAATGATGACAAGTCCCAGACAGGCGGCAAACCAGCGTCCAATCTTGTGGCCCAGCGGTCCAAATAAGTTGGTGCCAATCAAATAGCTAATGGAAGCTGGCAAGAATGCCACGCCTTGCTCCCAACGAGTTGCGCCCATATTATCGACCATCCACAGTGGTAGGGATGGTTCCAACATGGCAATGCCCATGTTGGCAAAGGTTATTGCACCAGCAGCTATCAAAATGTACGGATCACTGATCAAACTCTTCAGGGATGGTGGTTCCTCGGTCTCTGCTTTCTGTATCGATGGCTGCAACATGAACAGCTGCAGCAAACCATCGCCCAGTGCCAGTGCAGCAAGGACCAAAAACGGAGCAGATTTGCCAACAAATTCATACATAACACCCCCAAAAGGTGGACCTATAAGCACGCCCAGCGCAAGGCCACCCAATGCAATGCCCATGGCGTTACCACGCTCCTTGTCGTCGGTGAAGCGATCGGCTAACATGCCCATGCCAGAGACGGAGGAACAGGATGAGCCGATGCCCTGAAGAGCTCGTGCTATGAAGAGTACCAAATATGAGCGACCAAAGGCGAAGACTAGAGAAGCAGAGAGTGAGATTAATGTCTATTCCTTAACTTGGAAACATGCGAAGCTTACTTATCGTGGACAGGAACATAATGACGAAGCCGGCAAACATGGGTATACTGTAGCCAATTCTGAGGATTAAAGAGTTAAAAAAAGAATTCCTACTACTCAACTCGTGTATGAATTACAACTTCCTTACCTATGCGTTAGGGGGCCCACAATCGGGTTAACCAGTAGCTGCACAATTGCCTTGGACGCAAAGAGCAGACCCACTTCAACGGTTTCGCCAACCAGTTCATTGTGCCGTTCCTCCAGCTCACGATAGTAGGTGAAGTTATCTATGCGGTGGATGGCATTTTAACACCTTCACGTGGTAATTATTGCGCTGGGCGCGATGCTTACCTTCTGAACTGAGTGTTGAGTCCTCGATCGGGGTTGCCACCTCATTGTCGTTCTCCTTGCATGGACAGGGCAGTTGGGTCGGTGGCGGCGGAGTGTGCAGGGTGAGCGGTGTGCGGGGGTAACTGTCGAGTGGGGCGTCCGGATGTCGTATGTCGTATAAGAACTCTGGTATGATGGGTACTATGGAATAAAATGAAAGACCCGACTAATGGTTTTGTAATTGAGTTGCAACAAAGAATTTACGTACAATTAGCCTAACGGGCAACCGTTAGTTGCCGTTGCTGTTGCTGTTACTGTTACTGTTGCAAAAGCAATTTTCTCCAGCCGCTCTTTAATTGCGTTACAGACCCGCAAAATTGTTGTTGCTCAAAAGTTTATAACGTTTCCTAGGCACTGTTGCAACATGCAAGCAGCAGATTGCCTGCCCTAATTGAGTTGTTCGGCCTTGCCAACAAAGCTTGCAACAGTTCGCTCTAAACAGAGCTCGATTTTATAGTCACAGTTGCCACTTTTAGGTACAATTGTACCAAATAGTTCTACATGCTTAACTTTTTGGTACATTGCATTAATGTTATCTATTCACAAGTCTAAACTTAAAATATTAATGTAGAATTAATTTATATCTCAATAAATGATCAAATCCACATTTCTTATTGAAATTGCTTGGGCTTTCATTCAGTTTAGAGCATATAAAGTACATAAAATACTGTAAATTTATCCATTTGGTACAATTCTAAAAGATAAATCGCTCATTTATTATTCACTTTTAGTTCTATGAAGAAAACAAGTGAAGAAAAATAACAACGTTTACATAATTGGTACAAATTGTAGCAAAAACGGTACATTTCCTATTTGATATGTAGTACAACATGTACATTTGAGATAACGAACGTGTTTATAATTGCTACTGCTGTTGTTGCTTTTCCACCTCACCTCACCCCACTCCACAGTAAGTGCTAGCTTACCCCGCTGCAGTTTAAAAATTCAATTTGTTTATTGCATGTTTCGACTCTGTTTATATTTATTATCAACACCCGACTCCAGGTCCGATACTACACTTACACCTATGCTCCTTTCGTTGCTGTAATTGCATTTCCGGGCTTTGTGAGGCCGTTGCTCCCCCCTACTCCCGCCCTGACATACGTGTACTCATATGTTGCTGCCATGTTTCAATTGCGTTTCCAAGTTGAACGAGTGTTGAGCGACTGTTGATCCATCGTTTGTTTTTGTTCTTGTTGTTTCAGTTTGAAGTGTTGTTGGCACAATGTGTGGTTTTTAACTAGACAGTCATGTGGTTGGGATAATAACAGAGATTTAGGGTGCAAATACTACGAAGGGTTAAGAGTCAATGTTTCTAAAGAAACACATGCTCAAATGTTTGCTTCATTTTTGGTGTTAAGAAACTTTTCGAAAGTGGAGAATTAGAAAATATTGATTAACCTTACAGGCTAAGGAAAAATAAAGATTTTATTGGGTCAACTATTTTAATAATGATGTTTGTTGTTAACTATTAAAAATACAAATGCTTTCTATGATTACATGTGGAGTTGGCTGCGAAATATGCTCCTTCCAATTATGTTAACAGTTGTAAATTACGAAATTTCATTTCAATGATAATGCGATGTTAAGACCCAGTTAAGAGTCCCATTTCTTAATACCGTGCCAGCACGTACCTCCAACCATTTGGAGAAAACATATCAACAAAGGTGAATTTTAATACTGATCCCTGTATGGTTTTTAAGGTAACCTCGTGTCACAGGCAATAGCCGCAACATATGTCGGCCATGTAACTCGACATGCCATTTTATGGCGTTTATAATAAATAATGGAACCACTTGCTAGGCAACCCATGCTCTGCTTTGAATTTATGTATATAAATGCGGAAATGTACTTATTCAAATTTCATAGTTCTTTTAATAGGCTCTACCACTTAAAATGCAACGCCAGCGTAAATGATTAACCAGGAATTTTTATGCAAAAGAAAGTTATTCCAAGTAATTTCGCTGCTTTCCCTCGTCAACTATCGTGTAACTCATTAAACTGTCTCCGAGCATTTGACATACAAAAATCTAAAAGCACGTGCAGCTGACAAACGGTTAATGGAGTCGGAGCCAAATGCTATGCAACTGGGGGATTGGATATAGGAGCATGGGTTGTTTGGTTTGGGTTGCATTTCGCGTGTCGAAGACACTTAAACCGCAAGTTAAAGCACAAACACAGGGTATAAAAAATGTTAGCAGCGAGCGATGGGCAACCAAACAAAACAAACAATCACGACCGGGAAGCGTCCAAAACAGTGACTATGTGGGCTACTAAGCAAAGGTAAAATTTTATATGCAGCTTTATTCACATTGGAAGTTTAATTCACTGATTGCTTATTAAAAATAACATAGATCTTACTTTAAAATTCAAAATTTGACCAGTTTTATGTTAAGTTTACATGAATCTGTTAACCTGTAACAGCAATAATCTATCTTTCTCCTTATGCGTTGTACAGCGTAAAGTTGCGCCTTGTTTTAGGCAACAAATATTGCGTGTGATGACGTAGATAAATGCGATCGCCATTTTGAAACTTTATATACTGTGTCAATTCACACAATCTCTTTTTCTATAAAACGTGGCCATAACCTGTATAATCTGTTGTATTTTATATATTATAATTATAATTTAATTGTTATCATTAAATAATATTGGGAATGGATGTCGAAAATGGGTAAAATCACGGTTTAACCAAAGCAGATTAAAATTCGACGACTTTTGTCCCATCACTAGTGACAAAAATCTATTTTGCGGCGTCGCGACGCGTCATTGTCGTCGTCGTCAGGGCAAACAGCGATGGCAGTGAGGCAGCAACCGGCAGTGCGAGCACACGGCAACGAAGGAGGGATTAGGATAACGATGAGGACAACAGCAACCCCGTGATAATCGAAATCTCCTTGGATTTGTTATTTTGGTAAAATCATCAATATGGAAGGGTTTTAATTAATGCAACAGAGCAGAGAAAGAGGCGCCAATGCGACACCAAGCGCGTTCCATTTGGGAGTCGGCCAGTCGACCGCTGTTCGTGCGCTCCGTTTGGTTGGAAAGGATCGGGGAGACAGGCCGCAGCCATCGACGACACTTTATACTTGATTATGAGCCTCGCGAGCGACAGCGGTGGATTCAATGCCAACGACAGAGTGCGAGGCGAGGTGGTAAATGTAATGAATACCCACTGAGATGAATCACACAACTAATCCTTTTTGAACAGGCATCAATCATCAAAACGACTACTGTGAGTCCCACGACCAGTCAACGGCTCTTGAGGATTGTTGCGATTATACTTTGGATGAATATTTACTCTTGGATGCAACAAAACTTACGTTGCGTCAACAGCAGGCTGGCCAAGCGCAGGGCGCAATGGCTAACAAGATGCAGACTGGCTTCTCCAATTTCAATGGACGGCAGAATAGTCGTCATGCCAAGCGTCGTGCCTGGCTGCTGAGTGGCGGCAAGAGCTATCAATTGGACCATCTCACAGATTATCACTCGCACTCGCGGCGAAGTTCGCTGCAGGATACACCGGCCACGAGCACGCACATTGCCAATCCGGAGGAGCGTTTGGCGGAGCGTGTACTCAATTGGCTGGACTTGGCTGGCCGAGCGGACATTGTAAAGGCGGCGACACCGATGGCCGGTAATAGCAACAGCTCTTTGCTGCCCCGAAGCAGCCAACGAAGCAACCGGCATAACCATCGTGGCGTGAGCCTCAAGCGTATTTCTGCCATGCAATCTGCACAGCGAGTGATTCCCAGGAAGCCTGTAACGAAGCAGCAACCTCCACTGCCTTCGCCTGCGGTGAATTACCGCTCAAATTCCTCCAATGCCAAGCCCATCACCATCATCTTTAACAAGGAGGGCGTTCCCGTGCGCCTCAATCGTCCGCCTCGCAATATTGATCTCTGTGCGATGAGCAACAGCGCCAACACAACTCGCCGCTTAGCCGGTCATTTAGCTTCAGCCCGATTATATAATGGTAGTCATACTCCCATGCCCACAACGGAGGATACACGTACGCCGCCATCAAGCAGTCGAGGATTGAATGCAACACAACTGGACAGCCGCAAACAGTTGCACATCTTCATGCCAAGTTTGCCCAAAAAGGGTTTGCTTCTTGCAACAACGACAAACTCCGAAGATGTGCTAAGCGCCAGTTTAAGCGATTTGTGTTTTTAATTAAACGAATTTATACTTAAGCTTGCAATGTTCTTATCATTAAATATCATAATATAAATAAAAATATTAGTTAAATAAACTGAAAACTATTGAAAACGAGTATGCTTTCTTATCCTGAGTTGTTGTAATGGGTTTATGGATCACCTTTAACTGCTGACATGCTGTTCACATCTGTGAAGTACATTCTCATTGGAAAACAGACTGCCTCACCTTACTATATGGCAGTAGCAGTTTCCGACTATTATAGAATGAAGTTCATCTTCTATCTGCAACTTCAGCTATCTTATCAGTCTTCAAACTTTTCTATCTTTGTAAAAAATAACCAAAATACAATAAGTGAATCTGCAATTAAATATCTTTAGTAAATATTTAAAATTTACATAGAAGTTAATCAAATACACCTTGGAAAAATAATGAACAAGAATTATCACTGGCTGCTTTAATTTTAGGACATTTCTGGCGAGGGTTTTTCTCTCTTTTTGTTGGATTACAATATGTCAACTGCATGAGACATTCTCGTAGCGAAAAATGTTCTTTGTATTGTTTTCTTTTAAATGGAAGGTTGAATTTCGTTGTTGTGTATATGACAAATGGACAAATTCCCATTTTGCTAATTCAATTCAAAAATTTATTGACAGTAATTGAAATAAGAAACGTATTGATTACATGTTGTAATTCAATACATGTTAAACGAACGAAATGATCTTCTAGTTCGACTGGCATTCTTCTAAATGAACTAGATTAATGATAATCAGCATACAATTACATTGCACCGTTTTGTGAATCAACTTATCGAACTTATCGAACTTATTCTGATTGGACGCATACCAATTAATCAATTCAATTCTCAGTAATTCTCACTTTAGCCGTGACGTGTTTTAATGACGACACGTAAACAGGCATAAATCAATTATTGACATTGCCAATATGTCCATATATATCATTGTAATCATGCCCAACTGTCAACTGTTGCCGAGACGAGGCACAGAATGAAAGAGAGAAGGTGGCCTCAAGCGTCATGCAAGGCCTTTGGTGGCAGTTGCCACACGTGGCATAACCGTCGCCCGTCGACGTTTTTAGCCAACGCGTTTTATTTCAATGCAGTTTGAAAGTGGGCTGGGGAACCGTTAAATGAATCTGCCATGACAGCGAAAACAACAATAGCACAACATCGAGGACGAGCCTAAAAAAAGGAGAATGTTGTGACCTTTGACGTCGGATATGCTATCACCATGGACTCCGCCATGGATGGTGGGCACGACGCTAATAACAACGTAATAATGTAGCAATGGCAAATGCCATGGAAAACTTTTAGCCCAAAGCTCAAAGCCGAGAGCCGAAATGATACAAAAGACAAAAGGCACGCTCGCAATTACGACGCAGTTGGAAAAACTTTTGCCTGACATTTGAGTTTTCTCTTTAGGTTGCTTCGGCAAGGAAAATGCGCAACAATAGGTGAATTATACTTGAAAAACAAACAGCAGAACGAGACAGAAGGACAGACAGATAGACAGTTAAATGCCTGACGTGACTTATTCGCGTTTCTGACGCGCACGCGGTAAGTTGCAAGTCTCGCGGTACCGCAAATCCGATTCCGAAATCCTAACAAGCATAGTTTTACATACTTAATTTTCC
The DNA here is from genome assembly GCA_035042075.1 of Drosophila macrospina. NCBI lineage: Eukaryota > Metazoa > Arthropoda > Insecta > Diptera > Drosophilidae > Drosophila > Drosophila macrospina. The sequence continues at coordinate 1,017,657 of JAWNLW010000277.1, read as the reverse complement.
GGCAATTAGTACTAACCGCAAATGTCAACTGACGAAGACTCTGTGGGCAGTCCCATAAGCCCGGCAACGCCTACGTCCGGTGACCGTGAACGAGGGGAACAGGAACGGGCACGGGGCAAGGGCGGACGGAATGCATCAGATCTACTGCGTCATCAGCGTAGCTTTGAGGCGCGCTACAGCAGCATCATCCAGAAGCAAATCTGGGAGACTACCATTAACAAGGACGTTATGGAACGACAGCTCAATGCGTATTTCCCCTTTTCACGTAGTGCATCACTCAACAAGGACGGATCTGTTGGATTCTATCTCAAACCCAACCAGGAGACTAGTGAGAATGCTGCGAGGTCTCGTTCTTTGAGCACCACGCCGACCAAACAGCGTTCCTCCACAGCGTGTCTAGAGAAACTGGAAACATTGGATATAGCCGAACAGCAGGAGAATCCAGGCACGGCAATGGAATAGGATAACGAGTTCCGTAATTATAATGGACTATTCTATTGAATTGCTACTTTATGTATATCTAAAAATGGTAGCTCTTGGAGTTCCCTACATATCAATTATTAGCCTATGCTCTATTTACAAAATCAGATTTGCTTAAACTTTAAAAACCTGCAGAAAAGCCGATATCTAACTGTTCTTTTTTATTTAATAATCAGAATAACAATTGATTAAGCTTGTCCGCTTCATTGCAACACATTTTATTAATATAGAAAAGTTGTATCGTTAGTTATAAAAGCGGGGAAAATTAATGTATTAAATGTTGTAATTTTAAAGACACTCTGTAAGGGTATAAAGACTTCGGTATACTGAAGACGTTGTCAATTCCATTTGCTTGTCGCAATTATATCTAAATAAATGCTTACAGTTTATAAGAAACTCTCAATTTGAGAGTAATTTATAAATATAAAATAAATCAAACTTAACAGAATCTTTCTGAATACAATTTTCGCATTAATTTCATTAATATTATAGCACTGAAAATATATTTGTAAAATTAATGCGAGAGTGAGATTTGGAGTTCTGTAAATAATTTGTATATAAAATAACTAGAGACAGTGTAACGCCTAGCCCAGATCTTTTGGCTTATTTCCTACTTGTTTTACATATAAAATCAATAAAAATCTACTTTATACTCTACTGTATAGTTGGCTTTGTAGTTTACTGTTTGGTTATGCAACAGGGGCACATGGAGATAAAATCCTAATGCGACATATAAATCAAGGAGGTAATCTCTCTTTTGCCCATTTCTCCCCTTTCTCCGGTTGCAGCTTAATCAAATTTATGAGCATTTTATGCTCATTGCCAGAGATCAAATGTAATAAGCATGTATTTCTCGCAATTTTCACTTCAACACCTTTAACGGTGAAATGAAAGCACTTAAGTGGAAATGCCTCAAGTCAAACGCTAAAAGCATATTTACTGTAACCTCCCGCTCCCGCACGCTTTCCCCCTTCGGAAATCAGCGCACAATCCTGCCATTCCCCCCTCCCACTGCTTGTGGCCATTCGGCATTCACAGGCGAAACGGAAACTAGAAAAGAAGCTCCGAACTGAAGCTGAAACTTGAAATGGGGTTTTCCTTTGGTTTATTCTCATTTCTCTTTTTTCTATTTTCTTTTTTGGCAGTGAAGAACAAGAGGGACGTTGAGGCGGAGATAGAGGCAGGGTGGAATGGGGCTTGAGCTAATAGTTTGACTCTTTGTGCGCTGCTTGAGCATTTCTCGACTTTCGCTTCGCTTTGACTTTTACTTCCGTATCTATCAACAAGTTGCTCGAGTGCCGCCTGCGCATCGTTATTTGTCTTCGGCCGAGCTCCTTGCAATCCCCCGTCTCCAACTTGTTGATATTCATGAACGCTTAAAGCAGCAATATATATATATATATATATATATATATATATGTGTGTGTGTGTGTGTGCGTTTATATGTATGTAGAAGAAGCAGAACTTCAATGGTATTTTTTTGTGTTGTCAGGCGCAGCAAACATTGGCCAGACTGGAGTACAATTGTGGTCCACTTGATGTCCATGTGTTTGTCCAGACACTTGACATAAGCACTTGGCTTGTTCCCTGCCTTCCTCCCCCCAACCCACAAAGCTATAGATTTAGTGTCACACGCAGCAGAGGAAACAGCAACGAGTCGCGTGTCTATTTAATTGACTGTCGACACTTGGAGTTGCCCTCGCACAAACTGAAACTCAAACCCAAATCTGTATCCGAATCCGCATCCCATCTCTGTCCATGTCGGCTTTTGATAATGACGGACAACGCACATTGGCAATGGTACTCCAACATTGATTAGTTGTTGCTGTTGTTACTGTTGTTGCTGCTGTTGCTGCTGTTGTTGGACTTGGACTGCGGAATGTGATTCATTCTTAAAACTGCGAACATCAAATATAATAGCAAATCCCTTGGCTACACTTGGTCTACAAATTTGCACAATGACAGTTGAGTTGAATTGATGGACTGGAAAATGGAATGGCGACTGACAACCAACAACCAACAACAACAACCCACATTCATTAGCTTAAGTGGCGCTCAGTGGTAATTTTTATGGCCAAGCATCAGAAGAGAAGATGAAATGGTAATGAATAATCTTCAGGTGATTGCATTGCATTGCCAAGATAAATGGCCACGAAATGCTAATGCTCTTAAGATTTATGCGATTTTATACGATTGTTCAACTTATACATTTAAGATTTTGCTTATTTGATAGCCACTCACCGACAGTCGTTAACAGCATGTTGTCCAGGAGCAGGGCAATGGCAACGATGACCAGCACCAGACGATTGGAGCCACGCCAGCTGACTGCCCATGATTTGGCCGCAGACCACGTGCCGGCAGCCCGTGGATCCTCTTGACGATATTGATCCGGCGGCGGCTGTTGTCCAGCTGTCATTGGACGTGGAATATATGGTGGCACTGGTGGCAGCGGCTGCTCCTTGCCCAAGCCCAGAATGCCACAGTCTGGCTCCGTGTTGCCATTCTGTTGATTGCTCTCCAATTGTTGCTTGAAGGGATTCTTGCTTGGTGTATTGCTGGTCGCTTGCTGTGGATTGGTGCCGTTTATGGTGAAGGATGTGGTCTGATTAGCTGTCTCTGCTCCTGCTGCCGCTCCCACTGACTGTTGCTGCTGTTGGTGTTGTTGCTGTTGTTGCTGTTGCTGCTGCTGCTGTTGCTGCTGTTGGGGTGCTGTGTATTTACGTGTGCCATCTTTGCCCGCATCAGTCGATGATTGCATTGCGTCGCCAGCCGCTTGTTGCTATAACGATGGAGGACACAATTGAGGAATATGCTCATGCTAAGCGGATTGTGTTTAAAATGTAATCAAAATGTAAGCTGCTTGCGACTGGGCATCAAATTACCTCGCCCACTTTATGCCCCACTGGCTTGCACTAATTAAAACTAAATTATATATCTCAGCCTCAGCCTGTTGAATTCAAGGCGTGCAAATTACAAAATAATAATAAAAACAACAACAGAAATGGAAAATTCACACAATACATACAATATATTAATAGAAGACAATGTGCTTACATTTAAATATTTATTTAATTGCATTCGCAAAGCTTCGTAACAGTTGAAATTAGTCTTTGAAATTTACGTAAATTTTGTATGTGCGATGCGCGACGCAAATTGGAATTCAATTTCATTCCTAATTCGTTTAAAATACATCACACAAAGAGCAAGGCAGCCCCCGACCATAGCTAATACATACATACATACATACATACATACGGTACATACATACACTTATGCCTAGTGAAAAGCCACCCACAATCAACAGGGTGGAGTTTTCTTGCTAAGATAACTTTTGGACAAATTTTCAATTGACAGAGCTAGAGAAAGAGGGAAAAAGGCAGAAGAGGGAGTGGAAAAGTGGTTGCGACTTTCAAAAATTGAATTAACTTGCCGTCAATTAAATCAAAAACGTTTTCGTAATTGAGAACAAGATGGAAGATGAACTTCCACAGAAGAGAGCTTTGATTGAGTGCACTTCGTGGCATTTGGGAAGCTTTCAAAGTGTTAGGCAAGCTCACAGCACTCACATTTTGGCATTAGCAAACACTTGTTCAACTCTCCAGCTAACTAAGTTACTGCTTCTAAATATAATTCTCAATTTTAATATAACTTTGATATTAAACCGCATTTAAACCGTTGGTATACCCTGTAAAAGCTAAATGGTTGCGTTTGATTAAATACCGCTAAGAAATGTCTATAAATAAAAAGTAAATAGATTCATGATTCGAGAAAGATTCCTAAAACGATTGTTATAAACAAATTAAAGTAAAAAACCTGTTTTCTCAATTTTAAATCGTAAATGAGAAAAAAAAACCATAAAAGTTGAAGCACAAAACATAATAAATAAAAAAAATATCAACAATTGAGCATAAATGAAATGAATATATCAAGAATGAACTTGGATTAAGTAAAAGATTACTTAAGATTATTTGTTCGTTTGCTTATGTAAATTAATCTACGAGATTGCGATGAAGGAGTATGCTCGACTACTTTATAATAATTTAAGTACTTCGAAGTCAATAGGGAATCCAAATAGAAGTCTATAGACTACTTAGGGAGTTAATTATATACTCATGTTAGCGGCATACGAATGACAACAAATGTGCAATTAAAACTGATTTTATCATCTGTGCAATTAGCTCTGACACTAAACAACGAATATAAGTGTAACACAATTAATTCAATAAGCTGGAACAACAAAAAATATCAATATAAAACTTCATGTTAAACATTTTTGTAGGAATCTGAATTAACATTAATTTAGACGCAAATGTTATCAAAATGAATACATTTATTTTGTATCATGTCTTCAAATATTACTTTTCTTTAACATACTTTACTTCTTAACATTCCTATTAGTTTGATAGTTTTATAATCCGGTTGGAAAATGTAATACAACTTGTTAAACGTGCTCGACTAAATGATGCCCTTGAGTCTAAGAGATTTATGCATGTTCAAACATTAATTCACAATTACAAAACTTCTTTCTAGTACAAATAATTGTAGTTTTATAATTTAGATAATGTAAACTGCAACTTCTTCTATTTCTTTAGAACGCTTTTCATTTGTTTAAGCTTACAATTCACTTGTATGCATAATTAGAGGGTATTAAAAGGTCTCTAAAGCAGATTAAACGAAATCAATTAAGAATTCCCAAATCACAGGCCGTAGTTTTGTATTTGCATTTAAATTTTAATAGCCTTTGTCGTTGTAGTAAAACTGAGGCCAGATATCTTACCATCAAGCTCATTTCAGGTTTGTCGATATTGTGAAATACTTTTAGATTCCACTGAAGCACACACAATGTGATTGTAATTTCAATTTGAAGAGATTACTTAGAGTTATTATTAGATTTTCGATTAAAGTGCAGTTCAGATACTTTGAATGTTCACATTTATCATCACTCTTGTAGTCCGAAACTTTCACTTTCTGGGATTCCTAGGGTTAAGGCCCCTGTTCTTGGTTCGTGGATATCGCGTTGAGATGTCTGATGATTCTGCCGACAAGTCGGCGATCTGAATTCAAACTGAAATCGTTGGCGTGTGGCTTGGTGCTTTTTTAATGATTTTTGTTATTTTATTTTTTTTTTAAATACAACACTAAAACTTTTAGCTATTATTTATTTAGTTGTATTTTTGTTTTGGATTTTTCGCGCGTGTTTGTTGTTGATATTTCAGATATCCCGCGGATCGCAATGCACCTAAATTTCAATTGAATGCATTTTAAAGTGTCTAAAATACATTTTTCTAATTATTTATTAGTAATCATCATGCGATTCATTTTATGCGCGTGGGAATTTTCGAATTAAAAAGTCTATGCTAATTTCTGCTACAACTTCAAAACGCATATTCAGAAGGGAATGAGTGATACTACTTATTATCTTAGTTTGCTTCATCAATTTTAATTGCATTTATTTAATTTATGCGATCTACTAGCGTGTGCCCTTTGCTCAAAACGTTGTTCATGAGAGAATCAAACAAAATAGTATAAAATTAATACTATAACTGGTAATTGCAATTTAGTGAAAGTTGAATACGAAATACCCTATAATAAATTATACTAATTACTAATTATAATATTATAATTGTAAAAATATTTAAATTTTGAATTCTTTCTGTACATTTAAAATTAAAATTTTAATATATTCACTTGAATAATCTACTACTATATAAGTCAAAATATTCAATATCTAATAATTAACATTTTAAATTTAACAGTACAGCTTTAACAGCACTAATCAATCAGTTCGATCAACGCAACTCGGTAATTCTGTTAACTTAACAGTTAACTAACAAAAAATCAAGTCAACACTCTATCGCTTGAAGCGAATACACCCGCTCTGTTAATATTATATCGCGACAATTAAATGCACAAAATTTCTTCAATTACACGTGCAATGCTAGTCTTAAAATTATTATTTATTTATTTATTATTTACTTAATTGCTTATTTTTGTTTTTATTTTCTTCTTTCCGTTTCTTCTGCCTTGCGTTAATTGCTTCAAATTTAACGGCCGCCAAACGACCCTTGTTTGCCGACCGCCTTCCTGAGTTACTGAGTTACTGAGCACGCAACTTGACTTAAAAAAAATAACATCAATTAAAATCAAGTCTCGTCTTGTATTCGTCATTGGTCTCTGATTGCATTTAAACATATGTATATGAAACATTTTAAACGCGCTTCAAAGATATAGAAATTCTTATCATAAATGCTTTTGTAAATATGTATTCTAATAAATACTAAGTATAATTTCAGTCAACCATACAAGGTTTCCATTAAATAATTGTTCAATTAACAAAACGGTACCAAAAACTGCCACTTATTTTAAGGCAGCGACGACTAAAGTATTACCGAGAGTGCAATAAATGCAACAGGTAAAAATTAAACGTGCTTAAGCAGAAATTGAAAATTGACGCATACTCTATTTCTTGTCAAGGTGGAAGGGTGTATTAGGTTCTATTAATTAGGGAAATGTTTAAAAAATGAATCAAATACAATATAACTGAGGTATTAGATAAACTATTTTTTAAATCAGAAAATATAGTTTGATAAATGTTCATTAACCTAAATACAGTGCATATAACAGTATCGCATTTTTACTTAGAATTTTTAACTCACCTGTAATATTTGTTATACGTCAATTATTTGCCCAACAACTTCCACTTTCGGGAATAGTGACTTATTAGCTGGGACGAAAGGAATGAAGGAAGTTGCCTGTTGATTGTTGGAAGTTGAATGTTGGATTTTAGGCGTTACTGTTGTCAAGTTGGTTCTATTGTACTTAGCTTAAGGTATTCAATAGCAAATATGGGTTATTTCTGTTTTTTTTTTTTTTTTGAGGGTGAAGTTGTGCGTTGGAGTATTCCTGTCAATAAATTATTTAGAATGGAAATTAATTATTATTTAATTTATTTAAAATAACATGCAAATCATAATTTTATTTAAACTCCCAAATAATAATACTATATGGATATTTACACAATTTCATACTCTCTCTAACAGAAAAAATATAACAATTTAACTGGCTTTTCACTTATCAAGCCACAAAATCGAACGTAAAATTTAAATCACGTTCGCTCAATTGGGGTCACTTGTTGATTCAACAAACAATGTGCTATAAAATTTGCCACACAAAACGCAGTCAACTGCCAGTGGGCATAAGGTTTTCTATTTTATTTCCCAAACGAAAATAAATATGAATACGAATATCTAAAATAAAATATGATTGAAAGCAAAGCCCAAAAGACCTTACGCAAATTGCGATATTCGTATGTAATTGCGGAACTTTACGCTGTACAAACAAAAGATTGGTGGTCGGAGTTCTACATATGCACACATACACGTATTTGTGGACTCTGATTACACTGGTGAACAACGTATTAATTTCGTCTATGATACTGAAATCCTTTAAAGCTGTCATCCACCTAATACTCGATTTATATTTATTGTAAGATATTCAGATAAAGGTAATCACCGTAATCTTACAGATTTTATATAACAAATCCTATGTTGGGTAGTGTTTAATTATTTGTAATGCATTGAAAACCTTTTCCCCATGGGCTTTATATTGATTTTAAAGTATTTTACAGACTTAAAATATTATTAAATGATGTTTCTTAACAGCTGAATACTTTAAAGATATTTAAAAATCATAATAAATATAATAACACTTAATTTTAATACTCTTTCACAAGTATAAATCAACCAAATGTGTTTCAAGATAGTTTACGATGTTTCAAACTTGTACTTAGTTGTATAATATTTAATATTTAAAACTACTTATATGAATTATGTTGCAACTTACACCCGTTTCTCTGACAAATCACATATTTTCAGATTCTGTTGTTTTGTTGTTTTTGTGTGTGTTTTGGTTTTGTTTTCCTTTTTGGTTTTAATTTCAAGCACACTTTTAGGCGTGCATTTGTTAATATGATTGAATTTAAGTTATTGAACTATTAAACTACATTTTCCATGTGCTGGGAACAGAACAGAGAAAATATTGCCTCTGCGTACGCTCAATGCACTCGCTGTTATCAGAAATGAAGTGCCACAAGTGTCTGGCGGTTGCTGCACTGGGAACGTGGAAACGAAACACACGTCCATCAGCCACGAGATTTCATCTCGCACTGAAATTCTACTGCGAACGCCGCACGAGGCGCCGACAAAACGCCATTCACTGCGTCAGGATGTGGAATGCGATGCGAATGGGCAGCAGCAGTAGATGCCGAAGCTGCGCTGCAACTTGTTGTATGCGAAGCGGCAGCGTTGACGTCGACAGCGACGTTGATGTCGCCGCCTGTTGAAGTGCCCGCCTACCCCTTAGAACACATTGCAGAAAACTGCCAGCGGCAATGATTCTGCTCAATTGCCTTCATTGTGTGAGCGAGAGTGAGAAAGCGAGAGGGTGAGAGAGCAAAAGAGAATGAGGAAAATGAAGTGGATGAGTGGGAGTGAGCGAGCGTGTGTGTGTGTGTGCCATGGGTCTACTGTTTGATTTTATTTTCACTGTCAATTGCGTTACGCGCCTGTAAGTATGCAACACATACATGCGTGCCATAGATATATGTGTGTGCACACGCAAGCACCAGCATATTATGCCTAATTGATTCTCCTGTTAAATGGGCGTCAGCTTTTTCTTCGTTCCTCAAGTCGATTTCATGTTCATGCTGAAAACTAATTATCAGAAATAAATATTGAAAATACTTTAAGTCTTGAACTATTGAAATATCGATTACTTAGGGATTAAATTACCAACAAGTTGATAGAAGAAGAAGTAAAAGTAAATAATGCATCCCTAAAATAATAATTAGAAGAGAACCGAAGAATGTTTTCAACTTAAGTTATTATTCTTTTACTCATATTATTATTTTGCACAGTTGTCGTCGTCTTTTACTTTATCAAGCATTCTTTTTGTTTGGCTTTTTTCGATATTCTTTACTGTGAAACAGTTTAACAGGTGTGTTGAGGGTTGGCTTAAGCACAAACGTGTTGTTGCTATGATTGTGGTAATCGAATTCTTGTTTCTTAAAAAAAAAGGGAATAATGGAAAAGGGACTCACCTGTTGAAAATTGCGAACCTTGGAATTCTGTAGAGTCTGTTATGCTCTAAACTAGGTCAACTTGCCAAATACGAATAGGTATTATAATTGATCTACTGCTAAACTGCAAATTGATGCAATTAGTTGGACAGGAAGCGCCACAAGTGGCATTGACGAACCGCAGTGCCAGAGTATCAACACGCAATTGAGCCTCGGACTCCGACATATTCAATAAAGACCGAGTGTCTCGGTCATTCAGTCATTTAAAGATTCACTTTTAGTACAGCTACATTAGATATAACACGCAATATAACTGTGAATAATCATAACCATAACCATAACGACCTTATTTAAGGAAGTTAAGAACTGTAACAAAGCATTGATTTCCTGTGAAAAAATGCAATCATTTCAAGTTATTATGGCATAGAAATATAAAACTCTTGTCCCAATACCCCAATTTACAAAACACTTAAGGATGCTGGAAATAGACCCATTAGAAATGGACAAAAAAGTTCACAAATCCTCATCGCATCAACAAAAATGAAAATGAAAATCGAAAGGCACAAATACCGTTGAAGTGTTAAAGTAGCGTCGCCAAAGAACCTCAAAGTTAATGGACTAGAAATTTGCCATGACTGATGACATTAAATAATACAATACATCCACATATACATATGTGCATATATAGATCCATACATGTGACTTCCATGAGAGCAGGACAATAGAGAACAAGTATAAGTCGTTCAGTCGACAGTAGTACACTTGAAAATACCCTGTGCACTTTCTGATATTAGATTTTTCTATAGAGATTATCCAATTGATTTACCAACTGTTTTATTTTTTGTTGTTTTTAAACAAAGTATTATTACAGAACTTGAATTTAATTAATTCTCTTTGTTCTTACCAGATTTCAATCTTCACATTGTCATAACTTGTAAAAAGAGTTCCGGAGATATGACAAATGTGGAAACAATTTGCAGGCGGCGAATTAAGTTAGTTTTAAACAAAGTTCGTTGTTAATTTTGGTAACAATGTGATTCAACATGTGCGGGTCGGTTAGAGATAATCGGTTTGTGGTGGTCAACTTTTATCAGAGATTCTCGTATTCGAAAACAAAAGCAACTCGAGCGAAAATGTTTAATTTCCTTTTGTAAGCAATGGGGGGAGAGCGATTCTGTTTGAAATGCAACTCAAACTAAGCGAAGACAGCCCTCCAGTCATCATAGAGGGAACAAACTTGAGCTGTCATCAGCATTTGAAATTCTATCGTGACTCTATACAGCATCCCCTCTATGCCAAACCCCCCTCCTGTAGAAAGTTCAAATGTCAAGTGGTGCGCCTGTGCGTATGTTTTGTGGAAGTGAAATATTTTTCATTTATCCTCGATGTTACTCCACAAATGCCTTCATCCTTGTGCGTGGGCAGACCTACTGGAGTGTCTGTCGCATATTTGGTGGCATTCAATTGAAATATCAGCACGTGCCCCTTTACGCTCTGCCATTTGTCTTAAGCTTCCCAAGCAAGTGCAGAAACATTTGCCACGAACTTCATTAAGAAATTCCACGCATATTTCGGATTATTATTATTTTCTTTTTTTCTGCCGCAATATTAAAATACTTTGCGGTGGCAAATTCGCAATCTTTCTCACGTTCTGTCAAGCCAGCGAGGATGCCATAAAGCCGCCTAGTGAAAGTTATGAAAGTCTCAGATCGATTAGCAGAAGAAGCAGCATTAAAAAGCAGATTAAAGACTTTATTAAATGCTAGTCAAATTTAAAATTTATAATTGTTAAAATAAATAAACATTGTTAACATTTTTATAATTATTCTAGGACAACAATTATGACAATTGAAGTATAATTTTCTTTATAATGTTGAAAGTTATTCAAGTATTTGTTATAAAATGTATTTAAAATATTATAAATATTATATTTCAGTAACATTTTATTGAATTTCATAGAGTAACATTTCGTATACTGTAATTAGTCTTGCAATTGACTTTATTAATATGATATTAAACAAGGGAAAAGTTTACATTAAATGCTATTTGAATATATCTCAATTGCACTGCATTTTCTAATAAATAAATGTGTATTAAATAATTACAATTAATACTCAATTTTTATTCCGATTCTACATAAAAGAAATATTATATATTTTCATAAATTAATTTTAAATTGAGATACTTTTTTATAGAGCAGTCGAACATAATGAGATCATTTTAGATAGATGAGATAGAAAGTATGGAACTTAATCTTTTTAGATTTTTTACAAACCGTTTAAACATTAACCGTTTAAGCAGTTTCATTTTAGAATTAAAATCTTAAGACTTGCAATGAGCTGAAAATATGATAAAAATATTTAAATAAATAGAATAAGAAGTTGCAATATTTAATTTAATGCATGTATTTAGATTCGCATGGAGAAAAGTTAACAATTGATACAAATATGTTAACATAAATATTAGTGTAATTGAATTTGCCGAGACGTTCGAGACACGAAGCCTGCGCATTGGATGGGCGTGGGCGTGGCACGACGACCTCTGCGGCCAATGAGAAAGGCCGGATAATACGCATTGTCGTTATCCGCCAGTCAAAGAAGCGATGCCGCTGCGGATAAATAGATGCTGCGTTCGAGGTTCGGCACACTTGTTGCTTGGAATCGAAGTGAATGCAACAGGAATCACAGGGGCGCGGTGTCTTGGCAAGGGACGATGGCTCTGTGGCTGGACATCGGGCTGGGCAAGGGGCAGAGCGGGAGCGTGAAAATTGATAATAATAAACGTACTTCGCGCTGCCATCACGTAGCACTCACAAAGCCAAGAGCCATGAAACGATTTCGCAACCATTTATGGTCTCTGTGACCAATCTATTATTTTTTTTATTTAATATTACCAGTATTTTATTTTATTTTCGGTCAGCCTGCTTTTATGAGATGCTGTTGATTTATTGCACGACTTTTTTATTAAGCAGATATTAGAATTAAGTCAGATGTTTAAGCTGGACTTAGGCACTTAGTATTCATACTATCTGCAGGATTAAAGATCTTAGTACTCGGCTAGTGTATACTCTGTTGTTTTTAAGAGATATTTATTATACTTATAGAGTATCTGTATACTCTGTTCGCTAATAGATATTCTATTTGCAGGCATATGTACTGTTCTCACTTTGTTTTAAAATAAAGTTCAATAACTTCTTCATTGTTTATATCTTCAAAGTTTTGATTGCAAATTTCTAAATAACTTTTCATTATCTATTCCCAGAATTATGGCGAATATTAAATTAATAAATGAAATACAATTGTAATGATTCACTGGAAATGTGTTTATTTAATTATCATTCAATTCTTTTTAAAGCCATATTAAATTCTAGGCCTTTATTGGCCTTAACATGAGCTGGCCAAGAAACAATTCATCTTCTAGTCGCCTCATAAGAGTGTGGCTTAAGTGGCTTCCATTGGCCATCCTTTGAGTCATGTGCGTGTGCTTTCTCATCATTTTGGCCTGGCTCTTAAGTGCTTTCCCATGTTGATTGTCGACTGTGCTTGCTTTACTGTAATTCCCTTTGTTTCTTATCTAATTAATTGCCAATGAGCAGCCCGTTGATAAAGCAAAGAGTATTTTGTGTGAAGTTTTAGTAAATAATACAATTTATTATAACATTATTAAATTTACATACAGAATTTGCAATATGCAATTGAATGCATTATGAAAACCTTAAGAACTAAAGCTTAAACAAATTTGTTCTCAAGCTAAATATATAAAATTTGCCTAGATTAAACAATATTGTAAACATTTAACACTAAATTCAACCAAATGTTATATTTATATATATATTTATATTATATTTGTGTATATATCTTTATATTGTACAATAGAACAGAGTATTTTCCTAAAGAGCAACTAAATTGCACAAGAGCAAACTCTAAAGACCAAGCTGCAACTACACATAAACCACGTTAACAGCCTGTTGTGGTCATGGTCGCGGTTGTGGTTGAGCACTACGCATCGTAGATTTTCAGATTGTCAAACTCATCGAGCGTGTCCTCGGAACTGGATGTGGTCAAATCCGATAGCTCGTCGAGGCACTTTTGGCGCTTACGCACATTCCAATGAAGACCCTCCGCCAGGGAATCGAACCAATCGGATATCTGATCCTGTGCACAAATGCTTGGTACCGGATAAATGGACGTGGTCACACGCAGGCTGTCTCCATGATTCAACTCCTGATCGTTGCGCCCGTCAAATGAAACACGCGACGTATTGCGGCTATCCGGCGATATGGATATCTGAATGAAGTGCAATTGTAAATACATATAGGAGCATACATTGATATATCTCTCTCTCTTACCTTTAACTCAACGCCAGCTGGCACTACGATAGGCCTGAAGCTCAGCGAATGTGGACAGATGGGCGTTACCAGAATCGCTGGCACAGAGGGGTGTATCATTGAGGCACCAGCAGCCGCCGCATATGCTGTGCTGCCCGTGGGCGTGGACACAATCAGGCCATCGCCCTGAACGGATGTTATGTACTTGCCATCCAAGAATATATCAATGTTGCTCAAGTACGGCGATGGTCCACGATTGATGACCACCTCGTTCAACACGAGAATGCTGTCGTTGCTGCAGTTGTTATTGCTGGCAATTGGTCCATTGAACTCCATTTTGTTGCATTGACTGTGATTGTTGGGCCTCAGCAGATTGATGCAAGTCTGCTGCAACGACTCCTTGCGTCGCTCGCCCTTGCGATGGATGGAACAGCGCAGACGACTGCGCAGTGTGAGTGCTGCGTGACCTTCCAGCACATTGGTCACTTGCTCTTGAAAGTTATCACACTGAAAGGGTGTCAGAAAGCCCAGCGATCCCAGATAGAATGCCATCACGGGTGGCACCGAACGCTGGAACAGCTGTGAGGCATACAAGAGTGTGCCATCGCCTCCAAGGCAGACAATGAAGTCAATGCGATCGGTGAGATCATCCCGACCATCTCTGCATTATTGTGAAATTATGATTAAATACATTTCGCAAATAATAAAGTTATTGTTACTTACTTAAAGGTTACCAACTTTTCGCGTAGCGCCAAAAAACGGGAACGAACTCCAGTGTAATACTCATGAACCTGCCGGAACTTGGCGCTCTCCCGGTCCAGCTGGACATCGTCGCGCAGCAACTTGTCCTCGAGCACAGCGGACTCTACCCAGACAACCATATTCTTTTCCTGCACCAACCACTCGACGAGCTGCACAAATGGCAGCAACACCTGCGAATCCTTCTTCTTAATAACCAGCACAGTGAGCGGTGGCTTATACCACGTCAGTCGCTGACTGGCGGGATCCTGAATTTGCATAACCATTGCCGAGTTTTTCATAATGCGACCACATGGTCCAAACTGCTGGAACGGCGATGGGGCATTCAAACTACGTGTGCGCCTGCAAAAAACAACAAGATTATTCATAACTTTAGTAAAGCAATTGAAAGATTGGATAAGTATTTCTGGGGTCAACCTCAAAATGCGTGCGTCGGGCACTTGCTCTTCCACAGTCTCAGGGTTTTGGCTTTGACTGTGACTTTGGCTGTGATTGTGGTTGTGGCTTTGGCCTTGAACTTGGCTTGACTGCTCGGTAACTGGGCCAAAATGCAGCATGCCAAGAGTTAATTTCTGATGCTGCATATTTGTTAAACTCTTTAATTAGCCACACCTATGTTGACTCAAATATTAATCAAAATCACGCGAACTTTTTTTATATACAACCTCACACAACAACAACGCAAATACAAATAACTTGTTGGAATTTTCGTTGCTCAACTCTCAATTTGTTTTGAGTTGTGTTGTGTTGGGTTTTGTTTCGTATTGTTGGGTTGGGTTGTGTTGTGTTGTGTTGTTGCTCGCTCGAAGGTTACAAAATCACTGGCAATTCACAAGCCAATACATTTTTTGAGAATAAAGGAACATACATATATGCACAACTGTTTATAAATATATACGTAGTATAAGTATATACTTGTATTTTCATTACATCGCAAATAAACTTGTCAAAGTCTAAAAAAACGGCAAACAGGAATTTTACACAGCCGATGCCACAGGCGGTGGCTGAGAGAATGAGAGAGGGAGCGCTTATAAAGAGACAGAGACACGTTCCTCATTGGTAGATAACTTCTCTAAGTGTGGGACTTAATTGATTAGTGGATGATGATACGACAGAATGACGAAGCAGTAATGAATGCGGTTTGTGTGCCGGCTAAATGAGTCATGATATAAGTCGAGTATGCATCGCTATGCCTATACTCTGCAATCTGCAATTAAATGTATCTCAACTTATTAAATGTATCTCAACTATAAACCTACTTGAGTAGTAAGTAAATATTTTTATGTTGAAAAGCGTAGAATTATTCATTTAAATCATGGTGTAATTAAATTAATTTAAATGGCGATTATATACATTTATTAGCATTCAATGTTGGTAATTAAAAGATATTTCAAATAAAAATTATATACACATATAATATATTAAATAATGTTGTAAATTCAATTAATTATCTTTTTTTGTTGTAATTCTGAATGATTAGAGCACTACATTTGAACTAGCCTCAAAAAGCTTAATAAAACTAATAATAAATAAGATCAGCTTATAATCGGGAGATGACCGGCTTTTCTTTGCTTTTCAACTGCAGAAAGGAAGCTAATAGTCCCCAGGCTTTATGTATATACATGCTTATATTGCCAATAGATTTGCTACTCGAATTTGTAGAAATCACTGCTTAAAAGGCACTTACAGAAGTTATTTCAAAAGAAGAAGAACAGCAATGCCTAGTTCTACGCGCTCCAATAAACAATTTCAGACTAATTGGGAATTGGGAAGTAGGTAAACAGCCGTTCCGATACCGATAAATATAAAGAATCGATGCGACGTCACCGTGACGAGCGAAAAGCCGCGCGTCATTGACTTTCAAAAACCTTTGGAGCAATTTCACTTGAGTATTAATTAAGGGACTGTCTCGGCAGTATTGGCTGTCTTGGCTGTCTTGACTGTCTTGGCGGCTGTTTAGTTGTTAAGCAGACCGAAAATGTAGACAGGCATACAAGCAGTATGCAAATTGAAGGCTATGTCCGCTGACCCGTTGCACCTTTGGAACCAGTCAACAGTCAACAGTCTCTTAAACAATTCCATCAATTCGAATTTCGAACTAACGTATGAATACTCGTATGGTATTTGATTTTATTTATGAATGGCGCCACGCACAAACTGGCACCGATTGAATTAATTGATATTGGCTTCATATTCAATGTCTTGAAGTTCTTCAAACCAAATCGCTCGTTAATAAATATAGTAGCTTTTGGCCAAAAACAACAAAACAAAAAAGACAAAACTTAAAAACAAACGTGGGTCGTACAGTCGTATAGTCGTTGTTGTTTTATTTTTGTTTTTAGTGCTTAATGCCAATCGACTTTAATTAACATGCGCCGTCATCATAGCATACTTATCTCTTGGCTTTCGAGGTGTTAACAAACTCGTTTATACTCGTAGAAGAGGTCGAAAATGAGTGTTAAATAATTATCATAAAAACTACAAGTAAATATGTATGATATGAGCTCTGCAGAAGAGTCAAGGCCTTAATGGTTCGCTATTTGCCCAAGAACATTTAACTTGTCAAGACTAACGAAATCATAATAATACTTTTACTTTTTTTAAAACAATAATTATAGTACATTTTCCAAAGTATGAACTACAGCAAAGGTTGATTACCGTTTGTTGCGAAATTCAAATATACTAAGTACGAGAGAACAAATGCTTGATTTCTATCTGAAATGTTCGATTTTGTATTTGTAAATGTGAAAACAAGCGTTCTGAAGGTCAAGTTTCCTTTTTAGATGTTCTTTCAGTCAAATGATAAGTAATCAGTGCATAATCTGCTTCAATGTCATTTGAAAACATTGAAAAGTGTCTCAAGAGTTGTTATCAATATTTATATGTTGATTCATTTCCTATTATGTTATCTTTGATTTCTTAAATGTTGTCAGAAATTATTAAAAAAAAAACATTGGCCCTTGCACATATTCGATTACAGTTCACCTAACCTAATGCGAACTTACACATACTCGTTTTCTTCAGTCTAATGGTGACTTGACTGTACTTGTTTCTTATCTAGTTAGGGAACAAACCGAAGCGAAGCCACAGAATGCAAATAAGGCAAATATATTCACTGATAATTCGATTCTGTACACCTTCACCTGCTGTGTGTATATATTATTAACCGTAATAAATAAGTACATACTTATAAGAGAATTATTCAGGTTTAGAGAGAGAGAGACGAGCAAAGAGAAAGAGAGCGAGAGAGAGTCAGCAAATGGAATGAATTTTAATTTGCATCAAATAATTGAATGCAATTTACAGTCAAATCAGAAAGCATTTGTACTTTAAAGATGAGAATGGAAAAGAATCGTGAATCTCTTTAGAGACAAGGGAAGCGTTAGGGAATATAAATGTCGAATACGTTCGCAAATTAGAATGCTAAATAAATAAGTATAATTAAATATAATTCTATAATTTAGCTTATTTTCCAATTCACTTCAATCATTTTCGCTTAGATTGGCATCATTAAACCAAACGATTAAATGAGGCTTCACTGTACTACGTTACTTACGGCCAAGTGCCAGAGCGACTGCGACGCGTTGTGTCTGTGAAATCGTATTCATCCTCAGCCTGCTGTTGCACTTGTTGTTGCTTTTGGTTATTGTTGGCAATGTTCTCCTTAATCTTGCTGCTTATCGTATCCTTATCAGCAGCAGCATCAGGATCTGTATCGGCAATCTTGTAGTAGCCATCGGTTTTGGCCAATCGCTGTCGCTGCTGGGTGACACTGTGACGGATCAGCTGCTCATTGTAGTGGGTAAGGCGTTGCTGTTGCTGTTGTCGTTGGCTGCTGCCATGGGCACCGCACCAGGCGAAGCCATAGTGGAGGCGCTCCTCCAGCCGATGCTGGTGGAGAGTTGCCAAATCGATGTCCGAGCGACAGGCCATGACTGACTTTCGCGTCAAGTGTTTAACAGAGCGCACACAAACGGTTTTTTTTAGTTTATAAGTTTCAACACAAAGTGTTTAAAGTACGTCATTAATTTTTGCACATTCTAGAATTAAATGCTGTAATTAGTTTCACATTTAGTTGGCATTGTCTGCACTCTGCACAAGGCAACGACTTGAAACGGCCCTGAGCTGTTGCCAAAAAATGTAAACAGAATTAACCTTGCTCCCTTTTTGCACGAAAGGTGTTAACCACGCACATAACCAATTTCAGTCGACATGTCAACCATTTAAATTGGTTAGGAAAAGCCCAAAATAACAGGAAAATAATAAGCAATTGTGCGACTGATAAAAGTTAAATATCCTATTTTGTATAACGCATATAACAATATATAACTGGCAACTGGTTTCTGATACCCAAAAACAAAATTATTAACAATCTTAAATGGTAGCTTGCTCTTAGTTCCGGCTCTGACGTCAAACATCCATTAATTTCTTTAGAAATTCCAATTTCAAAATGCAAATAAATTAAGAAACTGTCTGAGAAAGACATTCAAATCGATTCGTAGGCTTTAATTGATCATTTATTAGCTGTAATGGCACTTGACAGTTGAAGAAAATACTTCGAAAGAGTCTTAAATACTTTGAATAAACAGATCTTAATCAATGCAAGCTTAAAGTAGCTAAATAAATCGTGATCTTTGAATATAATGAAACTCAGTAATGTTTATTTATGAATTTAAGTAAAATAAGTAAACTCATGAAGTTGTCAGCTTGTACTCAGGTTACATAAAAAGGTTCTGATTCCCAAACATGTTGTACTTAAGTAAGTAGTACACCAGGAAGTAATTAAGACTCACATAATAATAATAATAATAATAATATGTACTTGTAAACAAAGGAAGCGTCCACAAAGCCATTTTTTTACTTTTATTGTTGTAATGAATTATCAAACAAAGACAAGTAATCTATCAATTATAAATGCGCAGTACTAAGTTAAGAAAGACTAAGGTGATTATGCATTGTGTGTGGATCGGAGATCGACAGAGGTTTACGACTTTAGACTTGATGTCTGACGCGAGCCTCACGCTGTTCACGTGAATTTGACAATTATCTATGCATTTATTGATGCTAGTAGACTAGTAAGTCAGTCTCAAAGTTTAAGTGCAAACTGCAATATTAGATGTTAACGCGTCGCGACCCTTGAAAGAAATTGAAAGTAAGACTAAAGAGCAGCGAGTTGCAAGCAGCTGGTAACTGTGCATAGAGACAGTTTAAGACGGTTTTGAGGCACAATCCTCTAATTAATTACATGTTATATAAGACAGAGTATTTAGCACACGAAACTTGGAAACTGAGCTTCAGACGAAGCCAACGACCGACAGAGAGAGAAAAAGCGGCACAATAAACACACCGACAGAGAGATAGACAAACGCTAAGCGCGAGTGAGGGAGAGAGAGAGAGAGAGTGAGAGGGAGACAGAGGCGGACAGTAAGAGCGAAAACAAAGAGCGCACAGATCAAACCAAACACGACCGTGCTGCCCAGTGAACAAGCGATAACTGAACTGAACTGAAACACCAAAAAGGTGATCAAATTGTAAATCTTTGTGCGATTTGAAAATAAAAGTTTACGGCGCTGTGTCGTACAGCGTTCAGTGAGCGGGCAAGCGATCAGGTTGTAAACAACAGCTGAGTGAAGTCGGACACGCGTCGTATAATCAATGGGAGAGCGTGAGACAACGTGAGAGTGGACACAAGTGCAAAGTGAACAGGTGCTGACTGCTATGTAAAATAAAAGCTGTAAGCTCGTTATGTAAACGTAGCAGCATTGTTATTGTCAGTGAGTCTTGCTTCATTTTCATACTCTCCATATTCATTTCTAATGAGCTGCCCCTTCATTATCAACACGCGCATGTACATTCACATCTGACAAAGCCGCGCTCTGCTCTCTGCACATGTCGGCAATTATCAAGGCATAATTACAAAACGTTTTTGTGTATTTGTGCCTCTTAAAGCACTTACACTAAATAATTGGCCCTAACAAAGTATACGACGTGGGGGACTATATTGTTGTTGTTTCTACTTACCACCACCAACGCATTTGTGAACGCATTTCACTGTTAGTGCAATTGGTCAGCATGCCAGGGCCGGGAGCAGAGGACGCTGATAAATTATTAACATGACTGTGACGTGCGTTGATCACGTTCAGTAAGTGATCTTCATAATCATTACAGAGTCCGTAATTATTGGGTTCTTCTGATACTGTTCCCGATATCGTTGCACCTGGCACAGATTGCGCGGCTGTCGTCTTCGGCGCTGGGCATGTGGCAATGTTATAAGAGGGGGAGGACATGGTTTCTAATATTCCAAATGACCACGGTGCCAAATCACTATTTCTGCATAGCACAATACTATATCAACATCGCCACCTCTTTAATATAATTTACAGGTTGATATTGACATGAAAGTCGCGCGCGTGGGCATATTTCGTAGTCACTACACTTATCATACACTTAAATTAAGGCATTACACAGAATAAAACTCATTAATTAAAATTATCAACGTTTTGTTGGTGAAGTGTTTTATTTATTTTTTTCCTACGTATCGATAAGGTATCGATTCTTTTGGTTCTGTACACAGGGTTGTACGACAGACTTAACATTTTCCCATTCTGTTACTTAACAGATACGAAAACAAATACAAAATCCCGGTTTTAGTTTAATACTTCTTTCAAATTATGTATAGAACACAGACTACCTTAGAAATTTAAAAAGAAAATAGAAGATATTTAATACAGCAAATCTGCTCTATCTCTATATAATTATATTCAATCTTTAACATATCGATAAGCGCTATTTGCTTGCAGCCAAATTCATAACAATCGAAATTGATTACATTCTGAATCCGGTTGCTACAACACGCAAAGCTTCAGTTAATTTTGATTACTGAGTGTTTATTCGTGTTTTTTTCAAGGACGTTTTTAAATTTAAATAAGTACTTCTGTTGGTTTCGGACATAGGATAAGGGCTCTTACCGAAATTGAGTTCGTTTTTCCAGCAAACTACCCACTATCGTCTTTCTTAGAGGCGCTGGCGAGCTGCCCGGTGTTGTAGCAGCATCATCGTTAACAATTTGCTTTGCGCGCTCCATATCTTGTAAATTCATAGTTAATTTAGTTGAATTTTACTTTAATTGACAATGAATTCAATTTAATTGCTTTATATGTTCGCGCACAAACACAACCGTGCGCTGGCAGCGTTCAGAGTAAACTATTGCACACGCCTATGTTTCGAGATTTTATGCATTTCATACTATGACTAGATAAGCACGCACACCTGTCACAACACATACATAAGCATACACGCATACGCATTTTGATATTGATTCGCACACCTTGAAGTTGTTAACAAAAAAGGCAAAAGCAATACACAAATAAAAAACAAAAAAAAACGTACACTACACATGAACAATGGCACTAAATCTGAAGCTTGTAACAACCCGTCGTGCATCTCATTCATGTATAGCCTGAGGGTAACATTTTCTAAGCTGCCAAAGGCGCCTCGATACTTTCAATTTTGTTTCTATGCAAAATAGTCTCCTAACAGTATTTGGATAAGCCAAAGTGCGTGGCATCGGAGCTGCCAATAACTTAAGTAAGGCAGCAACCGCCGCAGCAGCAATAGACAAATGCGAGGTGAACAACATGCAGCCAACAAGTGGCAAGGCACCAATCTGATGTACAAGTACTTGTAGAATGAAATTAACATTTTATCTATGCAGTCAGTTGGCAGATGAATGATTCAGCAACATTTTAATATTCTGCGCTGATTAGACATTCAGATATCTATATTAATCGAGCGTTGACTCCAAGTCTGATCCTGATCTATCTATTCCGTTGCGAGTTGCACCTCTACTCCTGTTAATCGATATACTTTGCTGTAGAAGACAAAAGTATCCTGTTAATCGATATACTTTGCTGTAGAAGACAAAAGTATTTAAATAGCTTGTTTGCAATTTCATACTAAATAAACATTTGAAAATGTCCAATTTAATATACACAAACTGATTGCACTAGTTGCATAGTTTAGCTAAATCTAAGCTTAGAACGAGGCATTCTTAGACCTCTCTAGAAACTTACGCCTACAAATCGTATAATTTTAGGTTTTCAATATCATCAAAAGTGTCCTCCGATCCGGATGCCGTTAGATCTGACAACTCATCGAGACATTTCTGACGCTTTCGCACATTCCAGTGGAGTCCATCGGCCAGCGAAGCAAACCAGTCGGATATTTGATCCTGTGCGCAAATGCTGGGCACCGGATAAACCGAGGTTGTCACACGTAAACTGTCGCCATGGAAGAGCTCCTGACGATTGCGGCCATCGAAGCTGACCCAAGATGTATTACGACTCTCGGGGGAAACGGAGATCTAGGATAAACACCGAGTTAAAGAAGTTCGATATGGTTATGTTAATATAAATACCTTTAGTTCGACACCAGCGGGTACCACAATGGGTCTGAAGCTCAGCGAATGTGGACAAATGGGCGTCACCATAATAGCCGGCACAGACGGATGAATCATCGAAGCACCAGCGGCCACGGCATACGCTGTGCTGCCTGTGGGCGTGGACACGATCAGGCCGTCTCCTTGCACTGAAGTTATGTATTTGCCATCCAAAAACAGATCAATATTGCTTAGATAGGGTGATGGACCCCGATCAATGACCACTTCGTTCAACACTAAAATGCTATTGTGAACAGGTGCTGCGTACTCATCCGACTCCACAGCATGCTTTGTCTGGTGCCGCTTGTCGCCTTTCCGATGCATCACACAGCGCAAGCGACTGCGCAATGTAAGCGCCGCATGGCCCTCCAGCACGCTAGTAAGCTGTTCTTGAAAGTTATCGAAGCGAAAGGGTGTTAAGAAACCCAATGAACCTAAATGGAACGCCATAACCGGTGGCACTGATTGCTGGAACAGTAGTGAAGCATACAACAGTGTACCATCCCCTCCAAGGCAGACAATGAAGTCAATGCGGTCAGTGAGATCATCACGACCATCTCTATGGGACATGAGATTATGAATATGCACATTGTATGGAGTCCCAAACTCACTTGAAGGTCACCAGTTTGTCCCGAATATCCCGAAACTGAATATCCTCGTTAAGCAGGGAATCCTCTAGCACTGCAGACTCCACCCATACGACCATATTCTTCTCCTGCAGCAGCCAAGTTACCAGATGCACAAATGGCGCCAACACGGATGCATCGCTCACCTTCTTGATAACCAGCACAGTGAGTGGTGGCTTATACCAGGTCAGACGTTGACTGGCAGGATCCTGAATTTGCATAACCATCACAGAGTTTTTCATGATGCGACCACATGGTCCAAACTGTTGGAACGGCGATGGGGCATTTAAGCTGCGCGTGCGCCTGCAAAGAGAAAGATACTCGAAATTGAAACCAATGTGGCATATACGAAATGCAGTTTTGGCTAAACCTGAGCAAACACTTGTTGTTGTTCTCCTTGGAATAGTTAAGCTCCTCAATGTGCAGAGAGCTCTGACGTGGAAAAAATGCAGCATTTTCAAACCCGTTGGGAAACATTAGCAAAATGTTTGTAACTAAATATAACTATAATTATAATTGCCTAAAAGTTTGACAAGTGTTTTCACTGCACACGTCGAGCAACGGTAAGATCCAACAAAATAGTGTGGAAAGGAGATTAAAAACAACGGCATAGCATCCACAAATGAAATTGGATTAAACAGGGTTACATTTTTCGTTGGCTTATCATTCACATTCTCATGTGAAGTTGTTTCATAAGGGAAGAATTGTAAAATTATAAGGTGAAAATTAAGTTAAAAATACGAAATAAATGAAATTAAACTGAAATAAACTGGAAGCTACCTGTTGCCAGCGTACCTGCCTTTTGCATGTCAGAGAAGCTTTGCAGTTAGATTTAGCTTCCACATTTAATGCAGTGTGATCAAATCAATGTTCAATTGAGAGGGCATGATTTAAATCCACAAACTAAAACCAGAGAAAAGCCGACGAAAGCTATCAGCTGCTTTCACATATTGCTCTCGATTTCTTGTAATATTCAATCACTTTAATGGAAGATAAATGGGCCAATAATGTGAAATCCAATCATTTGTACATGCCAAATTAAGTAGTTTTTATAAAATAAATAAACTGCAAATTCAACAAAAGCTATTCATAAATGTATGACAGTGAAGAGCTTTTACTTGTGAATGTGGTTATAGACATAAATTTGTATGCATTGGAGCTTGTATGTTTGAATGTGAGTACTTGCTTGCTTGCATTGCATTTGTTATTGTCAGCTGTTTGCACTTTTTGGCGTTCCATATGCAAATTGACAATAACAACGTGCCGGCTCAGAACTCTGAATGGCATGTAAACAATAATTTAGAATAATAATGTGCAATGGCAGCCGAGTGAATCTTTTAATAACAAATAAGCTGATTTGGAATACTACAGAATTCAACAAGCGCTTACCACCACCAGCTGCTATTTTCGATGCCGCCGCTGACTCGACCCAGCGATTCGTTTTCTTCGGCCTTATCATTATCCTTGTTAGTGGAACCAACCTGTGATTGTGGCTTTGGCGTTTCACTCTGATTGGCGACTCCTGGTAATGCTGACATTTTAATTGGCACCAAGACCTTAAAGCCTTTTAGGACCGCGCAACCAGTCCTTCAATCAATTAGTTGTTTTGTTATACACATAAGCCGGTGTGACTGCAGACTGTGACCAGCAAAATACTGATAAAAATACATATAGCACGCCAGTAAGACAGTTTCCCAAACAATTAATAAAAGTTTTATGCAATTTATGTCAACATGCACATATAACCAACATTTTAATTTGTATTGCATACTTTTTTCTGTCAATATTAAATTGCCACAGAAATTTTGTTATGTCGATAACATGGCGATACCATATCGGTCAAAACCACTATTTTTTTTCTTTTTGTGGCATAATTGCAATCTTTATCGAGACTATCGAAAAGCAAAGATAACTGATGACAAAAGGTGGCAATTTTAAAACTCAGAATAAAAAAAAAAACAGGAAAATAGAATAAATTAAATGTTTACATTCACAATGTTAAATATACAACATGTCAAAACTGCACAAAAGACTGTATAAAAATAGCGGCATACATGCAAATTGGTCGCCACACGCTTGTATTTTTAGTAGTCTACACCACATATTGTACTGTATAGTATTTTTGGTTTCTCTGAAACTATTTTTCTGCTCACTCACCGAAATTGTTTACGTCTCTCTGATATATCCAATACGCGAGTTCTCCTCAATGGCTTAGGAGAGTTTCCCGGCGATGTTGTTGTTGCGGCATCACCCTCATTTTCATCCTCTACAGAGATTGATTTGGCAACCATTTGAAGCGCCAATTGTATATCCTCCTCTCGCATTTTATAAGGATGGATGTGGACGGTAGATAATCCTACAATGTGTAACTCAACTTCACTGTCTCAGTGTCGAAATTCAACTAAATGGTATTATCTATGCCCTAGCTTTTAAAATATATACAATGCATGCAAACATATGTACATAAAAATACATACATATATGCATATATGGCTCGGCAGTTGAGTATATATATCTGTATAGAATGAGATGCTGTATTGAATAAGCACACATATGTACGTGTACTCGTACTTTGAATTTATTAAGATCCATACTCAAAGCAACAGTACAATATCCACACAAAACAAAACAAGATTTAGAACCGCTCGACTTGAAAATACCCCTCAGCTTTTCTCAAAACAACATGCAATAGCCAAAATAAACACGGGAACTTTTCCTTCATAAGCACTTGTTTAACTCTATGAATTATATATTCTATTTAAATTTCAGTGATATTTTATTTAAGAAAATGTACTTAAATCGATACATATCCTATCATTTATTAAGTGCAAGTATTCTACATATGTTTATTACACTAATATATTATTTTAAACTTGCTGCTCCAGTCATTTTAACTATTTTTTGTCAGGGTATTCAATTTATTTTGCAAAAAGCATGTGGGAGCGCAGGTATATATGTACGTGGGAGGCCTTAGGCTTTAGGGAAATTGCTACAGTTTTAATGCACCACAGTAAATATTAACATGCTTCATTTATTTATTGCTTTCACCCGCTGGCAATCTTGGGCGTGGCAAGTACTTGAAAATGCAATTATAGTAACTCAAGGTAAGGACACCTTAAACTATGTTGTATTTACGCATAAAACGTTCACTTTTATTTATGATTTAAATCCAATTTTCAAAAAGTCTTGACATGTTCCTTGTGATTGGAGACATGGTTAAAGTTTAATTTACATTTACCGGTTAGTAATTAAAACGCGATCTAATACTATAAACGATCATATTCCTATTACAATATTTATGTTTCCATTCAATAAAAGAGTCTGTATCGATTATATATATAAAGTTTAAGCTTATTAATTATTTACATTTTCCACCAAAACGAAATAAAAACATGTATCGTACTTAAATTCAATATAACGGCAGTTCAGCAACAGAAGAAAGTTGATTGGTACACATATAAAAAATACCAACTACAATTCGGTATTTTGTGTATCGATTACGACGATACTCGATAGTTCAGCAAGCTCTGCGGCAAAATTTATTTCTGAGATCAAAGTTGCATAGCTTTGTAAAAAACTAAATCATAAATGGCATCAAAAGCAGCATTATCCTTTGAAATGTTAGCTAATAGGTTGGGTGTCATTAAATCCATTGCCGGCAGACAACATCTTAGGTAAGCAGAAGAACTCCTACCGCATGTTACCGTGTCTTTTTGTGACGTAATTAAATACATCAAATTGGAAACACGTTATCTATATCATGCTGTTTTTGTACCACAAATTCCAATAGCTTGTTGAGACCGGCGACGACACAACCGAGTCATGGATATAGTACAGAGAAGCAACCAGCGGCCGAGGAGGGAGGTGAACAGAAAAAAACAGAAGTGTCGCCGGAAATTGAGCGGCTGACGAAAGAGTTGGCGGCAGCAAAGGAACAAAACAGCGAACTGCTAGACAAATACAAACGTTCACTAGCCGATAGCGAGAATATGCGGACACGCCTCAACAAACAGATTAGCGATGCAAAGATCTTTGGCATACAAAGCTTCTGTAAGGATTTGCTTGAAGTTGCCGACACTCTAGGTCATGCTACCCAAGCGGTGCCCAAGGAAAAGGTACACTATACACAGTCGATAGCCAAGAATTGTCTAATAGCTTATTCTATGTTATAGCTAAATGCCAATGCAGATCTGAAGAACCTTTACGAGGGTCTGAGCATGACACGCGCTTCCCTTCTACAGGTGTTTAAGCGTCATGGCCTAGAGCCATTGGATCCAATCAACCAAAAGTTCGATCCTAATCTGCATGAGGCTTTGTTCCAAAAGGAGGATTCTACGGTGGAGTCCAATACCGTTGTGGAGGTTACCAAACTCGGCTACAAACTGCACGAACGTTGTATACGCCCCGCCTTAGTGGGTGTATCCAAATGATGAGCGTAGTTCACCTAGCAACTCTTGATTTACATAGCCAAGCTCCCATTGTTTGCAAAATTGTCTCATGCTGCAAAATTTATGTACTTTACTATGTAAATATATGTAAGTTCCCCAGTGTACAGGGAATATGCATTAGAGATTCTAACTGAGTCAGAATCCCCTTCTAAGCTGTAGTGAAAGGTCGTTCCCTAGATTTTAAGTGCTCTACGGTCCTTCAGTATGCAATAGATTTGTATCACGGCTGTTGTTGCTGAATGGCCAATTAAGGTCTTTAACTATATAATAATAAAATGTTTAGTTTGTTTTCAATATCAACACAGTTTCAATAAGTCCTGTATTACCAAATTATCATAACACTGCGCTCATTGGCAGTCATTACCATTTACACACTTTTATATTCCATATGCGGAGTTTGCTTTGAAATGAAAAACCCGAAATTTGAGACCTCTGGGAAAGCGTTTGTCGAGCAGGTAATTCAGGTACTGAAATTCAATGGAAATAGAGTTTTTCTATGACACAGCAGGTAGAAAATAACTCGAATATTCGTGGAAAACAGAGAAGAGATTCCACGAAATTGGTCTGAATTTTCTCTACAAGTCTATTTGGAAAGCGCGTTAAGTGAGATTCGATCAGTTGTCCTTTTAACCTCGAATCGAATAGAATGTTTCCATGGTTGATCAAATTCTTTCTGCTGTTGGCTCTACTTCATAGTATCAGTGCACGCGTGCTAATGATGCCCAAGTTCTATGGCCAGGATAGTGCAATTATTGTGGACACCGATAAATCCTTGCAGTCGAAATTAAATCCAAAACTACAGAATGCGCTCTACTACAATATTCCTGTCTATAAGTTGTTCAAACCGGGAAACGGAGTAGCAACAGTGACTACAACCACAACTACAGCCGCTCCACCCAGATTGGTTGATGAATATCCCACTGATTTGCTTTACATTGCACGTAATAAACTGGGGTTGAAGCGGTTGGAGAAGCTACCTAGCCTCAGTGAACTAGGAGAGCTGCTGGGCACTGGCAACACTGAGGAAACCATCAAATATATTCGCGCTTTGACGTCCAATGATCAGGGCATTGCATTAATGAAGGCCTACTTGGGCTCGCTGGACTATGATCAAAGCGAATCCGAAATGGAGATTGTTAGTAAACCCGATGCAAAATATAATGAAGACGACAATGACACAGACAACGCTGACATAGATGCTGATTACGATGATGGGCTGCCTCTCAAGCAACCAAAGCTGGATACAACAACAAAGGCAGCACAGGCGGAGGGCGGCTTAATGCAACGTGTAAATGATTTTATGAAGCAATACGGCATCTGGTCAGATGAAACCACAACGACACCGCCCATATCCCAGTCATACAAGCCTGTGTTTGTGGCACCTCAACAGGCGACTGTAAAAGCACCGCGACCAGTGCTCGTACGACAACCATTGCCCTATCATTATCCCATTCCTTTGCGTCCTGCAGTGTTGCCACATGCTGGAAAGACAAGGACAACGCCAGCAATGGCACCCAGCACCACAGCAACTCCACAGCGCCCGACACAAACTCCAATGCCGCCGCATCTCAATTCGCCTAAAGAGCTGCCTTCTTCATCCTCTGCACGCGTGGCGCCGCATATTCAACAGCTCGCACAGATTGCCAACATACCGCCTTCGGTCCTGGATACTTTCTTGCAGCAACAGCCCAAGTTAGCAGAATTGGCCAAACGCGTTGGTCGATTACCGCTGGTGCAGCAAAATAGTCAGGCGATTGATGGACAATTGCTTGTGGCCGTGAAGAAAGCGCTCTCGCAGGATGAAAATTTGAAGCGTTTGCTCAGCGCATCACAGACATTAAAATAGCCCTTTATACTCCTGAAAAACTATTATGTAATGACTAAAATAGTAACAAGTCGCTAGTCTTGCTTTAAATAAACATTCATAACCTCATTTTTTGGCATGTGGCGGCACCTCAAAACGCAGGGGCCGTGGATAAATCGGCCAATGCATTATTAAATGCCGTCAATTTGATCTTGCGTTGCCGTGCATAACTGTCGACTAGCTGTGAATTCGGCGACAGTTTACTGTGGTACGCGTAATTTTAATTCAGTTTTTCATGTATGTATGTTTAACAATTTAATAAAAGTAGAGCACTATTGATAAGCGCAACACTTTGGTAAGATTGTTAGATTTACTCTTTGTCCATTAAAAATAGCACTCGTAAGTTCTTGTTAATAAACTAACGAGCGTGCATTGAACAGCAAAGAATTCCAGAATAATAAATTTGCCAAGCAGCACCACGTGCTGCCAGAAAAAGAATGAAGAATTTTTCAATTGCGGTGCACGTCAAAAACTCTTTACATTTATTGAACTAGTTCCTGTTAAATTCGATACCATCGATATGAAAGTTAACCAATGCCAAATGATTTTCCATTTTGCGATAGTTAGAGAACCAAAAATATTCCATATCGGTACCGCCAATCGATTAATAATCAACAATAATATAGAAAACACAGAAATTTGTTATTGGACGATTTGATAATGGAAGACATGAACGTGTGCCGAGTTTGTATGACAAGAGAAAGTGCATATTCTGTCAAATTGGTGAATATATTCGACTGGAAGCCTGGTCTTGTCGTAATAGAGAATGAGATTGACATAGGCAATACTAGACTGGATGACATGCTGAACGAATGCTCCAGCTGTGAGGTAAAGCTTGAGGATTCACTACCAAAGATGATATGCTTACGCTGTGTTATAGCAGCCCAACACGCGTTTAAGTTCAAACGTATGTGTGAGCACAGTCACCGCTTTTTTTGCCAGCTGCTCAATGAACACCAGAAAAGTAGACCAGACATGGTTAGTAATGAAACGGATCGTCAGGAGCTAGTTGCAACCGCAGAAGATGGTATAGCGAGGAAAGGCGAGCGGAACAGCAAAGAAGATCAACAAGACAACGTAGATATCTTTTGCGACCCAAATGCTTGCCGGGATGAGCTTGTACATTCGAGTTTTGGAACAGAAGGCAGAGTAGATTTTGCTGACGTAGATTTAGGACCCGTAAAAATAGAGCGACAGATGGGCACTGAAGCGATAGAAAACGTGGAAACTCAGCAAGAAGAGCTGAAGTATGGAATGAACTTACCTAATCACTGGCGTATTTAACTCACCTATTTATATGTCCCACAGTTACTATTCGGAAGAAAATATCGCCAGAGGCTCTCCAATTTCAGTTGAACGTCCATTTAAATGTCCGCATTGTCCAAAGTCCTTCGCACAAAACCAGCATCTTAAGAGACACATCTCTGGACACATGGGCAAACGTCCATACAAATGTCCACACTGCCCAAAGGATTTTGCCCAGAGCCATCATCTCAAGCGACACGTTTGTACGCATACAGGTCAACCCTTTAAATGCCCTCACTGTACAAAGGCGTTTCCCTTAAATCATCTTCTGGCGGAACACATACGCGTACATACTGGGGAACGTCCATTCCAGTGCCCTCATTGCCCAAAAGCATTTACGCAAAATTCTTACCTCACGGCCCATATTCGCAGGCATCGGGGAGAACGCCCGTTTCATTGCCCCTTTTGCCCAAAAGCTTTTGGATTAAATCACATTCTTCAGACGCACATCCGAGGACACAAAGGCGATCGCCCACACAAATGTGCTCATTGCTCGAAAGCTTTTACCCAGAAATGCAATCTCAAAATGCATCAACGGCGGTGCCCAGCGGTGACCAGTCCGAAAACCGTAACTGAGAATTTAAGTGAAAATCATACTCAAAGTTTATCTGAGAACACATAATTCACTCTCTTCAGTTTTACCGTTATGTATTATTACACCTGTTATTAGACTTATATTTGTAAGTAGCAATAAGTACATTGTATAAAACTAAAATAATTTCTAAGTTAATAGAGGTAATTTATTTACAGAATGTTCAAAAATATTAGTAATTTCTTTAAACTGCATTCTCTTTGTAGCAACGTTGTATAGATAACAAATCAGGTGTTTCAAGCAAATAATAACAATACAACAGTGTGACCATCAATTTATCGGTACTAAGATAAATATATGGCCACACTCCGAATCAATGTAAAATCAGCTGCGTGGCTGTTTTGATATACACTTGCTGTGGGCTAATAAATTCAGCACCAAATTTGCAACAACCGAGAAGAGGCGTATTCCGCATACATGAAGTATCGATTGATTTAGTTTGAAAAAGAAAAGTACAGCGATCTGTGTGTATCGTATCGAAAATTAACAAATATAAAGTTAATATCGATATATCGACGTTATAGCAACAAACGTATCAGGGTTGCTCCTGGGTAGAATAAATCAGAACATACACGTCGTAAACGTCACCAAAAACGTAGTCGGAAACAAATTATTGACAAATTTCGTATTATTAAAAAAATGTTTAATTAAACGCACCATTTCATACACCTTTAGTGCGTGTATGTGTGCGAGTGTGTGTGTGTGTGCGAGCGCTGTGTCCAAGTGGCAGTAAAACATACATATGTGAGAAGAGAATAGTAGCAACAGCAGCGGGGTTTTCAACAATTGTTTGTTGCGTACCAAATTGTGAAAGGTGGAAGCCAATTAGGTGCAATTAAAGAGCGAAGCACTAAAACCTGGACACAATGTCACTGCCAGGCAATGGTATTTATGTGGTGCGGGGCGAAATGGCCACCTTAATGACGGCCATGCGACGTGGTACGCGTTGGAATGCAACAGCCTACGTGGTAAGTGCCTCAACATTTGCTGCTACAACCAGACATTTGCAACACCTACAAAACGAATTGCAGGATGATGAAAAGGACGCCTTGCTGAAGCTGTTCATCGATCTAAAGCAGATATTAAACCGAATAGAGGATTTGCGTTTGATTGAACCAAATGTGTTTCTGGCGCCGTTTTTGGAGGTGATACGCACAGCGGATACTACTGGCCCTTTAACTAGTCTTGCCCTAGCCTCAGTCAATAAATTCTTGTCATATGGCCTCATTGGTAAGTGAGACCTGAAAATGGAAATTACCTAGAGTTGGGAACACTCTACCAATTGTCTAAATTGATTTCTTCAATATATATTCATCATTACAAAATTTCAGATCCTACGACCCCAAATCTGGCTGTGATTGTGGAGCTGATAGCGGATGCTGTCACGCATGCTCGCTTCATGGGCACCGATCAATCCTCGGATAGTGTGACATTCATGCGCGTCATTGAAGTTCTACACACACTGATCCGTAGTCCAGAAGGTGCCGCCGTAAGCAATGAGTCCATGTGTGAGGTCATGCTTAGTTGCTTTAAGATCTGTTTTGAGCCGCGTTTAAGCGAGCTTCTGCGACGTTCCGCAGAGCAATCTCTGAAGGATATGGTGCTCCTGTTCTTTATGCGGCTTCCACAGTTTACGGAGGATCGCAGTGACACTGTGCTGCATAAGCGCTTTACCATTTCCGAAGCTGCTGGTGCACCACCCGAAAAACATAAACGCAAGTCACAACCCACTCCGGCTCCAGCTCCGGCTGTGCAGCCCAAGACATCCACAGTTGAGGAGCCACCCCAAACGCCTCAAAGCACCCTGGCAGCGCCGGCGCATTTAAAGATCCCAATACTGGCAACGACGCCAGCCTCGCCAGCTGGTAACATACTGGATATGCAGGGCAAGATCACACAAACGCCAACCACCACAGCAGCAACAACTGACAGTAATGATCAAGTCGATCCTCAACTGGATGTGCCAGCTATTCAAGTTGAAAACTCCACCGAATCGGAGGCGAACGCTGATATCGATGATGAGTCCAGATCTGGCGCCATCACTACGCTAACCGAGGCCAACAGCAGCGAATACATTAACTCTGTGGGAGTTCGCTTTACACAGCAATCATCGGTGGAAGATTCAGCTGCCTTGTCATCTACACTGACGCCATACGGGCTACCCTTTATACAGGAACTGTTTCGATTTCTAATCATACTGTGCAATCCGCTGGACAAACAGAACTCGGACAGTATGATACACACGGGTTTGAGTCTTCTCACCGTTGCTTTCGAGGTCGCAGCCGACAACATTGGAAAATATGAGACGCTGCTGGAGCTGGTAAAGGATGATCTGTGTAGGAACTTGATATCGGTGAGTTGGCATTTTGGTTGATTACTTTCCAATATTTATTGCTTATCTATCCCTTAAATAGCTCTTGACATCGGAACGTCTGAGCATCTTTGCAGCTGATTTGCAACTTTGCTTTTTGCTCTTTGAATCGCTGCGCGGTCATCTGAAGTTCCAGCTTGAGGGCTATCTTAAGAAATTGAGCGAGATCATAGCTAGCGATAATCCAAAGACTCCCTATGAGATGCGAGAGCTGGCGCTAGATAATCTGTTGCAGCTGTGGCGCATTCCGGGCTTTGTTACCGAACTGTACATCAATTACGACTGCGATCTGTACTGCACGGATATGTTCGAGAGCCTCACCAATCTGCTGAGCAAGTACACGCTCTCCGCCACAAATGCCGTCTACAGCACCCACATCATCTCCATGGACACACTGATCAGTGTCATCGACTGCATTGAGCGCAATTGTGCCGCTGCCAAGAGCAACAACAGTCATAACCATGCTATTGACCAAGCACCTCAAGCGTATATTGGCGGCAGTCGTCATTCGCGTCATAACAGCGGACTCGAGGGTATTGTCATCGATAATGGCGAGGAGCCTGTCGAGAATATTGCCAGCTTTATCAACAACAGCACACAGCGTTTGCGTCTGCATTCAAAAAGCGCTAGTGGTGATATAACCAGTGAGCATCTGGTCAACGTTAAGGAGAAGAAGCGCCTGTTGTCAAAGGGCACCGAGTGGTTCAATCAGCGACCCGACAAAGGTATTCAATACCTACAGGAGAATGGCATACTCCACGCCCAACTTGATCCCATGCAAGTGGCTCTCTTTTTGCGCGAGAATCCCGGCCTGGACAAGAAAATGATTGGTGAATACATTTCCAAAAAGAAGAATGTCGACTCCAAGATTCTGATTAACTTCGTGGACTCCTTCGACTTCACTGGGCTGCGTGTGGATCAGGCTTTGCGTCTGTATCTGGAAACATTCCGCTTGCCGGGAGAGGCGCCCTTGATATTCCTCGTGCTGGAGCACTTCTCGGATCATTGGCACGTGAGTATACTTATGGGATAAAAGGTTTCCTTTGCCAAATGATTCGATGCGAATAGAAATTGTAATTCTCCATGTTTAATTGTAATTTAATTATATCTTACAGACTCAAAATAAGGAACCGTTTGCCAATGTGGATGCCGCCTTCCGTTTGGCGTATGCCATCATCATGCTGAACATGGATCAGCATAATTCGAATGCCAAGCGTCTAAATGTGCCAATGACACTGGATGATTTCACAAAGAACCTACGTGGCTTGAATGGCGGCCAGGACTTTGATCAGGAAATGCTAGCGCAGATTTTCAATGGAATCAAGTGAGCCTAATTCAATTGAATCAATTAAAACTTGTGTATAATCGAAATTCTCTCTGCAGAAACGAAGAGATTGTGATGCCAGCGGAGCAGACGGGGCTCGTCCGCGAAAACTATTTATGGAAAATGTTGTTGCGACGTGGCGCCACCCACGATGGACATTTCCATTATGTACACGATGCTACCTATGATGTTCAGATCTTCAACATTGTTTGGGGCGCCTCGCTGAGTGCCCTGAGTTTCATGTTTGACAAGAGCACCGAAAGTGGCTATCAACGCACTTTGTCAGGTAAGAAGATGCAGGAACTTCGTTTAAGGCTTATTAAGATTTTAACTGAAATGTGCTGCTTGCAGGATTTAGCAAATCGGCAGCTATATCGGCGCATTATAATCTTCATGCGGATTTCGATGCACTTATACTAACCTTGTGCAAGTTCACCACATTGCTGAGCAGCGTGGAACAACATGAGCCTGTGCCGGCGAACAATGAGATTCAGCAGGCGGTCAATTTTGGTCTGAATGCCAAAGCGCAGGCGGCCATGCGAACTGTATTTCTGCTCGTACATGGCTATGGAGATTGCTTGCGAGACAGTTGGAAGCACATATTGGATCTGTTTCTGCAGCTGTTCCGTCTGAAACTGCTGCCCAAATCGCTGATCGAAGTGGAGGACTTCTGTGAACCAAATGGCAAGGCTTTGCTGATATTGGAGAAGCCGCGTGAGAAGCAAGAGCAGGGACTGTTCTCCAGTCTCTATTCGCTCATTAGCTCGGAGGGACAGCGTGAACCCACGTATGAGGAGCAAGACTTCATCAAGCATGGCCGCAAGTGCATCAAGGAATGCCAGCTGGATCAAATGCTCCAAGAGTCCAAATTTGTTCAACTTGAGTCACTCCAGGAGCTGCTGAAGTGCGTGCTGTCGTTGATAACGGCGCCGCAGGCACCCAAATCTTCGGGTCAGCCTTATGCCGAAGATATCACCGTCTTTTGGATGGAGTTTCTTGTGAAGATTGTGGTACACAATCGGGATCGCATGATTCCCCTGTGGCCAGCTGTGCGCGATCAAATGTATCAACTGCTTCATGGCAGCGCCCAAAATGGATACGATTATCTGCTTAATCGTTGCATTGTCGCCGTCCTGAAGTTGGCCATCTATCTGATGCGCAACGAGGAGCTCTGTCCCATTGTGTTGCAGTCCCTGAAGATGCTTTTAATGTTGAAGCCGGTGCTTTTATTGCGCATCTCCAAGCAAGTCTCAATTGGCATATACGAGCTGCTGAAGACATCGGCACAGAATATTCATTCCGAGCAGGATTGGCAGATCATCTTCAATTTACTGGAATGTGTTGGCGCTGGCGCTGTGCCGCCAAACTTTGAAGATGCACTGCAGCAACAGCAGCAGCTGCCAACCAATGGGCACGCCACATCGGATGGTGCTGTGAGCAGCGAAGAGGATGCCGCTGCGGCACTTGAACGCGGCTACACATCCGACTCGGAGTTGAATAAGGTAGCGACAACAGTTCCAGCTACCTCAAGCCCCACCGCTGAGAACTGGATACTTGTGAACAAGGACAGTGAACTGACCACAGCATCCCGGTAAGTCTTAGCCTGTCTTTAATCTCATATTCTCTTCAATTAATATCTATCCTTACTCTCTTCACTTACAGGCCACAATCGCCACCCAGCTCCAGCATGACCCCCGTTGTGAGCACATTGGTATTCAATTGCCAACTCCTGGATCATGCACCTTTTGCCCTGTTCAAGTGCTGGGATTCTTTGGCATTCATTGTACGAAGTGTGGCCCACATAACGCCGTATAACTTTGAGGCATGCGTGCGTTGCATTCGCATCTTTGTGGAAGCATGTCGCGATGGTGGCATACGACAGCGTCGCAAATTTGAGGCAGTTGCCAAAAAGCGGAATGTTAAGAAACGTCAGGAGTACACACGGGAACTGGGCGGTTCGATGTCTACGTCGACCGGTAATCTAACCTCACTGAGCGATGTGGGTGAGAATCAGCAACCAAATGCCGCTGAGCAGGAGGAGTTGGCACAACGCTATGAGCAGTTGTCCATACAGCTGTTGGATCTCATGTATACGTTGTATACGCGTACGGCGCAGATCTTTCGCTGGTGGGCAGAGGAGGGATGCACTGTGCCGCAATCTGCGGCACTTTGGACGCCCGGCTGGTGTCCTCTCCTGCAGGGCATCGCCAGACTGGCCATGGACCGGCGGCGAGAGGTGCGCACACATGCCATCTCCTGCCTCCAGCAGCGTGCCTTGTTAGTCCACGATTTACAGACACTGTCGGGTGCCGAATGGTCCTCTTGTTTCCAGCATGTGCTGTTCCCATTGCTGAACGAACTGCTGCCAGAAAGTGTGGCCGCTGCTCAGCTGGATGCATCTCTATTGGAGGAATCGCGCATTCGCACAGCCACCATCATGTCGAAAATGTTTCTGCAGCATCTGACGACGCTCATCGAGCTGGGCGCCACTTTCAATGAGCTGTGGCTTGACATCTTGGGGTACATTGAGCGTTTCATGAAGGTGGGATCAGATACGTTGTCGGAACAGATGCAGGAGATACTGAAGAATATGCTGCTGGTGATGCATTCGGTCCGTGTATTTCATAACCAGGACGGAACCCTACAACAGGCCCTTTGGGAGCTGACATGGCGTCGCATTGGCGAATTTCTGCCCAACCTGAAAGCGGAGCTGTTCCACGATGAAGGTGCGTGTTGAGTGCTCAATCAGTTTATTAAGCGTTGCCTTAAGGGATCATCCCTTTTTAACCAACGTCACCTGTCCGCCTCTAGATTTAGTCTCGCCGGCCATTTCGCTGGACGTAACCAAAGTCATTTATGATCATTCCCTGTCATTGCCGCTGCCAATGCGCAGCTATGAGTTGGCCACATACTCAATGGCCACGGCCAAAAGCCTCGACTATAATACGAATCCTCCAGAGCAAGTGAAGCGGCATAAAAAGCCGTGGGCCCGTTTGCGGGTTAAGTTAAAGCTGCTTAAGAGTCTGACCAAGAAGATGAAATCCAATCAAATTAAATCGAATTGAATCCTTTCCATGTTGTGCCATTTCTATGTTGTTGTTCCATCTAATTCACTTTCCTAATTGTTAACATACTCCATCTATATATCTATTCAACTATCCAACTGCTCGTTTTGCAGGCAAACGAGCTCAAACACTGTCAAACCATGAGACCGCTCAACAGGTGCTCCAGTTACCCCAGGTGGACGTATTGCCCAGCCCAGTTCAGGTGCAGCAGCCCGCCGAGTTGATTATCAGCGCTCCAACAGCTGCTGCTATTGATATGGCTTCTGTTGCTACTGCTGCAACAGCTCCTAGTGCCGCTGCCACACCCATCTTGGCATCGCCTGTGGAATCGCCAAGACGCAGCATCATTTTGCAGCCGCCCATGGCTGAAGCTTTGCAACAAGCACCAAGCTTTATATTTGCTCAGGTGAGTGCAACTTTGTGCAACAGTTTGTGTGTTTACCTATTACATTTGTGTTCGTTTTTGCCACACAGCCCATGTTGGTGCCACCGCTGGTGCCACAGCCAACAGCAACAGAGATGCAGGCGTACAGCAATGTCAGCAACAGTAACAACAACAACATCAACACATCGCTACCCGATCTGGTTAATGAGGCAGCCGCAGCGACAAACACATACACAACACCCGTGCACAGGCCAACAGAATCACCAACTTCAACAATGCCCATCTTCAGCAGCAACAGCCACAGTAACACTAACAGTAATAGTAACAGCTATGCCATTGAGCTGCCAGCAACACCACCAAGTTTAGAGGCGCAGCAACAACAGCTGTATCAGCAATACCAACTGCAACAGCAACAGCAGCAGCAATACCAGCAACAGTTCCAGCCACAGCAGCAGACTCATCAACCAGCTGCCACAAGTGATGTGCCACTCAGCCATCTGTTAGCCTGCAATGCATATCCATCGTTGGGCAGAATGCCGAATGCATCAATTGTGCACAGCTTTGCGCCAGTGTATGAAGCACCAGCAGCACCGGTACCGATTGCCAATGCGGCTGATATCTATCAGGAATATGTACAGAATCCTTACAATTTAACGTTGCAGCAGGTGCCGCAGCAGGATCAACAACAACAGCAGCAGCAGCAACAACAGCAGCTACCACAACAGCTGGCACATTCACAGCAACAACCACAGCCGGCTGTGGCATCGCCCGCCAATTACTTTAATGCAAATATCGATCCCAGCAAGATACCGCCCGGCTCTGAGCTGCTCTATGGCCATCAGTAGATCAAATTGGCTTTAAGCAGTTCTATCTTGTTAGTCGTCAGATGGAGATAAAAGATACATATTTCTTCTCGTGTTTTCTTTTATTTTCATCCATTTTAGGTATTTTTATTTTGTGTCCCCTTTTTTAAATGAAAAACTTGCAGTTCTTAATTGGAATTATTTGTATACATATTCAATTATTCCTTTTTGTTTTTCTTTCTGTTTTTTTTTTAATACATTCCGCGTGCGCACGCGTGTTTTGAATTTGTTTCGAGGGGAGGAGTTTGTAGTATGGATGGATTCACAGATTCGTTAATTAATTGAATGCAATACGATAAAGTAATTGCAAAACGATAAAGCTTTATGCCACTGTTTACATAACGGAAAATAGTTTCAATTACAATAATTATTAAAATGCTATTTATATGAATATATATCGAATGTATTTATGTTATGCAAAACGGTAATTGTAAATAATCAAAATCTAAAATATATTACAAATACAACATATACAATCGAAATAAGTTTCAACGTGGCAAATTGCATTTATATTTACCGATACTTGGTTAGTAGAGTGAAGGTTTTAATTTCCTTTATTCGCTCGTTAAAAAAATGGAAAAAATAAATCCAATCTCCGTGACAATGCGTATTGCAGCATTGCCGTGACCAGGATTCGAACCTGGGTTACCACGGCCACAACGTGGGGTCCTAACCACTAGACGATCACGGCTACGTTGGATTAACGAAAGTCGTTGTTTAAACAATTAAACAGAAAACTAGTAGATTTTGTTAGACTGCATAATGTGCTTTAATTAGTGCTATTTGTATATAATATAAATTAGTGCAGAATCTAAAAAGAAGCTCATCGAGCCACCTTATGAATAATATGAGCATTCGCTAGATCATTAACAACAGTTGAGTCCGTAAAACATTTCTGTCTGACTTAACAAGATTTGATACAATATAAAGACAAATTCTCTGCATTTTTAAATAGTATAAAATCTACAAAATATCTGAAACTGCTGTTCCAATTTTAGATATTTAAAAAAAGTTCTACAACTACAAATAAAAAAAAACCGATTCCGTGACAATGCATATTGCAGCATTGCCGTGACCAGGATTCGAACCTGGGTTACCACGGCCACAACGTGGGGTCCTAACCACTAGACGATCACGGCTGTACCGGTTGTTGGATTGAGTTGCTCAAAATGCTATTTTTACAAGCACGAACACTTTAACAGCTGCAAAGAACTGTTAAAGCTTGACAATAAACATAGATGGCGCTTTGGAATGCTGTTTAACAGAAATGTAAAAAAAAAACAGAATATTCACACATGTTATTGACTAGCACTGACTTCACTTTGAATATTTAGGTGAGATAATTAAATGATTATTGAAGAGTAGAGAAAGGTATACGCTAAATTTTAAAGTGGATTTGATTTAATATTTATTTTATTACGTAAAGCAAAAAATATTAAAGGGAATGAGAATTTTTAAATTAAAAATATACTACAAAAGTAACTGAGTTCCGTGACAATGCATATCGCAGCATTGCCGTGACCAGGATTCGAACCTGGGTTACCACGGCCACAACGTGGGGTCCTAACCACTAGACGATCACG
Source organism: Drosophila macrospina (assembly GCA_035042075.1). NCBI lineage: Eukaryota > Metazoa > Arthropoda > Insecta > Diptera > Drosophilidae > Drosophila > Drosophila macrospina. Next base: position 976,152 of record JAWNLW010000277.1, on the reverse strand, counting down.
GCTACACCCAGCTGATGCCGAACGTTGGCAAATTACCTCGCTCTTTCACATTTGATTAGTGTATGCTATAAAACTGTTGTTATTTTTTACTATTCAAATAAGAATTGGAGAGATTTACTGATAAATTCAAATGCGCGGCTATTTAGTTCGCTGTACACAACATTAGTAACAACATAATGTTACAAGTTGTTGCGTATGACAAAAGAAAATGATCGTGATTCGATTGAGAAAAAATTTGTTTAGGCAATGGAAAATATCTTTGTAATGCCAGACGAGGGGATCTTGTGTGCTCCAAATGGAAAGAAGTCTTAGATGTTGCGGCTCCCCATACTTCATATCCAACAGAGAAAATGTGGAGCCAAGGCCTTGAGTTGTAGCAGGCGAACAGCAATATCAGCTAGCAGGTACACAGTTTTTAAAGGCGACGTGGGAGAGTACATGGAAACTCATTTGACCTGCTGTGACCTGCAGCATCTTCAAATAAACCCATTGTTAACCATGTGTAACGAAGTGTAACAAGCGACTAGGCGAACAGATTTTAAAGTAGACAATTTTTCTTCCATTTTCTTTAATTTTCAATGCATCGCTGCATCCTCTGGGAACGTTTTCGGCTATTGTACTTCACACAATGTCAATACATTTTTTACTATTTCTCTTGAGAGGTAATACCGTGACTTGTGAGTATGGCTGCGGCTCTGTTACAATTTTGTACTTTGAGTCACGACTGAAGCCGATTATTTGTTTAACAATTTATTGAACAATTCGTTGTTTGTTTAACAAATTAAATTTCAATAGGAGCACAGTGAGGGCAGGAAGTGGTCGCCCATTTGGAGAGTTTCTACGGAAATAACCAATCATGTATGTATATAAATAGCACAGTGATCACTCGATAATTAGAATGCTTTAAGCAAGTAAACAATATAATTATTTAAATTAAAATTAAAGTATCGTTAAATGATTCATTTAAAATTACAATAAATAAAAATGTAGTATACAATTTATGAGCATTCTTCTATTTAATTTCTAATAAATTTTACATTATGAAAGATCACTTTATGTTTAGTTTACTTCTCCCTCTTAATGCGCTTCTTCATCTCTCTTTTGAGCGTAACTAATTGTTCTCTCACTTCTTGTCTGTTTGTCTTTGTTATTTGTCGAATTTGGAATAGGCAAACAGAATTTCTAGGCTGTGTTTGGGTTTCGTATTACTCGAAAGAGAACGCAATTACAATCTCCAGCTGTCTGCAAACTATGAGCGCCTATTGAAATGCGACACATTTACATTTTTGGTTTGGCGACATTTTCCAAGAAGTTCGAAAATCATTACAAGAATTTCTAACAATGCGGGGGAACAATAAAAACATTTAAACAGTTCTATGAAAAGATACTTTGCCTTCTCTAAAAATATCTTAGAGATGAATGTGTATTTCTTTGTTTCCTCAACTCTCAACCCATGAATCCATGAGATAGATAAATGAAGAAAATGAAGTTGTTCATTGAAGTGCAACGAAGTGTAACTTTGTAGCAGGCGCACATAGTTGCTAAGCAGCTTCAGACGAGATTTTTCCCACTCAAACAGAGATGCATCTCGCAAGCATAATTGGTGAAAAGTCTTTTATGGAAACTCAAAGATGCGGGCAGCTGGAATGCTACCTGATGCGTCTGTTGATCTCACACATTGTAATCTTGGGTTTCCTGCCACACTTACTCATAATGCTGTCAGCCTGTTGATTTCATCGATTGGGTCACGCTTCATTGCGTTTTCCTTCTTGTGAGATGCATTTTCCTCATAAAGATCAAGAATTTTCCGACACTTTCAGCATCTGTAATCCCTTCAATTTGTTCCTTTTGCTTGCTTTGATTTCTGTTCACCTGTTGTTTATATGGAAATGATCACGCTTCATTGATTTTTCCTTACAATACATAAATTTATATACAATTTTCTCTCATAATAATGATTTTCATGATTTCTGAAGTCCTGTTTACTTAATTTTATCCGTTGCGCGTGGCTGATTTTGGTCCACAAAGGTATTTGGTCTGTTATTATTCTCTTCTCTTAAGAATTATTGATTGCATCTGCGATAATCTTCTGCTTTATTATATTTACACTCTTACCTTTGCTGTAAACCTGTTCCAATATTATGCATCACTGCACATTTAAAATCAGCAGCAGTTGTCTAAATTGTTTGATCTTTAATCCGTTGCGACATAAATCTTAAATTGAACAAGGTCAACCAGCGAAAGGGTCAAAGGCTTAAACTGTAGCATTCGAATAGGCAAACAGAAGTTTAAAACAGTCGCTGCAGATGATCTCTAACTACCTAGAAAAAGGGCAACCGAATATGTTTGTCCGCTTCAAGCAGGTAGCTGAGCTGATCTGTTGATCTGCTGCTTTCTCTCTTCCTTTTCAAATACAAATCTCAGCTGGACACTTTCGCTGCGTTGCTGAGCACCTAATCAGTTGAACGCTTGATTGCATTTCAAAGCCGCAGGTTCTTTGCAGAACCTGTCAACCAGCAACTACTATCAAATAACACTATATTGCTTGATTTTTATTATATATTAAAGTTGAAATGCTTTATATACAGCAGCAGTCACAAAAAGTACGCACAATGTGCAGTGCAAAATATATCTGAACTGTAAACTGCTTACTTCAAGCAGTTGAAACTGCTTCTTTTGTTACTGCTCAGATTGTGTTCCCCACTGCTTGCATATGCATAAAAGTATGCTATGCTTTAATGCTAATTGGGCAGAGAAAACATATGACATTTAAACTAAAAGCAATTTTATAAGATTAATTAGAATTGCGCAAGAAATGTTATAAACATTTGTGTGGAAATTAAAGAACGTAGAGCACAAGCAATATTTGTGCTCTGAAATTAAATATATTTTTAAATAGTTTAATTTTGGTAACAATCTTAGCTTTAGCCTTTCTTATACCTTAATCGAGATACAAATTCAACTTGTTAACTTCCCGTGGAGTAAAACAAAAGGATCATACGTATATCCGCATGCAAACCAAATACATTCGATCGGATTTCCTGCATTCGATTCACCACAGGCTCTCCAAGTTCAGCGGCCCATTCATCAATTCATTCATGAAGCCTGGGAAGCAACGGCTTTGTTTACTATGGAGTAAGGTGCGTAGTAAAAGTAGCGGCAAGCGGCGTCTTAACTCAGCCAAAAAAAAAAGGAGGCTGAAACCGAATAACGAAAAGAAGAAGGCAGAGAGGCAGATGCAGAGGCAGACAAAAAATACATCTGTCGTGGCAACATTAAAATCCGGTTGCAAGCTGCAAAGATGAGGCCAAAGTAGGAGCAACATCGAGAACATATGATTGAGTTGAGTTTTCCAAAAAAATGCACCTTTTGTGAGTGTTTGGAGCAGCAGCAGCTGCTACGATGTGAGCTAAGCCTCGATTTGGTTGTAGCTGCTGCCTGTTGCTGCTTGCAACAACAATACACACATGCTACAAGTTGTAGCATCTTCAACACAACAGCAACAACAACAACAGAGACCGAGTCTCTCAAGGAAGCGAGCACATTAAATTTGGTGTTTGTCGTTCAGTTTTTTATTTTAATTTCTCATTCTTTTCTTTTCTGTGCTGTTGTTATTGTTGAGACAGCAGCTGTCTTGAGTTCTGCTGGGTATTAGTTAAGAGCTGGCGTTCTGCAACAATTTCGGATAGGTCAAGTCAAAGAATTGCATTATTTAATGTATATTTATATATAAGATATATGCGCTTTTTTTAATATTTATTATATTTATTTAATAATAAATATATTCCTGCTTTAGGCTGGCTAAATGTTGCTTTGTTGAAAGATATTTCTTATCAGCAATAATCAAATAGTATACATGCCAATTGAACTTCAATTTCAACTTTAAACTCTCATAACTTTGGCAAAAACTTGGCAGATTGTCATGCGGATTGACAATTTGATAATTGTTTGATTTTTAAATTGACTCTGCATTCAAATTATATTAATTTTATAAACACTTTTTAGAAAATTATAAATTTTTCCAGACTTTATTTGAAAAATTTCAAACTGTCGTAATGATTGAAGTTTGACCTATAATTTGATATTATGCATAGTAATTTTAACATAATTACATAGTTAATACAAATATAATTTGATTAATAACTTAATATTATTAATAATTAATAATATTAAATAAAGAATTTTCTATCTTCAGAATACTTTGAGCGCTCATAACACTACCAAGATTAAACTGTTTTTGCTTCTCAGTCGCTTATTTCTGTCAGTGTAGGCGCGTTGCCAGAAAGCAAGCAGCAAGCAGCAGGCAGGCGGGAGAACAAAGGGCAGCAAGGTAAAAGGAGTGGAAGGAGGGCAGGCGGTGAGAGGACAACAACAATAACAGCAGATGGAACTACAGCCCAACAACCCAGCAACGAGAGCGGCTGCCGAGCAGCCAACAGGCCGAGCGGCGCAACGCGACCCGACGAAGCTGCCACAAACCGAGGCACAGGCAGTGGCAAAGGCAACAGCAAAAGCAACGGCAACGTCACAGGCAAACTGTCCGTGCCTCATTCGAAATTTGTGCGTGCAACGCGAAGGACGTGAAACGTTGTGGCATTCGTTGTTGTTGCCGTTGTTGTGTGTTCATTTTTTTCGCTTAGCAATTGTGTGAGAGCTTCGCTCCCTTAGTTGCCACCCCGTGGCAAGTAGCAGCAACACCAGCAGCACCCCGTGACGTCAGCGCGTCTGAAGCACACAAAATACAACAAATACAAAATAAAATTCAATAAATAGTGAAATACGCGTAATTATGTCAGCGGATAATCAAGTTGAGCCTGTGGCAGCGATGGCTGCGGCCGCATCCTCATCGGCGGCAGGATCGGCTCCGGGTTCCGCCTCGGAGTACCTGAAACGCACTTGCCTCATCTGCGGCTGCCAGACGAATCAGACCATCAACATCTACGAGCCACGCTCTGGGCCAAATATTGTGCAATTGATTCAAGCCAAATTCAAGTTTCAGGTAAGTTGCAACAGTCAAAGTTGCAAAGCGCGAAAATAACAAAACCAAACAATAACAAAAATCGATAAGAACACAAAATGAGTCATGTGTCCTTCGTCTGAGTGTGTGTGTATGTGTGCGTGTGTGTATGTGTGTGTGTGTGTGTGTGGGTAAAAAAGGGGATGAAACTGTAAACTGTAAGCGAGATTAGAAGCTGCCTCGCCAAGCACACTGCTCCCAACTGCCCCCCGATCCCTTTGTCCAGGTGCTTGCAGCAGCCAAGCGTGTGCACTTTAAAAGTCTCGCCAGAGCAGGCGAGGATTGGGAGTTGGTGCTGGCACTGTGTTGGCTAACGCGAACTCGCGAATTGTCCTAGCTTGCCACTCGAGCGCACTTGTGCCTGTGCGCTTGTTGCAATTTAGTCCGTTCGTCTGTGTGCCACATTCGCATCCGTATCCGGTTGGCTAACTGGTAACTTGGTAACTGGATAGCAGCTGGTGCATTTCCCTTTTGTAATCGGACACTTTGCATGTGGCACTGTGGCACAGTGTCTGTGGCAGTGGCACTTAATCAATACTCCGTGTCCTTTTCATAATTTTCAACAGCTTGTTCTAATATATGCCATGGGAAAATGTGGCATGTTGCAGGCATACGAAAACTACGCGTAGATTGGATTACCTGTCAGCAAGTAAGTGAGACAGACAGAGATAGAGAGAAAGAGAGAGAGAGAGAGAGTGTGTGTGAGCCTTGAGCAACTCACGAACCTGCCACACACAGCAGCTGCCGCTTCTGCTGCTGCGACAATTCGTGCATATCTTTGGGGCAACTTGTCGTCCATCTGTCCCAGCTCTGTTTATGATTGATCCAATTTCTGCGGGTCGCCTCTCATCCTGGCCACAGTTTGAGGCAGCTTCAACAGCTTCAACTGCTTCAACAGCAGCGACAGCAACGACAGCTGCAATAACCCCGCATAACCCTGAAACCCAAGCAACTCTTGAGCACCTCTGCTCTGCTGCTTTCCTCTTTTCGCATACCTTACCATTGTCTCCGTCATTTAGGTAAACGTCTCTCTATGGAGCGGAAGCCCAAACAATGCCAGGGAACATGCCCAGCACATCCTTCAAGAAGATCGTCTCTGCAGATAAATCTATTCTTTTATTAACTAACAATTGCGGGCATGTTTCCTATACTCAAACAGAACTGGTTTTCTGGTAATGAAAGATCGTTTTATATTAATCAAGAATTATTAATACCAAAAGATCTGAAATGGCAATCGATTTCTTCATTTCTAAACGAAGAGTTTCTTAGGCAGAGCTGTTTTTATCTAATAAATCTAATATTATAGTTGAATTGTCATTTGCTATTGTTTCTCAGGATATTTCCTATACCCAAACTGATCTGTATATCTAAATGCAAGACCATTTTAACCATGGGAAATAACAACAATAAGATCGTATAGACTCATATTTCCATTTATTTCTTATTCACTTTTAGTAGGTTTAAAATAATCAAACAAAACGTTGTCACTCCTTATGATAGATCGTTTTATAAGTAAATAGACGAAGAAACCTAATAATGTTTAGCTTTAAATTGTAGTGTCTCAAATTTCATTGTTATTTCCTCAATTTTTCGCCTGAAACCATAGAAACAACTATGAAAATTGAACAAAAACAAAAGACTTCCAAATTTGAAGGACTTCTTAATTGGATAGAACTTAGACAGAGTATAGAAAGCATATAAGGTTGCTTATAGTTGACAGTTAAGTTCGTGACGTCACAGTGAGCTTAACGAGGCCACAAACAGTTTATAGGTTGTGCATTGGTCGTTGTTGTTGTTATTCGCAAAACTAGGCACCACCTGCCGTCTGCCTAGAAGTTACATACACCCCCGACAAGAGGCAAGTCCCTTTCGCCTCTCCCCACACCACTTCTCTCTTTATCCTAGTTCCCCTTTTCACCCTGCCTTGCTCGGGCATAGCATATTGCTTCGAATGACAGTGCCATAAACGAACCGAACTTCAGTTTCAATCATTCATCTGTCAGTTTACCTCTCTCTCTCTCTCTTTCTCTCTCTCTCTGTCTTTTGCTCTGTTTCATTTGCTTTATCAGCTTTGCGTGTGGTTTGTCTGTTGTCTGAATTGCACCTGGCCTGCAATTTGCATTATTTTTACCGTTTACACATGGCTTTTGGGAACACACACACACACACGCACACACACTCTGAACATTCTGTGATCGTTGCTTCTGATCCTGTCTGGGTCTAATTCCTAAGCAGCTGTCGCTTTGGCCGCGTGCCTAATCACACTTTATTTATTATTGTATTTTGTATATTGTGGGTCTCCTTTTTGGTGGTTGCCTTCCTTTGATCGTTCGTTCCGCTTGCACCACTCGATAAGAAAGGCGCGTGGCGAAACGAGTTTGCCAGGTCATATACGTATGTACTCGATCCCTTTTGCCTGGTCAACTGGTCAACTGGTTACCTTTATTTTGTATTCATTCTGTTTTCTGTTTTGGGCACTTGGAGCAGCTGCCGTTGGCCACAATTTTCGGACGGCAGGTGCACAAAATTATTATTGATACAAGTTGTTGTGCGTGGATCAGTTTGTAATTAATATACCTTAGCCAGAGAGGACTGTTTAAAGTTTATGATATTTTTTGCACCTTCCACTGGGCAGGGCACACTCATTAGTGGTCACTCACTGGTGGTCAGCAGCTCCTCTCCAATAATTAACTGCTCTTTGTGGTTATGCTTCAGTTGTGATTGAGTAGGCAGGACCTCAGACAGTTACATTGCATTCCATTAATTTCAAAGAGAAAACTATTTTCGGCTAGCTTATGCCGACGCGTTGATGCCCTCATCAACTTTACATACGTTGTTGAATATAATTTCTGCTTTAAGCAATCGCAGCCAACATAATGTGATAATTACATGTTGTTAATGTTGCCAGATCTGTTAAATCCAGTGCCTGAGCCACACTTCAAGAGACACCTTCAATTTCACCTCACTCTCCCACTCACTCTCCCTCTGAAAGACAACTTTAATTTAACCTCAGACTCTCTTTCTCTCTCTTTCTAATTGCAGCCTTTAAATGAGGATAAATTCTTATGCTTTAGCTGCAACAATTGGCTGATTAACTGGCACTCGCTGCAGGCGGTGAACAGCAACGATGCGGAGAGCCAGAGTCGAAGTCAGAGTCCATCGCACATGGGGAACAACAGCAGCGGTGGCCTTGTACAGCAACAGAAGGGTCAACCCATGGAGCGTGCCAGGTTGCGACCAGTGTCTCAGGTGCGCCCACAGCCTCAGGTGCAAGCCGCGACACCATCCCAATCTCAAGCCCATTCACAGATCCCGCCCACAACACAGCCCGCGCCTGTTATCAGCTATAACAAGCGACGCTTTGGCGGACGCAGTGTATCCAGATCGCGGAGCATGCGTAAAATGTTGCGTAACTGTTGTGCCTGCGGTGGTGCGATGGTGCTACGTCTGTTGACTACTACGCCTGCCCAAACGCTGGCCAAGTTGGCTCGACGCAGCGGAAGGAGTCTCTGCCGCAAATGTCGCGAGAGTGAGATCTCCAAGTGGCGCACGTTGCACAAACGCAGCCTGGCCAAGGTGGTGCAGCTACAACGCGCCCTCAGACAAAGAAAGCAACAGGAAGTCACCGATCAGACTCTAGTCAAGGCCCCATTAGCCACGCCCATGCCGATGCCTCAATACCAAAGATTCCAAGCACCGCGTGTCGATGGCAAAGTGGTGGCCATGTTCCGGCGTCTGGGCACCACACTCAGTGCAGAGCAGCAACATGAGCCAGAGGAGCCAATGCCCACCGAGCGTCCCCTGCGGATCATGAGTCCCGCCAAGCAACGTCCCCGCTGGACACGCACATTGGAGGACGATGAGATACTTTTGGAATTCGATAGTGTAATATCGGAGGTGCTGCCGACAACGCCGACGCCGCTGACAACAACAGCACGTCGACGCCTGTGCTATCAGTTTACCAACGAGCTGGAAACAGATGAGGAAGCGGAAGTGGAAGTGGCTGAAGAAATAAGCAAGGATAACCGCAAAAGCGTTCTCAAATTTACCCACCAAACGCATGTAAATATGGCAGGGCTGCAACTGCCGCAGGGACTGAGCATCACATTGATATAAGCGCATCCCAAAAAACAACACCAACAACAAAGGAATAGTCAAATTGAATGCACAAAGAATGCGATCATTAAATAGTTATAGTTTAATTTTTAATTTATGTGGTACCTCGATCAAATTTTAATTGTTAGTCAAAATATTAGCAAAAGAAAAGACCTAAGAATGTTAAGTTAATGTATAAATATGCAAAAAATATAATATTTAAAGTACATATATATATTAGTCATAATTAAATCTCCCCTGCCACGTCCCACACTTCCCAAAAACAATACGATACAAACGAAATAAGTCATCGCGTATAGTAACAGTGAACCTCGTAGTTGAATTTGTTTGCATTTGTCATGTTATTGCTCCAATCGAAGTATTTAAAAAATATTAATAAATTAACTAGCACAACAGCAATCAAACTACCCACAAAACTTTGACTTTTATTTTAAATTCAAATTGAATTTGCAGTAACGGTTGGCAACAGTGCCACAACTGTTTGCCGCATTGTGTTGCCAAATGAGCGGCTTTAGCGTTGCCAGCCACAGCAGTTTTCAACCAAGCAAGCGGCGTGTAATCGATGTATCGATAGTTTTGGATTAAAGCATTGCTAAATATATCGATATCATGGACATGCCTTGCATTATTTCTTGACATTTCATTTCAGTCTTCTTTTCGTTTTTCTTGCGCATGGTTTGTTGTTGTTCTCGAGTCTTGGCATTTTTGCATTAAAACGCGCTCTCGGCGCTTGTAAACCAACAAAAGTTATTCTGTTCTGCAAAGTGCAGCGTGCTTGGCTGGTAATTATACCTAAATACACATAATTATAATTTGTGTTACGTGCTTGAAAAGTTGCAATTTAAAAAAAATATATATATACAAAAAATAAAGAAGCAGTAATGCCAAGAAGTTACTGAAAGCGAGTTGACATTGAAGTACCAGAGCGCGCGTATATGTTTGTGTGCGTATGTGTTAATGTGTGCGAAATTCTTTTGTGTTTATTCTTATTTAAATTCGCGCAAAATAATTGCAAAAACGAAGGAAGCAGCAGCATCGACTAATGCGGTGCTCGTTTTGCGCGTGCTTTTTGATTTTTATTAGTTGTTGCATCGCGTAAAAATCAATAAAAAGCTAGTAATTGTTGCTGTCGCCTTTTATTCTCGCTGTTGCGGTGTTGTTTTTGTCGCGCCAGGAGTTTGTCGCCGTCTAACGCTTCCGTCAACAAGAGAGCAGCCAAAGCTCGTGGCCGTGGCTCATGTTTTATTTTTCGCCATATCGTGTTATCTACCTTGTTTTGTACACTTCGCGACCGTGTTATATGTAGTTGTTACTGTCGCTGTTGCTAATAGCGCGAAGAAAAACAGCGTTAAAGCATTTTGTAATAAACTTCATTTTACCGCTTGTTTGTTTATTTCTTTTATCGTATTTCTCAAGGAGAAAGCTTTTCAAGTTGCATTTGAAAAACAACAATAAGAAATACAACTAATTGGAGATCCATAAAGGTAAGCTAATGAAAAAAATAAATAAATAAAACAAAATGGCGCTTGGCAACTGTCAAATTGCTGCTATAGTTTAGCAAGTTCAATAATCGAAAGTGTACTGTGTTCTCTTTTTAACACACAAGCGCAAATAGATACACATGCATGCACGCAATTAATCGAAATTCTATAACGGTTCATTGCACTGTGCAATGATGTCTGTATGCCGTTTTTTTGTTTTTGTTTTGAGTTATTGTTGTTGTCTCCTTTAGCATATTGTGTGTGTTGTTATCTGTCGCTTCGCTGCACTTCCTCTCAGCTGCTGCTGCTGCGGCTTTTTGTCAGCTGTGTGTGTACCGTTATACGGGTTTATGACTCAAATAACTGAATTTCTTGCTGTTATTGGGGGATTGTGTATCTGTTGTTGTTAATTCGCCTTTTTTGGTACAGCCGCAATTTGTTTGTCTCAAATTTGCCGTAATTAAAAATCAAATTGATTTTTCCGTTTGCAAACACAAAACACAAAAAAAAAGTCAAGCAAAAGGCAATCAAATTGTCAGTTAGCAGCAACAAAAACAACAACGCCAATAGCAAGACCAACGATTGCAGCAACAATGAAAAAGCAATTTTCGTATTAAACAGAGAAGTAAAAAAAAACTCAGTCAAGGCATTGTCTTTTTGCATTGTTGTTGTTATTGTTATTGTTGCCATTCGCTTGCCACACGTTTGTGCCTCGTGTTGGTTAGTAAGTGGATGTTGTTGTTATTATTGCTGTGTTGCAACAATGAGCATGGCTAATTTTCGTTTTAACAAAAGTTAAGTACTCGACTCTTTAAGCTTTGCTCGTTGTTAACGAAACGGTTTATGTTGTTGTTATTTCGACGTAGCCCAGCAACAAAAACAACAACAACAACATCTCACGACAATGACAACGAACAACCGAAGAAGCAACAACAAAATGTATTTTTTCCTTTTGTGCTTGCTTCTTTTGCGTGGCGCTTAGACATTAACAAACTTTGTACCAGGTAACGTCCCATAAGAAATGATGTTGCAATAGATTTCTTTTCTATTTTTGTATTTTATATATTTTTCGCTAAATTGGTCAATTTGTAATACTTCTTACTTAGATTAGCTAAAATTACGTGTAAGTACAAGCTATTTAAAAGATCATTTTCGATAGTAAAACCACAATATAGAGTTGTTCATTTTGTGGTCTGTATGATAATAGAATTAATTTTGTAATCAAAAAGATATTTCGCTAGGAACGCTGTTAATCATTGACAAACATTATCGGTACTTTGTAGTTAACAAAATGTTGTTAAAGTATCAAAATAATTGGTACTTCCCATACCGGGAATCGAACCCGGGCCTTCTGGGTGAAAGCCAGATATCCTAGCCACTAGACCATATGGGATTATGAATTGGTCGCATGATTTATCTTATTTTAGAGAAAGTTCTCAAAATATCTCCGCCCACACCAAACATATATATTTATCCATAAGACGCCTACTCAAGCTATAAATCTCAGAACACTACAAATTGCAGATAAATCTCAGAAGGCCAGTCACACAAGTCCCATATTGTCTAGTGGTTAGGATATCCGGCTCTCACCCGGAAGGCCCGGGTTCGATTCCCGGTATGGGAAACATTTTTTTGTACTGAAATTAATTTGGATGATTTGGAGTACTTAATTAATTGCTGGTTTTTATTACATAAGTACAAGGGGCATTTTGATTTATGCGTCATTAATCAAACACGTTAGTAGGAGGTGGCTGTTAAACATTTCCTCAAAATGAGTCTCCCCTTTCATGAAAGCCGCTCATACTGTTGACCTCCACTTAAGCCAAAAGCTAACTTTATTGAAGTGCCTTTTTAATGAGTATCAGACGCCTCTCATGATCCGGCTCAACGAACTGCACACACATCAAAATGTTTCTTCAAGCGCAGTTGCAACTTGCAACTTAATTCCCAACTGGAAGAAAAAAAGAAAAATGAAAACGGCTAATTCATCAAAAGTGTGGCAAGCAGCCAGCGAGCAGCGACAGTGAGCTATTGTTATTGTTGTTGTTGTCGCTTAACCCGCCCACTTTTCACCGCCTGCTACTTTCGAAGCCGAATGCGGGCAGAGAGCAATTGAAACTTTGTTGACTGTCTTTGGCTTTTTGTATGCCATCATATCATCGTCTTCATCTTCATCTTTGTCTTGGTCTTCGTCATCATCCGAGACATTCAGATATTAGAAGCGTGTGTGAGACAACATACGATTGAGCAAGAAGCAGAAAAAAGGCACAGCATACAAATTAACATTTTTATAGTGCTTTTTGTTGCCAGCTTGCGCTGCTGCCTCTGCTGCTGCTTCGACAGCAGTCAAAGAAAGCCAAGCCCAGAGAATCGACAAGAGCAGCAGAGAAGCAACAATAAAAAAGAGACGTTTAGTTTTTGTTTTTGTGTCTGTTTTATTTTTTTGTATTATTTTCTTAAACGTCAAACGTAACGCCAACACGCCAAGACATGACAACGTTTGTTTTTATTGTTAAACCAGTTGAGTTGAGTTCAGCAAGAACAAAAGAGCAACAGCTGCCAGCTCTGCCTGCTGCTATCACCCTCGCTCTCTTCTAGCTTTAAGCTACGTTGCCTGCATATTAAAGCTTTTGCTTTTACTGCTCGTTGCGCCGCTGTAGCTGTAGCTGTCAAACCATCTTTATTGTTGTCTAAAGCTTTGTTTGTTTTCTTATGCTTTACGATTTCAGTCCTTACGGCGCAGTCGCCTCTAATCCGTTTCGTTTCCACTGTGCTGCTTATCGTATAAAGGTCGGTTCCAATCTATTTCATTTTTCATTGACACAGGCGCTTATTTACATACATATATATTACATTACAAGCCGGGATCCAATCAATTTTACTTACGATATTAGCAGTTATTTTGTATCCTTTCCATCGCTTTGAACCGTTTAATGTGCCATGTGCGCAACCGCTTAATTATTTACGATATTTGTGTAATATCGTATAAATGCCGGGATCCAATCAATTTCATGTGCCATGGGCGCAGGCGCTTAATTGCAAACGATATTAGCTGCAATTTTTACAGCTAAAGCTTTTGGCGCTGTTTATTTTGATTATGTTTCGCCCGTTTCTCGCTGTTTGCTGTGACTTCTGAAGCGTGTGACCGGAGGTGAAATTTCATTTTGATTTTTCGGCTAGCCCATAGCAACTGGATATAACAACAACGACGACGTCAAACTGTCTAAAAGTGGCGATAAATGCGCGCAGATACTTTGGACGTAGTTTGGCCGCGTTTGCAATTCGCATTCGCCGCTTTAAATGGACAACTGGGAGTGGGTCACACAGCTGCAAGCTGCAAGCAGCAGACTAAAGACTACAGGCTGCAGCAGCTGACGGCAGAGAGACCAACGTAGCGATTATAGGGATGCGGATGGATACCCACAGACACACATAGCTAGATTCAGACTCGAAACTCCAGAGTCTCAGACTCCCAGACCGGTTGGCGCGATCATTCGTTCGCTCGTTCATTCGGTCGCGTTGCGGCATTTTCGATTCTTTCTTCAAAGCGTAAATATTTCAATTTATTTATTGGTCATGCGTCTTCTCGATTCCACTTTCTACCCGCCGTCATTGGCGTCGTTGTAATCTGGCAGATGTATCTACATGTGTCGTGTCTTGACCACAGTCATAACCCGAATCCATGCCCGAGCTCTCGAGCCCGGATTCAACGCACGCAAGTTACTAAAAATCTGTGTCAACGGCCTTTGGCTTTGAGCGGCCCTTCTTAAAGTTGCGCCCACCTGGGCCACAGGCAGACAATGGGCGTGGCATTGTCGCAGTCTTCATATGCGCATTTTCATGTACATGAAAATGAAATGAAATGAGTGAAAACGTTTTGCACTGCGCAAACAAAAGACCAAAGAGGTGTGTACAACAATTCCAACTGCAGGCCATGCATGACCCGCGTGTACGTCTATTATACCCCAAAGAGTTGTTGAGAGAGGGGGTGGTACTAGAGAGAGGGATGGGGAAACGGGTCGTTGTTGTCTGATTGCCATGCTAAATGGCTAAGGAGAAAACTATGGCACAAGGCGGACTGAAGCGAGCGCAATAACCAATACCCAATACTTCCATAAAAATGCAACGTTAAACAGCTGTTTTAATATGAAGCTACACTGTGAGATACCCTGTAATCCATTGAATTGATGCTATTCAGTATTTAACGTTAGTATGTAAGACATAGAAGTCTGTGAGAGTTATCAATCCCGCTGTTCACATGCTTACAGGGTACGCACTCTAGTCTATCGAACTTAAATTTACACGTTTTCTTGCTGCACCTCCAAACAGCAGACAGTCAAATATGTAGTTGGCTTTTGCAATCGGAGGCCAAGTCAATGCCGGAGTCAAAGTCGGAGACATGTGCTAAGGAACGAAGTGCGTGAGCTTATTTAATGGATTGATTGTCTGGAAAAGTTTGCATGCTAATTGGATTGTGTGGCATGGCGTCGTGTAAAACGACGGGGCACACACTCATACAATCACACACACACACACTTAAACACTTCAATTTAACCATATAATAGGGTTCATTAAAGTTCACTTTCGCCTAGAGCAGCGACTGGACTTTTAAAGGTCAACATTTGATAGCTGCTCGTATAGATAATGGCTGAAGAACAATTAAAAATAGACCTCGTCGAAGGTTCAACCTAGGGCTATAACCTTTAAGAGATATAGCCAATAATCCTTATTTAAAAAATATTAAAAAAATGCGCCTTTCCCATACCGGGAATCGAACCCGGGCCTTCTGGGTGAAAGCCAGATATCCTAGCCACTAGACCATATGGGATACTGTGCAGCGCTTGGAAATGATTCAACTTGGTGGAAAATCACTCTGCTTATGGTGTGAGGATATATAACAATTCTAAAAATAATAAATTAACTATATTTAGAGCACAATACTTATGTTGCTGGAATTACATATGCTGCTCTATCAATGATATACGAGTATGCATCGAAAAGTGTAGCTTAAAGTGAAACTCATTGTAAATATCTTGATTGGCAGCATTGTGTGTTGTTGTCTTTATTCCCCTTACCTTCTTTGGGGCGTAATTTTTTGTTGCCCATTGATGATTACTTGGCTGAGGCTGCCCCTCCACTCGCCATGATTTTTCATTAATTACCAAAACGAGTATTTGAGCATTGAGCCCCGTTTGTGGTTTGGTCTCTTCGTCTTTTTATTTTTTTTTTTTTTTTGTAAGCTGTCAGCTCGTGTAAGATAAATTGAATGAATCTCCTCTGGCTTGAAGAGCACTTGAAGCGCACATAAAAATTGTTGCCTGTCAGCGTTATCAGTCGCTTGTCCTCCCCACTTTCCGCGGAAAGTCTTCTTTGGACATTTAACTACCGTTGCAACTGTTTTAATGCAGTGAAAATCTTGTAAAAATTCATTTAATTTACTAACTTCGAATGATGAATCAATCATTGCGTCTGCTTAGCTTCGGCTATTTAAATCAACCGGTTCTCTACATCTCCCTCTCCATTCAAGTTCCCATCTGCTAGCTTGCCTAATGAGCGGTGGGGCACTTGTCTACCCGCAGAAAGATGTACATAAAAAAAAACCGAATCCGATGTGGATCCCACTTTCATGACTGCGACTGTCCGGCTGTCCAGTCCATGTCCATTTGATAGGGTTTATGTTTTCTCCACGGGGCATTGTGAGAAAGTCTGTAAACTGTAAGCTGTCAGACAGATTTGTGGCGCTTACACGTGCCTCAACTTATTACAAATTTAATTTATTAATTAGGCCTATGCGTTTTGTAAATATATGATTGGGCGTTTAATTAAGCGCTTAGATTGAAATGAAATCGTTAAAAGCTAATGCAAGCTGAGTTGAGATTGCCGAAGTAAAAGAAAGAGAAATAATGTCAGGAAAGCAGAGTACTATTAAGTAGGTCTCTGAGAAGTTGTATATTTAAGCAAGTCGATCCGTAGAACGACACTCAAACGTACTGCTTTTAATTGTGATATAATCGATGTATATATATTATAGATGGCATGACGTCATTAAATTGCTCTTGGAAGAAGTCTAATGACCGCGCTACTCATATATCATATCAGCCCTGGGCACTGTCTAGATTCTAGAAAAAGCGACATTGCAACTTGAGTGCATTGTATATCTATGAAACTATATTAATTCATAAACATATTCTTATTTCAAGGGTCCACCGTGAGTTTCGCTTCAATTACTTGACGCTTCAATTACCAGGTGTTTAAATAGATGCAGTAATTAAATAATCAAATCGTTTTCATTATTATGAATGAGCAGAGAATATTACGTGTTCACATATGTAGTTATGAAGTTTGCCTTAATTTGAGAGTAAGCCCAGTTAAAAGCGAAGGTCTTCAATGAGTCGCAGTCGAAGATTCAACGAGTTAAACGAGTAACCATTAATTAGAAGTTGAAATTCGTAATGTTGCTTTGTCTGAAACTCGCTTCAACAATAATTATAATTTCTAGCATTTTAAATAGTTCTTATTTTGCCATTTATTTAATTTGCTCAAAACCTTACTTTGGCACTTTGTGAGCTTTTATTTCAATTTGCAAAACAGTTTTTGGTTGTATTTTCTTCTTCTTTGCCTACGTTTTTGTTGTTTGCATGTTTGCAAAATCTTTTATCATTGTGTCATGTCCAATGTCGCGAGCGCACACAAAAGAGTTGAATATTGAGAAGGAAAAAGAGTGAGAAGAGAGAGAGAGAAAGAGACTGAGAGAGATAGAGCAAGATGAAGTTGCTATTCAAGGTGAGGCGCATGTATTTCGTTGAGACGAATGGGAATGGAACAGAAACGACATTTGCAATTAGTTAAAACACTTTCGATTGCTTTGTCTCGTCGCGAGAGTTGACCAACACTGTAAAGTGTTGCTTGCAACCACTTTGATCATTAGATTATAATTACCTTTGTGACATGCAATAACTTTTCAATTATAAATTTATTACCCATCATCAACGACAGAAATTGTTTTTGCTTTATGACTAGTGCATACAATTAAATTAATTGCTTTCGAAATTGAGATCGTTTTCTTGTTTAACGGCTGACGGACAAACTTGTCCAACACTGAAAATTGATCATAATGAACGCTTCACTCAAGCAACGATTCAACTTTCATTTTGTTTATGGGCTTAATTTAAACTATTTATAATAATTACCACAGCACACATAAACTTAAAACAAAACAAAAAAACCTAAAACAAAGCAACACAAAACCAACAAACAAGCAGCAAATGAAGCGCCAACCAACAATAAGAAGAAAAAACACTGCTCATTGTTGTTACTGATTGTTGTTGTTGTTTTTCGATGATGTTGTTGGCAGCGCGTGAGCGGGCAGAAAGATCAGACTGAGCGTCAGAGGCTGTGCAGAGGAGAGGTCTAAGACTCTGGCACCCAACTTGAACTGACCAAGCCAAGCACACCAACAACAACAACAACTATAACATCTACAACAACACCAAGAGCAGCAGTCTCGTCGTCTGCTGCCACGGGGCGATGATGATCATCATCTAAGCGAACAAGCAACAGAGTCTGCGAGTCGGCAAGTCAACGCCTGCTAGTTGACCTCAAAAGTAGCTTGTACTTGAGATAGAGTGTAGTTAACTACTTGAAACAATTTGTACAATGCACCAGCTGAAAGGTCTGTGAAAAGGGTTACTAAAACGCTGAAAGCCTTAAATGCTATTTATCTTTAATTATCAGAAAAGTATAACATGCGTTTCAATTTGGCTAATTACAACTGTGAAAATGTGATAAAAGTATTTAGCTTTCCTTAAGTGACACTTATTTGATATAAACTGAATCGAGTGTAGCTATTGTTATGAAGTTTCTACATAAAGTAGGACCATTTCGAAAGAAATCGAGGGATTGCAATAATATAATTATTTATTATTATTAAATAATATATTAATAAATAAATATCAGAATCTTAATTCATTTCTTTTCACATAATCTATTTTCTTTTCGTTTCTTTCATTCTTAATAGTAATCTAACCACAACTCAGTGAACTATTCTACAAACTCACAGTCTAATGGTTTTACAATAGATTCTAAAGTTAGAACCTTAAAAAAAGTAGAATAGAGACGATGATTTATTGTCTTTTGCTTGGATTTTGCTATCTCACGGCTATTATACAAGTAAAGTCTGTACGAGAAGAGCTTTTATTTATTTCGTTTTTATATATATATTTTTTTATTCTTTTGTTAGTTGTGGTTTTCCACTACACTTGTTCTTGGGACTTTTTCAAGCAGCATATCAGATTTCAAACATGTAACCTCTCTTTTATCTCTTTTATCTCAGCTCCCATCTGACAGCGTCTTCTCTCTTTGTTCTGTTTGGCTTATGACCAAGAGTTTTTAATGTTTTTTGGTTTATCTAATTGGGAAATTATGTTACTGCCATCACTGAGATAAGAAGATGATATTTAATCCGCAGCCAGAAAAGTACGTGCCACAAGTTGTGCAACGCGACGAATGTGCGGTTGAACTTTGGGAGTCAACTGTTGATTTTGCTCGACTTTCAACATGTTGCTGTTCGGTGGCAACTTTCGCCTCTAAAATCTGTTAACTGCTTCTGATTTATATACTTACATATGCTTTATAGTCCACTCTGATCATTTGGTTGTCTGACGATGCGGTTTGTGGTCTATTTTTATGTTTTTTTTTTTCTGTTTTTCTGTTTTATTTTTTGGTTTAGCTTTAATCACATGTTTCCGTTCCGTTGCCCAAATGCTTCGGCTTGATGCAGTTTTGCGGTTTGCTGTCCAGTTTGCGCTTTAATAACTTCATTGTCAATGCAACGAACGGGTGCACAACACGGCAGCCAGCATAACAACGAAATATGTGAGAATATGGCAGCTGGATAGCATTCAACTTGCCAAATACCCTGTAATGGGTTACAGAAATAAAATTGTTAGCAAACAAAGCAAGCTAAAATATGTAAAATCATTATGTTAATAATATTCCTCTTTACATTGTAAAGCTTAAACACTTAGGCAGAAAAAGGAGAGTAAACTTCGTGTCGGAAAATCTATATAACAGTCTTTTCCTATTTTCCAATTGATTTCAATTAAACTGTATATTTTTTATGAAAATAAATAAATACATAAATTTGTAATAGGAAGCTTCTTGAAACATAAAGATAATATAATATTTATACTCAGTTTTCGCTCGTGTAGCAAACAAAGTACCCAGCTAATATAGCCACTTATTCAATCAGGGTATTTGCAACAATGCAGTAGTGAATGGTAGCTAAGTTTTAACTAGTACAGCAACAGCAGCAACAACAACAACTAAAACAAAGAGTGCAACAGCGCTTGACTTCTCTTTCTAAACGCTTATTGTCCATGCTCAGCCTGCGGCCGGATTGGACTTGATCTAGATGCGGATACGGCCACCGTGTGGACTTGACTTGACTTGACTTAACTCTCTGTCAGCACAGTAGTCAAGTCGCAGCGACAGCAGAGCGTTTTTATATCGTGATCGTGAGCGTCATCGCCTGCCAGATTTATGGAACGAGGAGCGGCGATTCGCGGATGGGACGACTTGCAACAGAGAGTTGAGGGAACCCGCAATGAGCATCAGACAGCATTGGGTGGATTAGTTGACTGAAGAAGGAAGTTTGTTTAGAGTCGCTGAGACGATTTCACAAATCAGAAACGCAATAAAAAATGTCTTCATTGAGATCATCATCATCCGCCTGCTTGCCTGCCTGCTTGCCTGCCTCACTGACTGACTGCCTGCCTCTCTGTCTGTCTGTCTGCCTGGTTGGTGGCTTGGCTGATCTTTAGCTACAGGTTTTATATGATCGCATTGCTGCGATTGATGGTGGGTAGTTTTTATGTGACCGCCATCAGTCGTCAGTCGGCAACAAAGCTGACTTTGCCTTATTTAGTTCTTTGCTGTATTTGTAGTATTTATGGTCGCATGACTCTCCACAGTCGAAGCATCGACATCGTCATCATTACACCCGCACAAGTGGTTGCCACTTGGATCTCCCACCCTCCCTCACATTCTCCTCCGGGAGCTTTTCTGTTCTGTGCAAACTTTGATTAGATTAGATCAGAAAAGATGAAGTTGGAGAGTTGAAGAAAAGAAGCAGGAGAGAAGCAAACTGCGAAAGAGGAGTGCGCTTGAACTTCGCCCCTGTCGGCAATCATTTATCAGGCTAATTTTTCATGCAGATCAAGATAAAGTTGAAATGATATTTCTTGGAAGCCGGCAAAGTTCATTTTAGCTTGAATTTTATATAAATTCATTAAGCGTTCGTATATAATTAATTATTGAATGAGGAAGCGCTTCCATTTGTTTGCTTACTCCATATTTAAGTATTCTGTAGTATAATAGTGTTGTTGTGCTTATACACGCATACTACTCTTATATTTTCCCAAAAGCTTTTAAATACATCATGCTTAAAGCTCACCAATACACGCTTAACTCTATGACCCTATATATATGCATTCTAAGTGCTCCACTGTTAAATCTATTTTCAAATCCAACAAAGCTTTGCCCTTAATCGGGGCATGTCACTTTTAATGCCCTTAAGGCTCTCGAAAATCCCATGTAATGCTGCCACATGACCGCAGCCCAACCCAGAGAACATTCTCAAAAAATACAAATAAAAATAATAAAAAAAAGCAGAAAACAGAAAACCTACAAAATTTACACAGACAATTTCGAAATTTACATTGAATTGATTTAATTTATGCGCTGGAACTGAATGCTTCAGCAAGTTGATTAGAAACCGCCCCCTTTCAAGCGAATGAGATGAAGAGCGGGCAGGGAAACATAATAAAGGCCCCTCCGCTCTCCCCTTCCCCCTTGCGATAGGAGCGCCCTGTGTTATTACAAAAGTTTCAAACTAACAGTTCCAAATTGAACGAATTGCCAGCTGGTTACACTCAATGTGATGATGAATCAGCTGTTGCTGTTGTTATTGTCATTGTTGTTGTTGTTGTTGTAACTTTTACAGCAGACCAACAAAATAAAGAGAGAGAAAATGAAAATGAAAAGCTACATCTTAAAAATAGATACATTCCCACGCCCACGTGTCTATTTCTAGGTCTCGATTGTTGTTAATCTTATTGTTGTTGTTATTTTTGTACTGTAGCTGATATTGCTGTAGGTTGTTATTATATTATTATTGTTATGGTTTCATGGCATTGCATTGTATTTCTTTTTTTCACAGATTGTGCAATTTGGCGCTTTTCCACTTGCCGTTCCTCTTCTTTTGTTCTCTTACTTAGTGCACCATGCCTACGCCCATCCCCCCACTCTCTCTCTCTCTCTTCTCTCTTTCTCCCTATTACACTGCCCACTTTCCATTGCAATTTGCTTCTTGCATCGTGCCATTAATTTGTGGTATTTTTGGGCTGTGCTCTCTTTTCTTTTTTGTAATTGTTGCCACTTACCGTTGTTCCAATTCCGTAAATTCCCCCTCAACGAATTTCAATTGGCAGCGTTGCCGGTGAGTGCCGTTAATTTCCTATTTCTTCCGCAATGGCTTGCTCGACGTTTTTGCTTTTTCTCACCCGCTTGCCGATTTGTTAACATACCCTACAACGAATTCAATGGGCGTGGGGTATACCAATGGCATAATTAATGCTACCTTTGGTTCCTATCAACTGAAATTATCTTAGTCATGTTGGCATTTCAGCTCCACGGTTTCTCCAAAAAACCCCAATTTCTTTTAGTTCCTAACAGATGCATTTAAATAAATTATAGACCATATTTGTCTTTTCAGTGGGTATCTTTTAGTTTCACAAGAGCATGCTGGCTATTTTTATGTATTTGTACAAATTTATATGTATTTTATTTTTATAAATTTTCATTTTTCCGCAAGCTTAAAAATAGCCATAAACACACACACAGGCGTACATTTATTTTGTGTATATAGAGTGTATATTTTATAAACTCTGAAAATTTTGCACGTATTTCACACTGGGCAAAATCATCACCACCTGCTGTGAAGACGGCACAGTGGAGCGAATGTTGTTCAACAATGTATGTACAATAATTTGTGAATGAAATGAGGCAGGTCGTGATTGTGCAACTTTCCTTTTATAAATAATATTATTTGAGCGATTATCTGATGAAGATACAACTGTATTAATGAATTAATATGACGACAGAAAAAATTGGTAAACACTATAGAAATATATAACATTTATATATGTAACATTTATGAATGTTGAAAAATGTATATATACACATTGAAAACAATTGTTTTACAGCATCTATATGAATTTATATAAATGATTTTAATTTGATTAATCTATTGAGAATTTCCTATTGTTAAATACTGTCGTTTCTCATTTGAAATACTGTCATTTGGTTTCACCCCACTGTGCGACGGCGTCAACGACTCACCAGTTGTTTGGCCGCCCGCCGCTTTGCGTCTCAATCTGACACACCTCACCTATGAGCTTAGTGTGAGTGCTAAAATTAAATATTAAAATTTGTTGTCTTAACATTTTGTTGTTGCGCTCTGCCGCCTCAGCAGAATCAGGCAACGTTCACTTAAACTTTGGCTATAAGATTCATACATATATGTATTTATTTTAAACGAATTTATAATCAATAAATGTATTTATTCGTATGTATTAGAAGTTGCCAAAATGCCAGTAAGTATTATAACTAATAGCAAGTTTCCGCTGAACACTATGAATCACATGGGTATCTTCTTAGAAAGGGGGTAAACCAAAAATAACAACAATAATAACAATAACTGATCAGCGCGTCATAGAGCTTTTATTTCTGGCAAGCGTTACCTTCTGTTGCTGCTGATAAGCTTGCACACAGTCAGATTGATGGAATGATAAAAAAACACTGAATATATTGCAAGAATTCGCGCAATAACTTCCGGTTCAGTTAAGCTACGCATTACAACAACATCAGAATGTAGAAATATCAGAAACGGCGCCGGCGTCGTCGCATCATTGCTTTTACGCTTACTCTCCCTCTTACTTAGTCTCTCCCGGAGTGTTTTGCTCTCCCACATATGGCAACGCTGTGGCTGCGTCAGCTGCTTGAGCTACGGGATCTGTGCTTTCAGTTCTAAACGATTCATAGTCGCGTACGTGCGCGTTTATTGCGAAGCTTTGATTTATTGTTGTTGCTGCTGCCTACTATATTTGTTTATAATGTTTGTGCAACCAACAATAATAACAACAACAGATTCTATAATAACTACGACAACTATAACGACGATTGCAACAAAAGATTTCGCTGGCTAAGGCTAAGTGTGAGTTATTGTTTACCTCGCTGCCCTCTTCATAGCTGCTGCAAACACGACTGCGGCGCCGATAGCGTCAGCGATAGTTGTTCCTGTTGTTGTTGTTGTTGCTTTTGCTTGCGTGACTTTCCTTAAGCGCCTCATACGAATACATGAGTATAAATGCGCAACGTTTTCTTATCGCGCGTTTTGCTTTGCGTCGGCCTATCAGTTTTCATTTTGTCATTATATGTGTGCGTGTGCGTGCGAGTGTGTGTGTGAGCGTATCTGTTGCATTTGCACAAGAAGTAGGTTATGGCAAAATGAGCAACAAACAACAACAGCAACAACAGAGAGACGAAGAAAATCAATCAACAAAGTGGCTCAGCACGCAGAGCATGTAATTAACACGCAACCAACTGTTGCCTGTTCCTCCCCACCTTTACCTCTCATTCTTCCTCATGCTCGTCATCATCTATTGCTTTTGCATCTGCTTCCTTTTCGACTTTTGCTCTGGTGTTTATTCGCGTTCAATTGTTACACACAACTGATTGTGTCGTGTTATGATTATTTATCAATGCAACACAGCGACACAATTACAATTTAATTGGGTGCGTACGAGCAAGCAGCAGGCAACAAAGTTTATAAACAAACATGTTGCAACAATAACAACAACAACAACCACAACAGCAATTACCAATCCACCAAAAGGAAAGTGTGAAAAACTTCCCAGTGTGGCCAGTGCGTGCATACGGTATTTGTGTCTATCGAACGATGCCATTGGTGATGTAATTTGCATAAGCAACAACAACAACCACAACAGCAACAACGGCAACAACTCTGCAAGCCACAAGCTACCACCACATGAACAGCAACAGCAACAACTACGGGCAACTAGCATACACCGTACATATACATAATTTTTGGAGCGGTTTCAGGTTTGATGCCCACCATTGCGTAGGCAGCACAAGCGCAGTGAATTTTGTTGTTTAAATACCCTGTAAATGTCATAACAAAGTGTAGTCTATCAACTAAGATAAGACGTTGATAGACCGTATCACAAGTGAAAAGCCCAATGAAGTTAGACTGATAAGTTATCCGTTAACTGGTAGTACAAAAGAAGATAACTGCAGTCTAGGATCTGATTCACTTCTTGCTATCGAATGAATAAATGAATGAATCTACTCTTTTAGGGTATTAACCATTGTCTTCACCTGGCAGCCTCTTCTCTTGCCGGTAGACAAACAATAAATAAGCAAATGCCTTAAATGCCAACACCACGCCCACTCAACGGGGCGGGTTGCTAAACAGAATTAAAGCAAGTGTCAGTCCGATGAGATAGCCAGTCAGTCAGTCAGGCAGTCGACAGATTTGTTGCGATTTGAGTCAGCAGCTGTGAAATCCAAGTCACCAGCAGCTCTCTTTAGACGTCAACCTGCTCCTCTCCCGCCTCGTCACCCCATCATTCTCTCCACTCCACTCGTTCACTGACGTGAGGCAAACGACGAGCGGCCGGCGAGACGAGTGTGTCATACTGCGGCTAGTCTGGCCAGGCCAACAAAAAGCAAGTCGATGTCGTCGTCGTCGTCATTTGCTGCTTTTAGACAATGCTACAAGTTCCTACACCTACGACCTAGAATTTGCCGAATATGTCAACAGGTACATATATACTCAGTATATAATAAATGTATATATAAATTAATGCCTATATATTTGTACTATTTAGTATGTATAGTTGGAAACTGCGAGATTTAGTTTGATTATTCAACATTCTCGTGCTGCAGCAAATTCTGTTTCACTTTCTGGCTTGAGGGCGTCGCATTTATGACCTTGACAAATATGCACATTTAAAAAATAATAAAAATTTTAAAAGCATTTGTTTCGGCAAGATTTAGCAAGCTTCTTCATGTTTTGTCGTTGCGCGGTTTGAACTCGCGACCCTTCGGTTGGGAGTCTTGTGCTCAATGGCCTAAACCATTGGCCCTCAACAGTCGGTGGCTGACAAAGTTCAAATTGTTGAATTCGATGGCTTTTGATTGGCCATCTCTTTCACTCTCTATCTCTTTCACAGCATGCGCAGTGCGTTGTTCTCTGCCTGAAATGGGCCAAGTTAGACAGGCTGGCCAAGTTGGTTCCATGGTGTAATGGTTAGCACTCTGGACTCTGAATCCAGCGATCCGAGTTCAAATCTCGGTGGAACCTTGGCGCTATGATTTTTACATCTGCTTGCCACATTTTTTTTATTATCTAAACAAAATGAAGCACAAAGCAGTGCAACAAATGCAATGGAGTGATTGGTGGTGACTCAATGTTTACCGAGTAGATAAGAACATTAAATATTATGAAACTTCTCTTGATTGCAGCAGTCATTTATGTAATGAAAGTCTGGTGGAAAATAATATAAGTTATATAGTTGGAAGGTCGCACATACTCATAGAGTATGACTTTCAAAGTTCGAAAAAGAAATCACAGTGTATGTCAAAAGTATGCTATAGAAGACAAGTCTAGCATTACGTATATTTCACATTGTATACGATTTGTTTCCGAGAACATTTTATCTACTCTGGAATGAGTAAAGAACAAACAAAGTAAAAGATACCTTGAATAGAATGTGAAGAAAACGTAACTGATAACTTTTTAATAATTGAATTTTAGTTTTTAAAGAAATTCGTTTAATCTAATTGATATTATCTATGATGCTTTGATATTTGAACATATCATATTCTATTATATTATTATTTCTTACGCTTAGCTATTATTAAAAGTCACGAACTTTTCTCAATTATAATTGTATTACAATAACTATTACTACATTAATAAAACACTCGTAAATATTCAATTTGCTAATTGTTGTATCTGAATGATTGCCAGGTGGACTCAGCAAACTCTTAGAGATATGGGGAGGGGAAACAGAGAGCTTAAGATACATATAATCTCGTTCTTTTTATGTATATTTCATGAGGCTTTAGCTAAGCAATTTGCTGTCGTAAATGCGTGGAATTTATTTAATTTATTAATTTTTATAACTTGTATCGGACGCACACGCATCACCAGCGATCACATAAATTAGATCACAATTTGAGAAAAAAATAAATAAATGCCAACTAAATTATTTAAGAGCAAAATAAACACACACACAACTGCAATTATATGATTTAACGAACGCCCATAAGAACTCCGAAAAGCAGCCCACACACACATGCACAGACATTCACATACATAACAAGCTTTCAAAGTTTGGCCCAGTGCGAGATAATAATAACAACAATAACTTAACGAATCGGTCAGTCACATACAAGTTGAAGTGCTGCAATAATGTTCGTCATTTAGCTGCGGGGCTAATTTGTAGCGCACTTTCGTTGGCAACATGTGGCAACAACAACAACATCAACAATTGACACAGATTAGCTTACAACAAAAACAGCAACAGCAGCAGCAAGAGTGATAAGTGTATTGGCGTTGTAATTGTATTTGATAAAAAATAAAAATAAAAGAAAATTGTGTCAAGGGGCCTGCATGACAACCAACAATAATAACAACAACAACAATACAAATTAAATAAAATTAGCGAGTATTTTGCACGAAAATGTTTGCGAGAAACAATAGGGCAAAAGATGGGTGCCAGAAGCAATTGCGAGTAGCGTTAAGCCAAAGCACACAGCAACAAATTTACACACGCGTGAACGACAGCGCAGTCGCAATCGCTGTCGCTGTCGCTGCTTCCACACTGCCATTGCCGGCACGGCGGATGAACGCCCTACACATGCGCGCTGCTGTCCACCGTCCTCACCGAAAGCTCATGTGTATGTTCAATGTATGTATCTGTGTGTGTGTGTGTGGGCGACGCGCATAATGGGAATGAGGTTTTCGTACGACATTGAACTCGAAATGTGGGGCTGAAGAACAGCGAAGCAAATGAAATAAGAAAATGAAACTAAGGCAAAAATCGTGCTGTCTTTGCTTTACCACTATGTATTTGCATGCATACATGTACTTTGTAGTTGTTGTAGTTTTTGGCAATTTGCTTATGTTGTTGTGTTTATTGTTTTACCTTTTATACTGCCCTGAAGCGGCTAGTAGGCATTGCTTTGCTTTTCGACAATAACAATTAAGAAGAAAAACTAAAAAGTAATAAGTACATTTAATTTTTTTTTACCAAAAGCTGCCTGTTTAACGGTATTTTGAGCCCTACTCTCTTTATGTTTTACTTTTGACTAATTTATGTATAATTTTATTATGTTTTCTTTTGCAGTTGCGCTTGAGAAGTTAGTGGAACGAGAAGCGATTGTATTGGAAAATTTGGACTAGCACACAATTTAATTGAAGGAAGTCAAACAACAAACAGTCAATATATAACATAATCCACACACACAATCCACACACAGCAACAAAATGGTGGACTACTACAAAGTATTGGATGTGGCTCGCACCGCCACCGACAGTGAAGTCAAAAAGGCGTAAGTATGAATAAGAAAACGAAATAAAGAAGAGCGCAAAGCTCTTGCTTGTGCTTTGAAATGCATTTGAAGAAGGCTCAATTAATTTTCATTTAACTCACACACAGCTATCGAAAATTAGCGCTTAAATGGCATCCTGACAAGAATCCCGACAACTTGGAGGAGGCAAACAAACGTTTTCGGGAACTATCCGAGGCCTATGAAGTGCTGTCCGATGGTAAGTGGGGGAAATCTGTTATAGGGAACAATCAGTCAGGAGAAAATAGAGCAGAATCAAAATATTGTTATCGTTGTTGTACATACATGCTATGTATACATATATGTAGCTCGTAAGCGAAGGATCTATGATGCTAGAGCCACGCTGCACAAATCATCGGCGAGCAGCAGCGCCAACAGCAGCTCCTCAAGTGGTTACTATTCCCGTTACCGCAGCGGCGGTTCAGCGTCGAATTCATCCTCATCAGCGAGTCGTGACTATGACTCTGATTACTATTATCCCAGCTATGGGACGGGGGCTGGTGGCAGGCGAGGGAATCGCTATCAGGCGTTTACCTTCCGCAACTTGTTCGAGGGCACGCCGTTTCACAAACTTTTTGGTAAAAGAGTCTGACACATATTTTTGAGGTTATGCCATTGTTATTGTTATTGTTGTTTTGTTTTGATTTTGTTATTTGGTATTTGTTATTTGCTGAACTGACAATAACCTTGACGCGCACGACATTGTTGTATTTTTGCATAAGCGGCAACTAAAGCTACCACCCACAATGATCATCATTATCACTATCAACATCATTATCAGCAATCAGTCATAATGAGCAATTGTTTAGGCCTTGTCTAATAATATGCAGCCAGAAAAGTTTTCTACTAAAACCCAGTAATGAAGCTCTCTTCGAAACCAATTATAAACCAAATTCTCTTATAATTTACAGAGAAGAAACGCCGCATTTATGATGAGTATGGAAAGGATGGCCTAGGGGATCGGGCCCAAAGCCGCTCACATGCCCGTCATCATTATACACACGACTTTGATGAGTTTGACATTATGGGCGGCTTTCCGTTTGTGTTCCGACCCCCCGAGGAGGTATTCCGCGAATTCTTTGGCGTCAACTCTCCCTTTGCCGACTTCTTCAGAGGTGCGTATAGACACTCTCACTGATAAACTGTTTATATCTAAATTATTATTCGATATTCTTTGCGATCTTACAGATGCCAATGGTTATCCACAGTCGAATGGTGGCGCCACAAGCAGCAGTCGACGTCATGGCGGGCATAGTGGCCACAATGTTGGCAGCAGCGGCTCAGCTCGACACCATCATCACCATCAGCACAAATTGGCGAGCCCGTTTGGTGCGCCCATGCTCAACTATTCAATGATGGATTTTTTCATGCCCACCAGCGGTTTCACCTCTTTCACCGCCAGCAACAGCGTCGCTGGTGGACACCACAGCAATGGCGCTGTCAAACGCACTTCCACCTCAACTGTGTTTGTCAATGGCAAGAAATTGATGACCAAACGGTGAGTAATTAAAGCGTATTATTGTGTACAAATTGTGCATATTTCATTCGATAACGGATTATATTAATATTCGCTATATTCAATTCTCTTGCAGTGTCGTCGAAAATGGCAAGGAAACCGTCTTTTCATATGAAAATGATGTCCTTAAATCAAAGACTGTGAATGGAGTATCCCAAAAGCTCTCTTCAATAGCGAATTAATTAAAACAAATTTAATAAACAAAAAACACAACATGGGAAACAATATAAGGATATAAAACAAAAGAAAGGGAAAAATGGAAAAGTTTGAAGAAAACTCAATACGAGTAGCAGCGGCGTCGGCGAATATAACAACAACAACAACACAGCAGCAACAATAACAAAGAAAAAGTCATAAATTTAAATGAACATTTAAAGAACAAGTTAAATTCAATTTGAAGAATAACTTAGAATATGCTTTCTTAATGCTTCGATGATATATGTTTAAACAAATTGTTCTACATTAGAATTTAGTTATTTTTTAATGAAATCGTTTGAAATGAGCAGCAAAGGCAAAAGCTACAACAACAGCCACAACAGCAACAACAACCGCAGCGAAAAGGGCCAAGCTAGGACAACAATAACAACGACAACTATTTCCACAACAAACAGCAGTAACAACTAAAATAGCAACAATAAATGGCAGTCAATTAAATTATTTGTAAAATGGCCAATTATTTGAGTGCGATTTTATTCGAAATTCTTATCATTACAATTCGATTTGTTATCAAAAGTTTCGAACAAAATGCCTGAAATTTAATGGCCAAGAGCAAACGAAAAGCAAGGAAATAAAACGCGAATATGAAAAACCAACTGAAATGCTAAAAACGCTTAAGCAATTTAGTTGATAAGTTTTGGGTGTGGGCGTGGCTGAGATCAGTTTTAATTGCTGTTTATGCTTAATGTGTAACTGTTCTATGTAGCTATCTACCGTTAGTCAATTAAGTTGCCACAATACTTACTACAAGAACCAACAACAACAAAACAAATACGACAAGAAAATTAGCATCTGCAAAATATATTACCAACAAATTGTTTGCGTTGCTTTTTTGTACATTATCAAAAAATACATAAATCTAAAACAAAATCATATATATATATATACATATAATTATCTAGAGTTACAATATTAAAATAATGCAAAACCTACATTTCTGACATTGAATGTTTATATTTAATAATAATTTAAACTTTTCTTTCATAGTCTGTAGTTGTTTTTTAAATGCTTAAGCTTAAGATTATTCTCACATAACCTAAACTTAAAAACCAATTATAAATTTATTGTATTGAACAGAATGAGAGACACAAAAGAAACCAACTAATCATAATCGCCCACAATTTAATACTGGGTTTTTTTAGTAGATCATTCTCACATAAAAAAAAGTAAATTGGAAAAAGAAAAGCAAAAAACATTAAAGATAAAAGTAATTGCGATCAAGTATGCTGAAAATGGTCTTTTATTTCATGCAGCAACTTTAAATAGCCCGCTCAGCTAAGTGCCACAATGTTGCCACTTCTGTTTATGACAATCGATTAATTGTACTCTTGTACTGTTTCGATAGGCAACTAGCGATCGCGATGACTAATTGTCGATTGCTTTGCCTGTGCAACTCCGTACACATGTACAATCGCTGATAATTGTTATTGAAGATTCGTTTTTTTTTATTTATTTTATACGTTGAATGATATTAAAGTTAGTGTAAATAATTTAAATGGCAACACAATGACACGGGATGATCACATTAAATGGTTTCACGGCCGCTTGACACGAGAAGACGCCGATGATTTGCTTAAACAAGGTGCGTACATATGAGACTCGCCCCTCAATTGATGAGCGAATTAAGGCAGTCAGGGGAACTGTTTGATCAATTGTCGCTGTAAATTATACTAATTATCACAGGTTACGAGGATGGTGCTTTCCTGGTGCGTGAGAGCAGCACAGCAGCTGGTGATTTTGTGTTGAGTCTGTTGTATCAGGTAAGCGATAATCATCAATAACAACAACAGGTTGCATATATATGAGTGTGTCTGTTGGTGTGTGTGCGTAACAAATTGTTTTTGTTTTCTGTAGGGCGAGGTCTGTCACTATCAAATAAGACGACATGGAGAGGATGCCTTCTTCTCCATTGATGACAAAGGGCAAACAAAGATTTTACATGGCCTGGAAACGCTGGTCGACTACTATCAGCAGGAGCCCAATGGCCTTATCACAAAGCTATCTGTGCCGCTTCCTGGTGATCCGCCGCCCCATAACACTCGCAGTCAGGGTGTGACTAATTTGTTGCATCGTGCCACAAGTAAGAACGAGAGTAAGGTTGTCTTTGAGCTGCTCAAATGCGGCTATCGCAACTTCGATGCTAAGAATCAGGATGGCCAAACGGCGCTTCACCTGGCAGCTTTAAACTGCAACGAAGACATACTCAAACTGCTGTTGGACGCAGGCGTTCAAGTAAACAGTGCGGATTCATTTGGTTATCAGCCACTGCACGTAATTAGCAGCCATTTATTATTATTTGAATATCCCACTAATCCTCTCATTCTGCACAGTACGCATGTCGCCAGAAACCCGCCAGTTTTATACGTACGCTCATCGCTGCTCAGGCGAATGTAGAGGGCCGGAACATAGAGAACGGATATGTGCCATTGCACGAAGCGGCCAAGCATGGTAATCTTGAGGCTGTGCAAGTGCTGCTGTCAGCTCAAGCGCCGCTCTTACCGCGCACCAGTTCCGGCGAATTTCCCTTCGATCTGGCCAAGGAAGCGGGCCAAACGGCGGTCGAGGAGTTTCTGTTAAACTATAAGCTGCCGCCGGCCAATACGAGTCGCGAGAGCTGGTATCATAGCACATTGAAACGGGATGAGGCCATTGATATACTCATGCAGTTCGCCGGTCAGCTGAAACGTATGCAGCTGGCCATGGGCCAGGCGGTAGACACTTCAGGTTGCTTTCTGGTGCGCTATTCCGAGTCGCCGGCCGCATCGGGCTACGTATTGACCTTGCTCAGCGATCAGGTGCCCAAAAACTTTCGCATCTCACAAGCGGATCTCTATCAGAACGGTATCAAACTGCCGTCTAGCGGGGTACATTATTTCAATAAGATCTGTTGAATTATTCCAGATAAATTGTCTTTATTTCAGTCCAAATTCCTGTACATTGATGATGGTCCATATTGGCCCAGTCTGGAGCATTTAGTGGCCCATTTCATGCGCTTCTCTTATGGTTTGCCAGTGAGCCTGAAATATGCTGTGCCGCCGCAGCCCAAGCCGGAGGTGCCCTCTTTTGCCACCATTCCGCGCGCCACACATAAACCGCGCGATGCCCACAGCGATGCGAATGCACAGTTGTCCCACCACCCAGGAACCAGCTCAATGCATCAACAACAACATTCGCATGTGCCCGCTCTGACGATAACCAAGAAGAAGCAGAAGGAGAACAGCAGCTCCATCTTTAATTCGCTGCGTCTAACCAGCCCCAAGAAAAGTCTCTTTGACATGAACAGCCTGCGCAAAAGCAAATCCAAGAACAAACGCAGCGATTCTGAGAGCAGCGTCGGTGTCGTGACGGTCGACAGAACTAGCGATGAATTGCAAGTGGCAGCACCTATGCTAAAGAATCTCTCTTTCTCAACGGACTTCAGCAACTTCAATGTGGACGATGGCGAGCTGTATAATGTGCCCCGCAACAATACGCCCATTAAACTACCGCCCATTGCCCATAAGACTGAGGCCGAAGTCGAGTATTTTACGAAGAGCGATGTGGCCATTGAACGGGAGCGTGCCGCTGACCTGAATGCCAGTGGATCGCAGTATTTACCCACAATGGATGTGCTAATGCTGCTGGGTCAGCCGCTCAAGCAATTGGAGCCTTTATCGCGACTCGATTCTATGATATCCACTGGATCCACGGAGAGTGAAATGGCTGGCTATCTGCACCGCAAGTGCAGCGAGGGAGCTGCATCTGGACTCAATAGCAGCGACTTGGATGCAGCCAAGCGGCGATTTTTCATTCAACGCGATCAACTGGAGCTGGAAACAGAAATTGGAGCTGGTGAATTTGGATCTGTTTACAAGGGATGGCTGAGGCGATCGGATGGGCCGGATAACCGCATAGAGGTTGCTATAAAGACGCTGCGTGATGAGGAGCAGCAGGCCATAAACAAGCAGGAATTTTTGCGTGAGGCATCCGTAATGATGCGGTTGGAGCACAAGTGCATTGTTCGTTTAATTGGCATTTCCAAGGGGGATATGCTGATGATGGTCCAGGAACTTGCGCCACTTGGCTCCATGCTGCAGTACATAATCGATCACAGTGGCGAGTTGAAGGTGAACTATGAGTTAAAGCTCTGGGCTTCGCAAATAGCATGCGGTAAGTGTATAAGTGTATGATGCAGCTGCTCCGTATCCTATTAACTTCTGTTTAAATTACAGGCATGCATTATCTTGAAACGGAGCATTTTGTACATCGCGATTTGGCAGCGCGTAACATTCTGTTAACATCCCGCCACCAGGCCAAGATCAGTGACTTTGGCATGTCGCGTTCGTTGAGCGCCGGCAGCGATGAGTACCATTTCACCCAGGGAGGACGCTGGCCAATTCGCTGGTATGCACCGGAGAGTTTTAACAATGGTATCTTCTCACATGCCAGCGACGTTTGGTCATTTGGCGTGACGCTTTGGGAGATGTTTGCACTGGGCGAACCTCCATATGGCGATAAACTGAATGTGGATGCCATCGAGCTGGTGAATAATGGACATCGATTGCCCCAACCAGATCTCTGTCCCGCCTACATTTATGCGGTGATGCACAGCTGCTGGAATCATCATCCCAAGGAGAGACCAACCTTTGCATACCTCATGGAGTTCTTTAGCCGCGATCCCGACTATCAGAATCTTCCAGAGCTGGTGCACTCGGTGCACATCTGAAGCACCTCCATTGTCTCTTCCGCTATCCTATAATGTGCAATGTCTCGTAAACTTATTCATTGTTGGCTTGGTTAATTCCAGTATCTAATGTATTATTATCTAACGTGTACCATAATAACAATTGTTTTGTTTATCAATGTGAATGAATATGTGTCAAATAGCAAACAAGTGTGCCTTACATTATTACAGCTGTAATTATATAACAATTAACCTTTATTTTATTCAATAAATTTTGTATACATACAAATATTCAAATAAATCGTGTTTGTTCCCCTTTCAAAGAAGACAATAGTTTACATTTCATGTAACGTATTTATTTCAAATCGTTTGATATCAAATATATAGAAAATGTTAATGTTCTTACATGCTATATATTAGTTCAGGTATATTGAATATTATAGTATATATAATGGCTATATATGGCTAAACCAGAGGCACAGCAGCTGCTATTGCGGTTGGGATCCGTTAGCAAACCAAAACTCAAATGGAACCGTTCATCGCCTGCTGAACATTCGAGGTGGAGACCAGCTTGAGGGCATCAATGATGCCATTTAAATTTTGCTCGTTGTAGGCCTGGCCCTGGAGCGGAGTTACCACTGGCACCATCTGATCGCTCTGCGGTAGCTGAATGCCAATTTTGGCCATTAAGCCCTGTAATAAAAATAGATAGATATTTTAATATTTGCCAAGAGTTATTCTTTAAGATTAATTTAGACTCACGGCTTCCACATCAACAGTTAGCTTGAGTTTCATGCCGCGGTCGTCGTTCTTTAGTTCCAATTCCTTCTCGACCGTAAATTTCGGCGTCTTGCCAATAACCCAATCCCAGGAGCTGTAGTTGGCGCGCAGCTCCTGAATGCCCGGGAACCATTTCTCAGTGGGATTGATCAATTGAAAGCCACGTTGTTTCATCGTTTGCGTACTGCCGCCATCCTCCAGTGCCGTCGCCGCTGTGCGTAGATACTCATAGCCCACAGCGGAAAGCAATTGTGGAACAGTCACACTGCCATTAACATCGACCAGGTTGCGTATGGGCGAAGGCACCGAGGCAGTGGCGCGACTTATATAATTAGCCGGCTCCTTAACCAGTGACTCCCCAAGGTGCAGCTTATTGGCGCTGGCCAAAATGGTGCAATGATGATAAGCATTAGGATGTCCCAACTTGGCGGCCGTGCCCGAAATCTGAAATGCAAAAACCAATTAATATATTGAATATAAATGAAACTATTTGATTAAATGAATCTTTCAGCAAAGCTATTATGGGTCAGTTGGAGGTCATCCGTCGGCTGATATACCTTTTTATTTTTAATAACAATATCATCACGATCGTTGATCTCCGACTTGATGGCCCATTCACGAAATAGAGCCCTCGTCACAATGTTTAGATTATATTTACGATCGTAGCGATCGCGGGGTGTAAAGAAGGTGCAATTGAGATTGCCGCGATCATGATAGACGGCGCCGCCGCCGCTGTTGCGTCTAGCCAATGTGATGCCGCGCTCCATCAGCTTGGACACATTGGCTTCGGTGAAGGGATTCTGATGTCGGCCAATGACGACACAAGGGTCGTTAGCCCACAGGAGGAGCACATGATGGTTAACAAAGTCAAAGTTCTTATAGAGCCAATCCTCAAGTGCCAGGTTGGTGAAGATGTCATGCGATTGCGATATGAACACAGATTTCTTGATATCAGCGTCGGCCACTGCAGTCAAGTTAATACGTCTAGACTGCAATTTATTGCCAGCTGGTGTCGGCGATGAGGTTGTTTGTGCTGGTGTTGTTCTGGCAGTTACATTGTTGTTATCGTTATCGGTGGAGACAAGGCGCGTGATTTGTGTAGCTGACGCTCCCAGCCGCTGCAATAGACGCAGCTGGCTTGAATTGCGACGTAAGAGCAAGCTCATTTTTAAAATACCGCTTAATAAGCAATTAAATTAAACAGCTGCTACGTTTTTTATTGCACAATTACGTACAGCGATATTGTTGTCGTTGTTGTTGAGCGCTTACAAGGAAGTGAATTGTTGATGTTGCTATGGCTGCTCTCTGTCTCACTGTTGCTCTCTCGCTTTCAAGACAATGCACTTGCGCTCCTCTTGTCTTCGTTGATACAAAACAAGGTCAACGTCAGCGTCAGCGTCAGCTGCTATTTGATATGTTTTTGGGCAGGTTTTTAACGAGCCGCCGCAGTTTTGTTCTCTTTGTGGTTATGTTGAATCTATAGTCTATCTATATGTCTACGCTAAATGTGTTAGTTGTATTATTATCTGTAGCGTTTCTATATTAGCTTATTTTTCCTTTTTTTTTTTGTTTTCGTATGCCTTTTGGTTTATTGCTTTTTGGTTGCGACGTTAATAGTTTGTTTGGACTTTAGAACTTTGTAGAGAACTTGCGAGCTGCTGTATCTGCTGCCACTGAGCTTGCTGAGATGAGATATTCGTGGAGTGCGGGTGTCTGATGGAGCCACTTCCAGGTTTGATGCAATCCGCAAACACGTTTACGTAGACCCAAACAGTCCTTGTTGATGCACCAGGTTACTTGCATACTACGCTTCACACCCATCCAAGAAAGAAGGTCTAAACGGTCAACAGGAATTTAGGCCAGCACACTGCTCTGGCCAAAAATAAACACAAAATTGTACTACGCAATTGAGCAGAACGCTGAACGTTAATAATTAAAGGCTTTTTACTGTCTTGAAAATTGAAAATTTTCCACTCTTTGTCTGCACTAACGGCAGTGCGGGGGCGTGCTGACACGGTGTAACACAAAATAAACACAGAGCACACACAGGGGCAGCAACTGTAAATGTTATTCGTTACGAGAAATCACGTCCGTTTTACATTGGCGCAAGATAAGCACTGACACCAATCGGAATGGCAATTTCAATCACTATGAAGCTCGCTACTTAACATAGATGCTCCCCACTTAACAGTGAGCTTTTTACAGTCGTACATATATTCATTAAATGTGGCTGTTCATGGGAGTATCTGTGCCATATAACTCGGTTGTAATTAATTTAACTCAGTTGAGTTTTATATTGTAAACATATGTTGACCTGCCTGCGAATGGTGTGAATGACAAAACATCTGACCCGCAGGTTACAAGCAAAAATCACATATCGTTTATTAGCATTCCTTAGATTTTGCAATAATTTATTTAAAGTGGAGTTGTCTCAGCGTTTTGTAAGCATATTAATTGGGTATTCCGCCATTATTAATATACTCCGCTTCTAAAGGATCAATTGGTTTCCGCGCAAAACGCGCAGGTAGTTGCCAGTCTTCTATAGCCGGTCCACACGTTAGCTGCGGAATTATAAAGCAGACATTAATATCAAATATGTTTTAATAATAGCACACAACGTCTACTGTAGTAAATGGGCTTTAAAGTTAACCTTTTTGCCTCCTGTTTCCCCTGAACTTGCCTGCTGACTGGGGCCCGGGTTATTGCTAGCCGCTGCCAGACCACCCTTGCGAAATTGTATAAGGGGTATCCGTTTTGTCAACAAGACTAAATTTGGACGCACCATTTTATTTATTTAAGTTCTTTGAACACAAAAAAATAATTTTTAAGCAAAAGTTACGTCAAAACAGCTGATTGTAAGTACAAAGTAGTGTTGCCAGATTATTTCGAGCACAGATTCATTCACAGGGTACTGCGATATCGTAAACGTTGCCAATCACAAGCCTGCGCTGAAGAAAAACAAATTTGTTTGTACTAAAATTCTTAAAAACCTATTTATTAAATTGACCAGTGTAATGAGCATAGTCGGCGGCGGTACCAGCACTACAGCGGGCAGCGCCGGCAACAACAATGCGTTACCAATGGCGCAATTGGCAGACGGCTGGCTAGAGCTAGAGTCGGATCCGGGTCTTTTTACCTTGTTGCTTGAAGACTTTGGTTGTAAGTAAATGGGGTTGCAATATTTACAAAATATTATTAACACAGCATTTTTTGTAGGCCATGATGTGCAGGTCGAAGAAGTTTACGACCTGCAAAAACCTATTGAAAGTCCATATGGATTCATTTTTCTTTTTCGCTGGATCGAAGAACGTCGTGCTCGTCGAAAAATTGTCGAGACGACAGCGGAGATATTTGTGAAGGATGAGGAAGCGATTTCAAGCATATTCTTTGCTCAGCAAGTAGTGCCTAATAGCTGTGCCACACATGCTCTGCTTTCCGTTCTGCTGAACTGCAACGAGAACAACCTGCAGTTAGGTGAAACTTTAAGCCGTCTCAAGGCTCACACGAAAGGCATGAGCCCTGAAAATAAAGGCCTGGCCATTGGAAATACACCAGAGCTAGCGTGTGCGCACAACTCTCATGCAATGCCGCAGGCACGACGTCGTCTAGAGCGTACTGGTGCTGGCGTTGCGAGCTGCCGTTTCACTGGCGAAGCTTTTCACTTTGTCAGTTTTGTGCCCATTAATGGGCAATTATTCGAGCTAGATGGATTAAAACCCTATCCAATGAATCATGGCTGCTGGGAGGAGCATGAGGATTGGACTGATAAATTTCGACGCGTAATGGCTGACAGGCTGGGTATTGCAACGGGTGAGCAGGACATACGCTTCAATCTGATGGCTGTTGTGCCCGATCGACGGATTGCTATTACTCACAAACTGAAGATGTTGCGCACCAATCAGGCCATAGTGTCTGGCACACTTCAGAAGCTGCTAAAGGCTGACGAGCAGGGCGAACGTGAAGAACAGCAACGACCAGACACGCCTACCACTTTGCTGGAGCCAAGCGCATTTACGGCACGGGATTTGCAATCGTTGCTTAAAAATCTGGACACGGAAATTGCCATCAATGAACAGCACCTAGCCGATGAGAACGATCGTCGGCAAATGTTCAAAGTAGACGCCAGTCGTCGCACTCACAACTACGACAAGTTCATTTGCACATTCCTCTCCATGCTAGCGCATCAGGGTGTGCTCGGTGAGTTGGTCAGCCAACATCTTCTGCCTTCGAAGAAGATCAGTGGCCAAAGCGCTGCCAATCGTATTAGCAAGCAAAGCGGCTCAACAGCCAATACGGCTACCACCAATGCTAGCGCCAATGCAGGTTCCAACAAATCTCAGCCGCAGCAGCAGCAACAGCCACAAGCACCTCAAACGCCCAAGAATGGCAAGTCGCCGGTTAAGACGCCAGGACGTAGACGCAAGGGGCGCAACAAGTGCAGAAAGCGCAAATGAACTGCTCCTTAAGCAACTCAAATTCAATATAATATTATCACTATTATATAGTATAAATAAATATGTTAGTTAGCCACTAAATTTAGTTATTTATAAATCAACGTGCTGCATTTTTGGTTTTATTTGATCACTTTTTAATAATAAAAAAACATTTTGTTCATGTGATTAAATGTTCCAAGTCCTCTTGGCATTTAAAGGACCCAAATCGAGTGTGTATTAATGTAAATATATATATATTTCTATATATCTATATGGTAATTGTATAACAAAAAGAGAAAATAACAAATTAATTTGCTTTCAACTTTTGTATTCTCAATTCTTAGCTGCTTTTTCTTTCAGTTAATCGCGGCTTAAATGATGTAAATATTGTTGTAAATTAAACAACAAAACAAAAACAGTGCATACTAAATGTGTGTATGTGTAGTATGTCTTCATATGTAATATGTATATTGATTATGAACTATAAAAAAGGCATTTGACCGTCGGCCAGGCAAATGCTTAACAAAAAAGTGTGCCTACCATAGACAAAGACAATTGTTTGTATAATTGTTGTTCTTTTCTTTAGCTGGTGATGATTAGAAGGATGCTGATAGTTTGTTTTTGACTCGACTAAAGCTAAAATGGTTCAAAGCCTTTTATCGTCTAAGGATATGGCCGTACATATTTATATTTATGCATAATATTTAACGATAAGTGTGAGCAGTATAAGACCAGCCTTTAGAAAATGTAACATATTTTATTATGCTCTTATTTGTTGTTATTCTTTTTTCATTTTTTTTTTAGGATGTTTGGTGTATAAACACTTTGTTGTTACGAATTTTGCTCAGTCCACGAAAGAAAATGAAACAACGTTGACGAACAAACGTTGAACAACAGTTGACTATTTTGTGACTTATGTTTGTTTTTCTTCATGTTTATCTTCTATTTGCTTTCAATTAATAATATTGGTTTTTCT
Source organism: Drosophila macrospina (assembly GCA_035042075.1). NCBI lineage: Eukaryota > Metazoa > Arthropoda > Insecta > Diptera > Drosophilidae > Drosophila > Drosophila macrospina. Next base: position 935,236 of record JAWNLW010000277.1, on the reverse strand, counting down.
TGTTGTTGATGATGCATTCTTATTGTGGTTGCTGTTCTTGTTGTTGTCGTTACTGTGCTTGTATCGTATTAATCTGTTTGTGAATGCGTTCAACTAGCAACCGTCGCGGTTGCTGCTTCACTTCCATTTGTAAGTTGCGTGGACGTGGCTGGCTCTCCTGCTGCGGCTGCATCCTCTTTTGGCTTCTCAGTCTCTGACGCATTATTCGCATCATTATTATTGGCCGAAGCCACAATTGTTTTGAGAGCATCCGTAATTTCGTTCTCTTCGGTGTTCGTTTTCAAATGCTTTTCAATCTCGCTGCGCACCTTTACAATATCCTTTTGGCTAACAAAATAAATGCAACACAAATTGTTATCTACATCTGCACATATGTGGAGAAGAAGCAGTTAGACCCACCTGATATGCACAAACAGTATGCCATTGATTGTGTTTAGCATTTCCAAAACAGATCCCATCGATGGCGGCGTTATGTGAATGGGTGGCAGATCACTGGTCAGTTTGCCGTTGGAGTAGATGTCGTTCATCTTGCGTTGCAGCGCGACAGCCTCATGAGTCAACAGACGCAGACATTCCGCCGATTCGCGAGTCTTCTCATGCTTCTCACCCAGCTGTAAAGATTAACACATTTGATTATCTGCCCAAACAACGAACTAGATATGTTTTTCTAACCTGTGATTTGTAAATGGAGTACGTTTCCTTCTCATTGTTCAGTGCTGAGCGGAAATCGCCCATACAGGACTGAGTGCGTGCCATTAGATGATAACTGACCGCCACATGCATGGCCTTGTTGCCAAAGTACTTCAGGTTCAGCTTCAATGCGTGCTCAATGAAACGCAGCGATAGCTCATATTCACCCAGGGCATGCAGGATTAAGCTGATGTTGCTCTGTAAGTGGATTCACAAATGTGTAAAGATCTATGTGCTATTGTCATTCAAATCAATTAGCTACTTACATCGATAAGCGCCACCTCAGGATGATCTTCGCCACAAATTAGCACCAGCAGATAACGTGCACGATAGAGCAGTTTCAGGGACATTCCCACATGACCATTGGCAAACGAGTAGAGCGACAGATGTGCCTGATGAAGACAGATAAATTGAATAATTATTAATAGTGCGTGTTACGAAAGAAACCTAGTATGTAGACTTACGTATTCCAAGATAGTTGAGGGATTATCAATGCCATTGACACGTTCGCTCATAATAACAGCGCGCTGTTGAATGGCCAAAGCATCCTGGGCATCGCCCAGCAGATAGCTAAGGCGTGCCAGCATGCGGAGACAAGAGCCATTCTCCTGGTGCATGGCCCCAAAAACATTATTGAGCAAATTGAGAGCTTCACTGATGAGCTCGTAGCCTTCCTTAAGCATGCCCTGTTGGATTTTGGTTTGGCCAGTGGTGTAGAAGTTGTAGGCATCTGTGGCACGTGGACTGATGTGCTTGACCACGGGGAACACATTGACAATGTCATCGTCACCAAAAGTGGGCTTGTGTTTCGACTCAAAGTTATACTCGCGGAGCAGCACCTGTATGCCAACCTTAAGGCAGAAAGCGCGCAACAGGCTAATGCGCAGCAGTCCATACTTGGCTCCAGCTGTTTCAATCGAGTCACAATCCAGTTCCCAGTTCCAATACGCCTTTGCCTCCTTGCGAATCTGTTGCCACAAAGAACGAGGCGTCACTAGCGTCCAATCGTAGCTGCTACTCGATCCACTGGATGGGGCACCGCCTCCCGCAGCCGTTGCATTGCCATTCTGTGTTGCAGCTGCCTGTTGTGGTGATGCCTTTGATGCCTTTGCGGTTTTGTTATGCTTATTGTGCTTGTTACCATTGCTACGGGTCTGCTTCTTGTGCGCCTCCTCGCTGCTAACGGCGGGATTTACTGGTCCCGTGGTCACCAGACAGTTGAGGAAGTGACTGATGGCAGCCGATAGATGCAGTGGCTCCGTGCTTTGCATATATGTGTAGTAAATGTGCTTTGTGGCACGCACTATCAGCTCCATGATGGCAATGCGATGCAGGTAGTCCATGCGTGGCATCTGGCCAAGCATTTTAATCACCTTGCCCAGATAGCGTATGTTAATGCCGTGACTGTGCAGCGATTCGGTTAGACTCTGGCCATCGATGGGCGGCGATGAGTGAGCCATATGTTCCTTGATGAAGGCGGGAATTTGCTTAAGCACCAAAAATTGGGCAGCATCCTGGACGAGGCGCTTCTGCTTGGCCAGCGATTGTACACCCCCTTCAGGGCCGTCAATGTGTCGTATGCCTGGCGAGAAGACATCTGGATTGAACCGGAAGTCAAACTCTTTCTCCTTGAGTGAATCCACAGCGGCACAGGCACGTTTGACCACCTCCGCAGCCTGGACCTCGTTGGAGACGGCCACATTCGATTGCGCCTCGCGTATGGCATTCACTACGGCCTCAGCGCTCTTCGTCTCACTGGCACTTGGCGCTGACTCCTCCTGCTTTGGCTTTTCCTCCTCAGCCTTTACCGCTTCCGGCTGCTCCTCTTGTTTCTCGGCAATGGCGGGTAGCTCTTTCTCGGCGGAAGCCGCTGTTGCCTGCTTTTTGGCATTTAGTTGCTGCAGATGCACTGCAGCAATACGTATGAAAGTTACATAACGATCTTCAATGAATGCCTCGAGCAGCTCCTGGCGCAAACAGCACAGCTTGTGGCGATGCTCAATGGGGAAGCCCATGTCGGTGAGCTCCTTGCTCAGCTGCACATCCTCCAGCTTTAGGAAGTTCACATCTGGTGGGAACGTACGAAGCAAGTCGAGTATATAATGACGTCCATCGTTGCCAATGATGCCCTTGCACTCGACGGAGGAGCACAGCTCGACGGGCTCATCTCGCTCGTTGAGAACCGAGTGTGGCAATATCTTCAAGTGCTTGCCCGCCAGACGCAGCAGCTCCAGATATTTGGGATGGCTCAGCACTGTTTTACCAAAATCTATGGAGCCATAGACAACAGACTGTTCCTGTTCCCGCTCAAGGATGCCAGGTATGATGGACTGGGCGGTGACGCGATATCCACGATAGTCAATCACAACGGTGCCCAAGGTGTAGAGGCCTTCGATATCAACCGCATTATAGACGCGCACGCCATGCAGATCGTAGCGTGGCGCTACAAAGGCAGCATGATCGCCGCCAAGCTCCTTGTAATGATCGCGGACATCAAAGCCCAGCGAGAAGAATATATTGTTCCAGATGAACATCTGCATTTTGGCATCCTCACCCGGATTAATGGCCAGCACATTGCCATCGATGACGGCCATCGCTCCGCGAGTTGCCGCCGTCACAAAGTCACCATGTACCTTAAAGATTGCGCGCTCGCGCAGCAAACGCTCTGGCAGTGTCTTGCGTGGCAGTTCTCTGGTCGTCTGCAGTTCCTCGTTCCAGTCGCGGGTCTGACCGGGTATGTGCTCTTCGTAGCTGCAAGGTAAATAAAGAAATGAGAAAGAGTGAGAATAATTCATATATAATTATATAACTCAGATTGATCATCTGCAAGGAGATACTTACCCCAGCTTAGAGCTAAAGGCATCCTCGGCACGTATGGCATCCACGGTGTGCTCCAACTGTGGCGCTGACCACTGGTACACCTGGTAGGGAGTCGCCACACGCTCGAAGGCATGCCGCATCGTACGGCGTTTCTGGATGGCCTGGAAAGCGCGCCGGAACGAGGGTGAAATGTGAGAGAGTAAATCGATGAGAGAATGACTCAAGTGACTGGGATTGTCTGGCTTTGGATTGAAAGAATCGTCTGTTGACTGATTAATGTAGAAGCCCTTGGAGCAGGCAGAGATGTGAAAGCGTTTATCCTCCATGGTGACCACATACAGATACATAAGATCACCATGCAACTTGCGTGGACCGGGTGGCGGATTCCACGCCGATGTGGTCAGCACCTTGAGCGCCTGTGGTCCCTTCGCGTTTTTAATATTCGGATGAAGGGGCAGCAGCGGTGGCTCACGTACGCCGGGAGTCACATATTCGGGTGGTGTGCAGTCAACTGAATCGGGACGTGTCCTCTTCTTGTCCAGCAGATCGCCCTGTGTGATCGTATTCAAATAAGTCAGCGAGGTGCAATCGATACCATTGTAGGCATCAGCAGGATCCAGATTCTTCAGCAAATCACGCACATGACGCACATGAATGCGCGCCTCGCGCATTGTGTACGGCTCCTCGACGACGCGTATGGTGGAGCCCTGTTCCAAATGCTCGATGGTCTTCAATTCAGCAAAGTTGTCCAGCGTCACGTTGTCCAGCTGGAGGGAGAAGCACGTCCTGTGGCACGTCTCCTCGCGATCCATCAGCAGCTGATGGATCTCCTGAACCAGTTCCATGCTCGACAACTGCACGGAAAGCACATCTGAGCCAGGACTGCTGATGTTCACCGTGATGCCCACATCGTGTAAAGCGTCCAGATCAACATCCTCCGCTGCTGCTGCATCACCCTCTCCCACAGTTCCCTCTGCTGATGTGCCCTCTCCCCCTTCTGCTGGCGGTTTCTTCACCTCACCATCCTTGTCAGACAACACATTGGCATTGGCATCAGCGGCAATATCACCATTGACCGTTGCCTTTTCGGCGTGTCCATTGCTTAAAGGTGCAGCAGTTTCAACAGAGACTGCATCTTGGGGCGGGCTTTTGTTACGGTTTTTCTTGCCTGTGTTAATACAGAAAACAACAAAATAAGTTAGTCGAATTGGGGTCAAGGGTTAAAGCGATCGTATTAGCATATTTTGTATTATTTTTTCTTCTTAACGTATGTTAATGAGGGTATGTAACGCATGTTAATATACATAGATCTCAAGTGTAGCCGGCATCTAAATGTTGCTTACTTGTTACATAACTTCGCTAGTGTACGCTTACTTTTTCCATCCACTGTAGCCGGCTGCATGCGCGCACACACACACAAACATGTCAATAAATGCTGACGCATGCATGGGTGCGCATGCATATGTGTGCGTGTTGTAAAGCAAAACAAGAGAAAAGCAAACAAAACGAAACCTACGCGCTGATAAGGTAAGCCAGCCAATGGTTGAGAGCATGAAGAATGCAGCAAACAAAATCTCTAATCTCCATCAGAGAACTCGTTTTAACAGAATCACGTTAATTTCAACATCAAAAATGGATATGACATCAAACTCACAAATGTTTGATAAACAAGCAACAAACAAAGAGGATTCTGTTAGTTGTACGGGTGTTATTATCAAAAAATAACATGATTTACATAATTGACAACATTTATGAACGTGCATCTGTGAGATTGTTTGTTTGTTGCATTCATTTGCAAGCCTTAAGTGGCAAGCACGTGGTAATTGTAGGTTAAAGAAACACTTAATGCTGGGCGCCATCTCTGCTGGGGGTTAATGAACATCGGGCCAACGACATATGTATACTATGTACTATGTTGGATGCACATTACAAACTTACACATGTCTGCGTTGTCATGTTAAATGAAACACACGCATACAAACAAAATTACTCTCACGCACACTGTGTACGCTGTACGCAACTCCCACTTACACAAATGCAATTGAAACGCACGCGGTGCTGCCGCAGTCGCTGCTGGTGCTCATTGGGGGCAACGACAATAGCGCCCAGCAATAGACAGCGAGCCGCATTTAAAGCATTATAGAAAAAATACATTACGTAACGTAAAAATGTTATGTGATTGGCTTTTTTCACTAATATCACACTTTAGCACTCGTAGTGGCAGTTATTGCAATTCACTCTTTTTATACGTACAATTAGAAAATGCCAAAAAGGGTCAGAAGGAGGAGAGGAGGGGGCGTTGATCGAAAATGTCATAGTTAACGCACCTTTCTTCTTCGTTGCGGCGCTGCTGCCATTGACCAAGTTCTTTTCGCCGGCTGCGGCTGCGGCTACGTTGTTGTTGTTCTTGTTCTCCTTGGCTTTGGCCTTGCCAGTGGCACCAGAGGCAGCATCACCAGTCGCCGCCGCCGTATTCTTTGCATCAATCTCGAGCGCCATGCTGCTGTTTCTGCTTAAGCGCACTAAAACCAAATCCAATTTCTATTACACGTTCACGTTGCCGTGTTACACAACTCTACGCTGCTCTGCCGACTGCTGCTACACTTGCTTGCTTGCTTGCTCTCTCTGCTCTGCTCACTGCGCTCAAACCGATTGCGCGTTCGTGATTTTGATATTTAACTAGAATGTCTAATATTAACGGGGATTTGTTGTCCGTGTGGCTTGTCGTAAACATATGACAACTAGGTCTCCGGCTACTGCTTAGCGATTAGCGCATTACGGGTTAAGATTCTGAGTCGTTAATTTAGAAATACTGCCCTGGTATACTCGACGATTCTGGAAGAAAAACGGTCACATTGATGTTGTCGCGCGCTTTTAAATTGCTAATTTTTTTTATTACGCCGTTTTTCCTAAAAACCAGGCCCCGCCTAGAACATTTTTTTACTGTTCGAATCTCCTTTCAAAACTGAACGCCAAAAACTAAAAAAAGCAACTTTTGAGAAAAAAAAAACGAGAAAACACATACGGTTGCCACTTCGTTAAAATTGTTGCAATCAAATCATAGAAAAAAGGTACATATTTAAAAAAGTACCAACTTCATAAATGATCTTTTTTCATATTCTAAGCATATGTTAGTAATTTATTTTTGGTAGCCGTAAATAATAAAAAAATAAAACATTTGTATCTATACACGGCGTTTTAAATAAAACAAAGCATAACAGCTAGAAGGCTGCGTAATGCAGCCGTAATAAGCAGCTGTCTTTGCGTCTGGAACCCGACAGTGTGATTGACAGTGTGTAAATTGCCAGTCAAATGAAACGCTCAGTCAACACGCGAATGGTTAAATGGGTTTTTAATGTCAACAACAACATGTCGCTAATTAAAAATTTAGTAAAAGAAACCGAAAACAAACCGCGAAAGAAGCAAAAGAATGGCGACTCGGACAGCAGTGATGCCGGGGAAAAGGACAAGCCATTGGGACCGTTCATCAAGACAGCCACGGACCTGCAACGGTTGAAACTCGAAAAGCTGATGAAAAATCCGGTAAGCAGACTGTGTACTCATTTTCAACATAAGCTAATCAAGTAATTAATGACAGGAAAAGCCAGTTATAATACCTGAACAGCGACGCGAGCGGGACTACATGTCCTCAGTACCCACATTTGTGCGCAACGTGATGGGGAGCAGTGCTGGTGCTGGTTCCGGTGAGTTTCACGTCTATCGTCATTTGCGACGCAAGGAATACGCACGCCAAAAGAATATACAAAACCAGAGCTTACGCGAGGCCGCTGACGATGCCTTTCAGCAGAAATTGGATGATAATAAGCGAATTGCCGAAGAGCGTACGGCCAAGAAGCGTGCCAAGCGTCTAAAGAAAAAGCAACGAGCCAAGCGACCCCGGGACCAAAAAACCTATGACGACAAGAGACCAGAGGGTGAATCCAGTGGAAGTGCATCGGAAGCAGAGACTGAGGAAGCAGCTGCACTTGACGCAGAGAAAGGCAAAGAAGAGAAGGAAGAAGAGGATATAAACGAACCTTCTGCAGAAACTGAAACTGATGCAGTGGAACAAGAATCTTGACTTAATTTATTAATGATTCAATTAAAAATAAATATAGTTCGTGGCTTAGTAGTGAAACAAGTTTGAGATTTTATTCATGTATGTTTATATATTAACCATTTTATATTTTTTGTGTAACGATACAATTGCCATTGTAGTTATAATTGGCGTCTTATCGTATGCATTTCTTTTGTTGTTTATCATCATATTAGGCCATCGTTATTAAAGCAGCTTTGGTGATTAGAGAAGCGTTTAGGAAATATGCATTGAGTGTTTGTATTATGTTCATAGTAAGATTCACGATTCGCATATCTTATGGTAAAATACATGTATGTAAGGTGCATCATAAACGAGAACTTGAACGCTATAATCGAGAGTGCTCGAATCTGCAGTGCTCTGTACCTCATTCTTGGATGTATCTGTATTAGCACCTATAGTACGTACCATTTCCTATGGGTACAGAGTATATAAAATGTCATAAATTGTTCATTTTTTTCGATTTGTTTTTCTTTTGTTTCTTGAAGAAGCAAATATTTATTGTTTACAGTAGTTTTTGTTTTAGTTTAAATCCACAATCCTGTTGTTGTTCTTCTTTTATATACGAAATGTTTTTTCTTTTCAATGTTCCACAAATAATTAATAATGTATACATATACTTATATATTTTTTGCCTTTGCACTTAGAACAATTAATTATAATTAAATTTGCAGCATTTTTTCTAACGTAAATCATATTTTGAACTTACAGCAAACTTAAGCTTGTACACATTTCATAGGTTTTATTTGTTATACCCTGTGCCCATCGAAAATGGGCAAAAATGGTATTGTTACTTTTGTTTATGTTTAAATCCTTTAGCAAAAAAGAACACAAAACTAAGAGCTTAATTCGAAAATCATTCAATAAAAGCTTTGTCAATGTTATTCTCTCAATAAAAATTACTTCAATTTCATATTTAAATAAAATTTCAAGTAATTCATAATAACAAATTGGCCTTGTTTATAAATCGTTCGCTTTGCATTTTTAATATTATAGAAAATACTTTTGCGTGTTTGCTGCATTTTTGTTTGTGGTTGAACTTTTGTATTGCGCGAGGGCGTGGCATGAATTCATCTATTAATATGCGCTTACATGCAAAATATTCAATTACATCGAGTGTGTGTGTGGGTTTGTGTTTAGTTCCGCTATATTATCGACTGTGTGAGTGATTTAAACATTTGGATTTGACAAAAACATTTAGTTGTACAATTTTTTTTTTAAATATATATTTTTTCTTCAAATTACTTTTCCACTCACAAAAATATCTACGAAAATTGAACTACAGATCTTAAGTTTTGTCGGCTAGCGAGCGTGCTTTGTGGGCGTTTGTTTTATAGTTTGTGTTCTTGTTGTTGTATTTCTGAGGCGTGGGTCTACACAGCATCTAAATTAACAGTAATCGTATGTATATTAAATATATGTATATATATATATATAAATATGCATTTACTTTGTATATAGTTGGTAGGATGGTAAGTTAATAAGGAGACCGTAAATTAAATAAATATTTCGTTTTGTTTTTCGCTGATTTGCAAATTGATGCTTTCTCGGATTTAACTTTAAACGTATTCATATACATATATATATATCATTTAACATGTATATATTTATATATATATATATATGTTATATGTATATTGCATTGACGCATCTGGTAAAGGTGGCTGAGACTGTGTGTTATGTGTATGTGGTTTGCATATTTAAATATATATGTTTGTATATATATATTTATATATAAATATTGTAGATTTATTAATTATGTTTAAATTGAGAGAAATAAGCAAATCCTTTGCTGAGTTCTTAACGACATTCCCAAACTTTAACTGTTTGATCCACACTGCCGGAAATGACATACGGATGCGCTTTGTGAAAATCTAAAAACCACAAGATAGAAGTAAGTTTTATTAAAATATACAAACAATATTAAAAAATATATATTATGTGATTGGACTCACCAATGGATGTACAGAAATGCTGATGCGCATAGAGCGTCTTCATGCATCGTTTGTTGCGCAAGTCCCAGACTCGTATGGTCTTGTCATCACTGGCCGATACCAAATATTTGCCACCCGGATGGAATGCCAAGCCACGCACCCAATTGTCGTGCCCGTTCAATGTGAGCAAGCAGAGCCCAACGCTCACATCCCAAATGCGTATGGTTTTGTCACGCGAACCAGACGCCAGGAATGGTCCCTGATGATGACCTTTCTTGTTATCAGCGCCTGCTGCCTCGTTTATCGCTGATGCGGCTGCCTCTGGCGCCCAGGCAATGCATTCCACCGTGTGCTCGTGATCGCGTAATTCAACCTGCATATCATAGAAATATACATTTTAATGACGAAAAATAAAGAAATTCATAAAAGCATCGACATTTTATTAGTATAGTCGAGCTATTTTATTTAATCCAAAATCACATTGATAACATCAAAATGTGCAAAGCAATGCAATGGAATCCATTCAAATGTACTTGATCAACCCCTGTTACAGGATTTCCTTTCATTTTCTTGCTTACCTTGCAGTCTTTTGAATTCGTCAACCAAACACGTATTGTGTGATCATTTGAGCATGTGGCAAAGATGCTGCCTTCGATGTGCACGCGCACCATTCGCACCCACTCCCGATGGCCGGTGTAGGTTTTTACGCAGTAACTAACGGAGGATAAAAACGATTAGCAATGGGATAAAATTATAAGGGAATGGAACTCACCCCGTGGCCACCTCCCACATTTTGATGGTGCGATCACGAGATGCGGATAGCACATAATCTCCGGCGGGCACAAAGGCCACCGAGGACACATTGTGATCGTGGCCATGCATGGTTTTAACACACTCGTAGCTCTGTTGGAAATCCCACAGTTTAATAGACAAATCAGCGCTGCAGGAGGCTGCAAATAGTACAAGGTTCACAGTTAAATTACTAATCTTATTTGTTGCTGGAAGCAGTTACCTAATAGCTTGCCCTGCGCATCGAATGCCACATCCTGCACAGAGTCTGTGTGACCTTTGAGACTACGCTCATATTCGCCAGTTTCGAAATCCCATATCTTAATGGTGGCATCTTCTGAAGCGGAAACCATCAGTCCGAATATTGGATGAAATATAACCTATTGGAGAATAAATAATTAATAGTTACCTGTTTGTTATGCTTTGTTATTGAGCTTACCCTTGTTATGCTTGCACGATGCCCTGTCAATGAGTATTTCTCTGGGGGCCTGGGTATCCATTCGCCAGGCGTGCGTTTGTTCTTTGTTGGCGCACCCTCAATGACCTCCTTCTCAGCTTCAGTTAGCTTAGCCTCTAGTTCCATTACCTTCTTTTGCAGTCGTATGACAGATGTCCATTTCTTTTCTAGCAGGCCTCCAAACTTCTTTTCCGCTTCTGTGCTGAGATCGGCCTCCTTGCGAAAGGCTTCCAGTGAGTCGGCATACCCATTTGAGCCCAAATAATCGGCAATCGCTTGGTTACTAGAAATACAAAATAATTTAGATACTGGACTACTTTTTAGATGTGTGTGTACGGTGATTTCTTACAGCTCCTCGCGCTGCCGCTGCGACAACACCATTTTCATGCTGTTCTCCGGTTTGGCCGAGCTTCAATTCTTTTGCTGTGGCTTTGATTCGTTGCTGCTTTCTTGTGCAATGCTGTAAAGAAACCAAAGAATGAGCATACGAGCAAACCGCTTCAGTATAATAAATGAATGACTGAACAGGAAATTAGTTTCACAATATGAAAAGGCAAGTTTCGCAAAGGGGCAAGTCACCCACATAAGTTTTTGCTTCTTTTTTGTTGCTGTTATTTTGGCAATGTTGCCACAAGAGGCAACGCATCTTTAGCTTGCATACTCATCATTATTCTCCTTCATCATTTCATTGTTTCACAGCGTGGAGCATGATGATCAACAAAATGATCATTATCAGACTCCGAATTGTTTCGTTTTGTGTGTTTCTGGCACACAAATGTTGTTCGTGTGGTCGCCATTAAAGCGCGCATTGTCTGCAAAACCTAAAGCTCGACAAAGTTGGCCAATCAGCAGACAGCAAACTACTTGTGAACTTTACTTTGCACAAATGCAACCCTGTTTGCAATTGATAAGCATTGTTCATAATTTTCAACTAATTCAAAATAGTCAAAACAGCAGCAGCTGTTGTTGTATTGTAGTTGTTTTAAATGCCATTCCAGACACTTGTTGGTTTTGGCAAAGCAATTCAATTAACTCAAGGTAGCTACGTTGACTTTGCAATAGACGAACAGCCAAAAATAAAACAACAAGCAATAACAAATCACAGGTGGCACGCAATAAAGCGACTATCGGACTAAACGAATCAGTGAAAAGTAAACGAAAGCATAACGCGCTTGTTTTTTCTTGATAAGCATTTAGCGATGGACGACGACGACAAATGTGTGTGTGTGTGTATAGAGTTGCCAACTACAGTAAAGTTACAAGCTACGATGACAAAGCCAATTAGCAAGATCTAACGGTAGTTCAAGCAACTTCTTATAAGTAAATAACGCAAACGAAAGAGAGACGCACAACAAAGTCCAAGCTTAGACTCTACATACACATACACGCATAAACATAACCAAGCGCACACTCCAAACGAGGAAATGACGTTTTCAGATTATTTTTGGACGCTTAACCATCGCCAAATAATATTTAACGATTTTTGAACTAGCTGCTTAACTCAAGGCATATTTACTCTATGCATACATACATATGTATGTACTTTTAACGAAAACTGACCAAACAAGTTCAAGCGCTGAAGCGTTTTTGCGACGACGCCGACATCGACATTGAACCAAGCCATGAGTCACGCCTGGAGGCACTGCGAGAGCGAATTCTACTTTTATCAGCTGTTGGGACATTTTCATATTGGGAGTAGTTAAACATACAAATATGACAGTATGGAGCGCTGTTCCAACTGCGCATCTAAATATAAAATAAAAATCAATACAGAACACGAAAAGTCAGCACTAACGTCACGCGTATTAACGGAACGCGCGTGGGTTGATTGGTTGCTTGGGCGGGAGTAAACGAAGGTGGTGTCTAATGCCGGACAACGACAACAACCGTTTTGTTGTGGCAACCAGGCATGCGTTTTATTCTTATTGGGGCCAGAATTCCAATACAAAGGCATGCGCCTTGTAACTGCTATCTAAGTAACAGTGTGGGTAGCTAGTAACGGTGTCCCAGAGCAACAACAACAACAACAATAAATACCGCTACGAGGGGGCGTTTGGGTCACACGCTGCAAGATTTGAAAGGCGTCCACTGACGATACGACGCCATCCAACAAAAACAGCAGCGGTGATAGCTGCGGAAAAAGGGTTGCCAGCCAGCTGATAATCGTACCTTAATACACACATTCATAGGTATTCTCATGTCTCAGTTCCGTTTGAATTGTAAATAGGCAATTCATTTACACATCCATGCTTAGTTGGCAGAATTCGCGTGGGTTGCTCTTGCCAGAGCTGCAATCATACATACAAGGATGCAATTAAGCTCTCTCTGAGAGAAACAGAGAGAACGACTGTGCAAAAGAGTGAATCGAAGACCTTGCACTTGCCTGTTTGTTGCATGCTTCTCACGCTTTGTATATTTCATTATTTCACGCACACCCACACACGACATTGTAAGAATTTGGTAATGCAGCCAATCAAGTGAATGTATCGAGTGTCAGTTATCGCATTGTTCACTGCTAATACACCTGCCAACAGATGTCTAGACACGAGACAGTTAATTCGCATTAACAATACCCTTTAACTGGGAAAGTCGGACAAACGAAAGTACATAAATATCTATGTATGTAGGTACAATGTAACACTGAATAAGCTCGTGTGCAAACATTTAGCAGATAAGGCAACTGATGAATACAAAATGAGAAGATAGAGAGAGTGAGAGCAAAATACTGAGTTGAAGACAGACAGAAGACATTCTAAAAAGACAGGGCTTAAAGCATCAGAAAACAAACTCAATAGATAATGGCAGCAGTAATTTGCGGACAATTTGCACAGTCCACAGTCTCTCAGACTTGATGACTCCAGAGTAAAAAAACCAGCTTAGCTCAGCGAATTGCACACGTTCTGGGAATTGCACCGAGCACTGTTAACAATGCTTTATACGGGCCCAGATACCAAAGACAACACATGTAAGTTTTGTTAGCGTAAGTATATACGTATGTGTGAGATGGCCAATGCCAAAGCAGCCCAAAACGGAAAACTGTAAAAAATATATAAAAAAAACAAGATTTCTACCAACTCGGAATAGCTGCATTTGAAGAACTGGTTTCATTTTATCTTTGGCCCATGTAAAAAGCTGTTAGAGGTGTTGGGTGCAGGCCAAGGAATGGGAATCGGTTGGTGGTGTTTGTTCTGTGTAAAAATCGATCAATTTTGTAGCAAACGAGGAGCATGGGGAAAAGGGAGGATACATGCGCAAAAAAAAACACACACACACTGACACAAAACTGACGCAGGGGCGATGTGTCATCGCTCTTGGTGGTTGTAAAGATTTTAAATTGTTTTTATTATTTGAACCTTTGAGTTATGTTGTCCAATATCATACACATTTTAGTTTACACTTAGAAGCATTATTTGCATAACTTTTGCTTGTTGTCTTTACTTTTCAATAACAAAAACACAACGTACAAACCAATCGCATTGAACACAATAACAACAACAACACTGACACTGACGAAAAATAAAAACTGTTACGACGGCCATCTTGAATGAGCAGCGCAGTCAGCGTCGCTGTCGCAGCGCATAGAAAAGGCAATATGCAAAATTGAAAAAGGCCAAATACATTTGTTAAACACGCACATTTGCCACAAAATGAAAAGGTTTCAAATGGGTTTTAGTTTCTTTCTCTTATAGTCGCGAACCAATACACTGCCAGTGTTCATACATATGACAAATTTTTCTTTTTCCTATTTGCCCATTACATACACTTCGTTGCTGTCGCGCAAACGACACTGCAAAAATGGATTTGACTATGCGTTTCAACGCGTGCACTTGCGATGATTGAACGTATTTCAAGGCACACTACGCATACTTACTCAAATTGTTATTTTATGTATTTTCAACTTATATTATTTTTAATTAAATGGAAAATAATTACGCAGAAGTCAAGCGCGGCGACAAATGCTTCCAATACCTTTCGATGCTTTCGACGTATCGATGCCAAACTGTTGTTTATCAGCACTATTACAGGGTGGCAGTGTGACATTGTTATCGATATTTAAAGGAAGCTTCGACTATCGATAAGTAGGCTAAATGCTTATTACTTGTATCAGCTGCTTTTGCAGGTCTGGCGCTCATTTCGAATTTATATTATTTGATATTTCTTGCATATTATTGTTTTTTTTACTAACAATACACTACTTGAGTTGTGCAACACTGTAAATTGCATAAATCTACAACAGAACTGCATTGTATTGTTTTTATCTTGTATACACAATTACAAACACACACAAATACTCAGTCATATAAAGTTAGAGTGAACTTTTGCTTATCAGTAGAAATGAAATGATACAGCCATGTGTTATTATTTTTTTACACTCAGTTGTCGACTAACACTCAACGGAAACGGTTATACGTTAAAAGGTTAAGCGTTATATGGTTGCGCATATTCAAGTACAACTTTATACAATTCTATCGCGCGTATTTCAAGCAACATCAATAACAAAATATTAATACCATTTGTGAGTGCTTAAAAGAGGAATGATATTGTTAGCAACAGTGATGTGCATCGATTGCTGATTGGTGATGCCAATCAATTTAATGAGCAAATTGCCAAAATATGTAAATGATTCGCCAATTAATGACGGCGTCGTTATCAAGCCCATGCGATTCTAATCAGCGTTACAAACGCTTCCACTTCCAGAGTACATACATGAGTATGATAATGGTTGACAGTTAAAAAACTAAAGGTGCAGCCAATCTGTGCGACTTGTAATTTGATTTGTAACGGAAGCACATCCTTAATAAGAGCAATAAACATAAACTATTAATGAACATTGACTTGCAATACTTAAATACATATAGTTGTTTGTTTAGAAATATGGAGAATGTATGGAGAAAGAATTTATCAACTTGCCATATGCAGTGTGTTATCAGGAGCCGCTCTGATTATATATATTGCTGATATGATAAAAGACTAAATACCCAGCACACTCCAGCGTTTACTTCCAACGACCATTTAATTGTTATTATTGGCTTATTTGTTGTTTGAACGATGTTGATTTGTGTGCGTGGATGATTTGTGGCTTTCAAATTAGCGTTAAATTCTTTTGCGCTACCTGTCAATATGTTTGGTTTACTTAAACTGTAAGCAATCAAACATGGAATATTGTCTAACTACTGCTAACAATACAATTTGTCAAACTTGATAACACAATGCTGTTGCCGCTATTAATAATACTCGTAGTATCGAAAAAAATGTAATTTTATTTGCTTTAAAGTGTATCTCCGCAATGACTTTCATTGCGATGGCTGCCACCAAATTAGTAATTAGCGTTGTTTTCTTTGATTAAAACGTCAGCACTAAATAGATGAGGGACACATTCGCTTACATATGACTCTTATGATGAAATATCTATCATTTATTCGAGCGTAGTGCGTGATAAGATTTAAACCGAAGCTCTTGTCTGTAGGAACATTTTAACCGTAAGAATTCCAGCAAATCCATCAAATCTAAAAAAAAAATAATCGATTGCTTGTTCAGATCATTATCTTTATCTCTGTATTCGTATTTTCGTTTAAAAAACTCTTTTCACAGCTGAAGTAGTCGTATTTTCCGTGAAGTGCCTTGATAAGCTTCGCCCAATCCCCTGGACTTGGCATTGGTCAAGTGAGCGCTATATAAGTAATATATAAAAATATATATAAATATATTTTGCTTTATTTATAATCGCGGTTTTGACTTTTGTTCATTGCCAATTCCAGAGAACTCTCAATTGTACAATTTTTTACTCCTCTGCAAGAACTTGAGTCATAAATATTTAAGATTCCATTTGTTTTCAATTTGTTGAAAAATCTTTGTAATTATCATAAATTTGTTAGAGGTTTTTCAACTTTGACAAGTTCAATTTACTGAACATTTCTTTTCCAAGAATACCAGACAGATAAACTTTTAGTTCATTTTAAACAGACTGAAATGTTTTAGTGTTGTCTGAGAACTTTATTCGAATTTTATGTTAAAGAGTTCTTATTAAAATATAGAATAGTTTAAAGAGAAACAATTATAATGCTCAACTACTTATGACTAATATGTGACTGCTTTGACAATTAGCTGTTGGTTTTCTACAGAGAGCGGGTCAGATATTATACGTAGTTGAATAATTGTTCCTTTGTTTATAATAAATAATGGTTAATACAATGTATAATTAACATTTGAACTGCCAAATTCTTATATATCACGTATCACTCAAGTTGTTGTAATTTTTGTTTTGTTTTTGTATATTTTTTTTTATTGATTTGCGTCTGATCAATATAAATGTGCTCATTGCACTTTAACGAGCTGCTTTCTTATATGGTGGGGTTAATACTTTCGATACAAAGTTAATTGTTTTTATTTGTTGTTTTTTGGTTAAAGGAAATTGAAAACCGGTTAACGATACGTATACGTAATGCACATGTTGCTTTATGAGTTGACTTTGAACTTGATTTAACTTCCGAATTCGCATTGTATTTCCAACAGCATCTGCTGCAATGTGGTCCTAAGATGAGGCACAACAAACACGGGAAGTCAAGGACACGGCTTTATGGACTCATCAGCATAACGTCACTGCTATTGGCTTGGTCCCAGGCGCATGCTCAATCGGCAGCTCCATCTGTTACTGAAAAGGATCTCAATGATTGTAAGTACGGTATAACTATCTCTATTACAATAATATCTTGCACAAATTGATTTGCTTTAAGTGGTGCAAGTGAATGTGGTTAGCTCGATTTATACGCTCAGCTTTAGCATCGGAGATGAGGACAAGGATAAGTATACGATTGAGAACATAACATGCCGCACAGGCAGTGGACCCTCAATTGTGGCTAATGAGCAACATGTCTGGTAAGGCTGTGGCACATATTGAAGTTTATATCTTCAGTTGACTTTATATTTTATTACTGCATAGTGAGGGACTCGATCCCTGCTCCCTCTACACAAGCGTTGTAATACTAAAAGCTACAGATGCTGAAGGAGCCACGCCCATTGAACAGGTCATGTTCGTCTATACGGGTTACAAAGGTGAGAGAAGCGACTTTTAGTCAAGTTGAACGTCTTATCAAGAGACTATTTCCTTGTAGAGCCAGAGACCCATTTGACCTCGGTTAATGCCACGGAAACAAGCATCGTACTCAGCTGGGAGACCAGCGATCGCGCCTGTGTGAAGACCTTTGAGATCTCGGCCATTATACCGGAACATTCGCAGTCGGCGCAGCGTTTGAAGGATGAGAGCTCGCACACATTTATGAATATGTGGCCCTGTAGCATCTACAATATCACCCTGGAGACGAAGAACAATGACTCCATCTCGGTCGACAATGATACAACGCTGGTGGAGACACTTTACCTGGAACCGGGAGAGCTAACCTTAACCTTAAGCAATAGTTCGAATGGAGACATGCAGATGACATGGAATGAACCGGATAACAAGAGTTGCATCAGAAATTACACCTTCATTTGGCAACGCATTGATTGTGAACCGGATGAGGAGATGACCACAACAACCATGGAGATGGATGGCATGACAACGTTAAGCGATGATACGAAGGTATCTCAAACAAGAGGTGAGTCTCCCTTTGAGTACTGGTAAGGTTTCTTTGTTTATTATGAAGATACATATGTGCACAGAGTATCCCGCTGTCCAGCACTCTCAGATATTACATTCTTATTTGTTTTCTATTAATCAGCTGCGTGCAAATGGGAAGAATCATCCAACTCTTCCACATTGAAGGAGTTCACCTTCAAAGACCTCCAGGGCTGCGACTTGTACTCCATCGAGGTCTTCATCAATGTGGAGCGGCATAAGCTGCCCAAGGCCGTCGCCACATTCATATCCGCCGAGAAAAGTAAGTAGCAATTGAATTGACTCCAGTATTTCGATACTAATCTTGATCGCGTCAGTTCCCAGCGCTGTTTCGGATCCCTATCAGATTGTGAATGCCACGGAGGTGCAATGGTTTTGGTCACCACCCAGCGATCATGTCAAGTGTGTGGCCAATTACATACTGAATATAACTGGACCGATACAAAGATTGGAATATGAAAGTGACGAGCAGTTAACCAATGAGACATTCATACTCTTTAAACAGCTGCAACCTTGTGGCATCTACAACGTGGAGATCAAGGCCATCTCTTTGAATGGAAGTGCGGGGGCCAAATTTCAAAGCCAGAGCACACTGAGCGAGGATCGTAAGTGATCACTGGGTGGTTCACCACATGATAATCCCTATCAATATCGTTATCAACAGAACCCTCACAGATACTCGAACCGATTAGCACTCTTGGTAATTTCTCAATCGAATTGAACTGGGAGACGCCAGAGTATGCTGATCTTTGCATCGCTGGATATCGTACATCCGGCTGGATGGATGATGACAAAGTGGTGGAGGCTCTCAGTGTCAGTACCCAAAGCAACTCGGTGCTCTTCAACAAGGAACTTATTGCCTGTCAGGCATATACGATACAGATAATACCCTTTACCCGAGAGAATCTGGATGGTGAGCTGCGCCAGATTGAAGTCGAGACAAAGGCGGCTGTTGTGAACCATGAAAAGGTCTAATCATCTTTATTTTCTGACTTATTGAGATATCGATTAGTATATGTTGGGTTTGTGTCCATTTTACAGATTATACTGCAGGTGGCGGGCAGCGGGGCGACATCACATGGACTGGAGCTGAATGCCAACAATCAGGACTATGATAACAATTGCCAGACCTTCTTTGCACACTTCAGCTGCTCCACCAAAGCGGAAGTGCCACAAACTTATGCCGATAAGCATGTGGAGAGTTATCGCGAGAGCAGGCGATTCCAGACAATCATCGAGCCTCTCTCCCCGTACACATCCTACATGTGCAGTGTGCAGCTCTATAATGTGGCTGGTGTCTCAGAACCCAAGAACATCACCGGTGAAACGGTCATTACCAAGGGCTATTGTAAGTGGACTGATCAGTTCCAGAGTCAGTTCCGTCAAACATGTAAAGTCGATTGTCTATTACAGTTCCCGATCAACCCGAGGACGTAATGCTCATTGATGTAACCAAAAACAGTCTGGAATTCTCATGGAAGGCACCTAGGTATCCAAATGGACCCATCAAATACTACCAAACATTCCTCATGCGCTACGAGGCCGACTACTTTGTGCCCAGCACATGCGAGGCTGTCGTCGAGCTTAACAGATTTGATACCAAAGGTGCTTCAATGCAATTCCAAATCCCTTACCATTTGCTAATCCTTAGTTCACCTTTTATAGGAGGCGAATCCTTCACATTTCCCGAACTAGCTCCAGCCGTCAAGTACATTATGCAGGTGGCTGCCCAGAACGACTTCGGCTTGGGTCAGTATACGGCACCTCTCATTGGCACTACGAAACCAGATGGTAAGCGACAATAGCTTCAGTTGTGATTACGCTGAAGTTCCGCTGAAGGGGGTTCCCCTTCTCTTTCTGCCCTTGCAGAGGGTATTATAATTCCGTGCAGGAATGTGTAACGCATTAATGCAGAGGTATTACAGATATATAGTCGGTTCTTTTGTTAGTTTTAAAGCTCTCTTAAGGAAACTTTGTGTAGCTAACCGACCAGATTGGTTGAGAAACAACGATTAGTATAAATAACTTGACTACTTCTTTATATATAAACCTCTGCAAGGGTATACAATCTTTGGTGTGTCGAAGAGAACATTCACTTCTTGTCATAAATATCAACAGTGCCAGAACCAGTTACTGACCTGAATGTGACCTCGCAGGGTCCGTCACCGGATCCAAATGTCTACAAAGCCAACGTGACCGTAAACTGGATCATACCCTGTAAATCGAATGGAAAAATCGAATTGTTCATTTTAAGCTTTACAGGTAAACGGGATGAGCAGCAAATAGCATTCGAGCGTCGTGTGGATCTAGATATCAGCGATAAGAAGGGTCGCATGTCCTATACTGAAACAGACATTCTTCCGGAATATAATTACTCCGTCAATGTGTCCGTGAAGAATGAAGGTGTGGACACATTGAGTAAGGGTGCCGAAAAGGACTGGCAATCTCCATCGGGCTGTAAGTATTTTAGTATTCGATTCGAATTAGTTGTACATCAAATATGAATCGATTCTTGATGTAGTGCCCTCTCACCTGGGTGAGGATGTCGTGCGTCAGATGCGTGTCAGCGCCTATGAGACAAATCATCCGACAAGCTCGGCGATTGTGCGACTGCCCGGCAATGTTTTAACCTCGGATTCGGGTAAAATTGTCTATATAGCGTTGCTTCTATCACAGAAGAATTGTGCCGGCGACCCAGTCCTGCAGCACGATGTGTTGGGCTCTGATGACTGGCCCCCGGTGCCGTCCTGGGATCAAGTTGGTGGCGACTGCATTTACCAGTATCAAACAACACCAGTGCGTTGGGATCCTAGGAAAACACGAGACATGTCGGACGAGGAAATCGTCTTTACAATTGGCACCGATAAATGCCCCGATCAGACCAAGCGCTATTGCAATGGACCCCTTAACGCCAACACCGAGTACAACATGGTTGTCCGTCTGTTTACCAACTCGGGATATAATGATGCCGCATTGCTAGAGTTTAAAACAGATGCAGCTATCAAGGTGACGCTGATCTTGGTCAGCGTTTGCAGCTGTCTTCTCCTGGCCTTTATCCTGGGTCTAATCCTGCTTTGGGTCCGCAAACGGATGGCCTGGTGAGTGCTAAGGATCTGTCTGCAATTTGTGTTTACATTGTTTAATCTCCTTCTGTTTACGCAGGCATCGTGACTCTGGACAAGGTATTGAGGATCCATTTGGCAATGTGATAGCCAAGAACTTTGCCATATTCTATGCAGAAGTTGCCAAGCCGGAAAAGCTGACACGCGAGTTCAAGGAAATTACCGTAGTTGCTCTGGAACTGAGCTACTCTGCTTCCGAGCTGGGCAGCAACAAGAATCGATACGCAGACATTTATCCCTGTGAGTTGGAATTCAAATAGATAAATTTGAGATCACTTTGGAATCAACGTATTTATGCATTGCAGATGACAAGAACCGCGTTATATTGGACATAGATAGCGAAGGGTCTGACTATATCAATGCCTCTTTCATCGATGTATGTGTATCTATCTCAATCAGCCTCAATGTATACTATAGAAATCTCTACATTTTAGGGTCATACACGCAAAAAGGAATACATAGCGACCCAGGGTCCCAAGCCGGAGAGTGTCATGGATTTCTGGAGGATGATACTACAGCATAATGTGCGCGTCATTGTTCAGGTCACACAATTCCGAGAGGGCAATACGGTATATAGAATCTAGATCGTATCTAGTCGAATCTACATTTTTAACTATGATGAGTACACGTTGCTTTGCAGATCAAATGCCACGAGTATTATCCATACAATATGCGTGGTCTGAGCGTTACCATCAAGTCCAAGGAAATCTTTGACATCTACGATCGTACTGAACTTTCTGTGGTCCATGAAAAATACGGTTTCAAGGAGAAAGTTGTGCATTTATTCTTCAAGAAGTGGCCCGATCATGGCTGTCCCGACGATCCCACACATCTGATAACCTTCGTGAAGAAAGTTAAGGCCGAGAAGCGTCCCAACTATTCACCAATTGTGGTCCACTGTAGCGCAGGTGTCGGACGTACGGGCACTTTTATTGGCCTTGATTTGATAATGCAACGCTTGAAAAGCGAATCCAAAATCAACATTTTCGAAACTGTGAAAAAACTGCGTTTTCAGGTAAGTTACAAGCTGATTCCCGTAGAGCCTATAAATTGTTTTAAAAGTCTCTTCGCATTTCCACAGCGCATGAAAATGGTGCAAACCCAACAACAGTACACGTTCCTTTACGCCTGCACCTATGAGTTGGTCAAGCACAAAATTCCACGTGCAGCGCTCAAGCTAGAAGGACGTCCAAAATCTGCAAACACAGCGCCTCTGTCTAATACAAAGAAAGTCAGTTTTCCAGTTGCTGAAGCTATCGTGCAGGGAACTCCAGATCCAGAGTTGGGTAACAGCGACACAAATGCATCCACATCATTGCAGCTTCGATTTGGTGGATCACGCAAGTCAAAAGATTTGGATTCGTTATATGAGCAGCCAGAGCGCAACAGTTATGGTCGGCAAAGTAATGAGAATGGAGAATGTGCCATTTGATTGGATTTTAATGAGCATTTTGTGACATCATATAAGTATGTGTGCGTATTTATTGTATTATACTTATGTATATAAATTAGCAACAATAGTAGCCAAAGAGCATTGTACTGTGAAAATAAACAAATATATTATATAACTTCATTGGTGGGGGAAATGCAACTTCTTCATTTTATCAATTTAATTTTACGCAAACGTTAATTTTCAGAACACAGTAGCTTTATCGTAATTACAATTATCGAATAAAATTAAATTTCCTCCACACAATTATCGATTACACATCGATGTTTTAGGATAGCGACAACTCTATTGCATTAACTGTGAATGGCGAATTACCAAAAAGAAGTAGTAAACATTTATTTACATCGTTTATTTTACTGAAATTATTATAAAATGTCGGAGCGCAAAGTCTTAAATGTAAGTATTAAATGTAATTCATTGCAATTGCAGAACTAATCAAGTTTCCCTTGTAGAAATACTATCCGCCGGACTTCGACCCGTCGAAGATACCGCGCATGAAGTTGGCTAAAAATCGTCAATACACAGTACGTTTAATGGCTCCGTTTAATATGAGATGTAAAACCTGCGGCGAATACATTTATAAGGGCAAGAAATTCAATGCCCGCAAGGAGGATGTGGAGAATGAAACATATTTGGGTATACGCATATATAGATTCTATATTAAGTGTACACGCTGCCTGCAGGAGATCTCTTTTAAAACGGATCCCCAGAACACCGACTACGAGATTGAAGCGGGTGCCACACGTAACTTTATGGCACTCAAGCTGGCCGAGGAGCAAGCCCGACGTGAGGAAAGGGAAGCACGCGAGGAAGAGGCAAACAATCCAATGAAATTGCTTGAAAATCGCACTCAACAGTCGCGTAATGAAATTGAAATGATTGAGAGTCTCGAGGAGTTGCGCGACCTTAACAGACGTCAGCAAACTGTTGACTACTCGACCATGTTGGAACAATATAACACGGGCGAAACGGAGCGCGAACGTTTGGAGCGCGAGGAACGTGAGGATGAGGAGTTTGTAAAGTAAGTTTTTGCGTGTCGGTGATGATTATGAAATAATAATATACATATTTTCAGATCTGTGAACTTTAAGAGTAAAACGGAGGGTGGCACACGTATTGTTACTGAAGAAATTATTGAGGATGTGAAGGAAGAGGACACAGCATTATTAGCACCACCACCAGCCAAAATGGCCAAACCAAAAGCTGTTACGGCGCCAAGCAAAGGGCCTACAGCACAACCCCTGGTCAAACGGAAGACGCCCATGGTGCTGGTTAAACCCAAGGCGAACACAGCCACATCAAGTGCCCCTACACCTGCCACAGAAGGAGCGACAACAACTGCAAGTGCTACATCTAAGGCAACAGCAGAAGCAACAACAACTTCAAGTTCTACCCCTAAGCCAACAGCAGCAGCTGGCCTATCTCTACTAGCTGCCTATAGCGATAGCTCTGAGGATTCGAATTGATCTATGCATTTATATGAATTAAACTTAACTAAACAGTTTGTATAAAATTAATTGCCGTTTTAACAGTTGCCCAATCTGTAATTTGTATGTACAGATGCAATAAAATGTGAAACTAGCTAAAAAGTTGTCTTTCAATGAAAATAAACCACATTTTTTTAGATTTACATATTTATATTTATAAAGTTCAATTAGCATTTGTTGACTTCATTTTTCTCTCAAGTTTTTATAACTTACGTGTCTAATTTTCAATATTTTGTCAAGGCCATAAGGATAAGGCAAATCAATTCACATATAAAATTTTGAATAAAAACTATTCCAAATGTGCAAAAAAAATCAACTTTTAAGTGGCTAAAATAGGATATAATCAGCTCCATCAATACACATATTCATTCTAAACATTTCATAGCCGATTTCGGGCCAAATATAACTTACGATCTATAATTAAAATTAAATAGACGCTATATTTATATACAGCTGCAAATTGTTAATTATATTAATGCTTAAAACTGGAAAAAGCAATACAAAATAATAAATAATATCACAAGCGAAATAAACAATTAGAAAAATTAAATGTTATGTATATATAAACTTATATATTATATGTATGTAATAATAAATCCATTTAATTTCATAAATTACGAAGACACTGGTATGTTCTAGCTGCCAAATCGGTAAGCCAATATATACATATTCCTATATATATATATATATATATATAGATGTATTCCTATATTTGAATATATTTATATCTTATTTAAGGCTGCCTTCAGGGCATTCTCTCGAGGCAAGCGTCGTCACAATTTACATTAACTTTTTCATATTACGAGTAACAGTCTTTGATCGTTTGTTTTTAGTTTTTCTTCTTTTTTTTGGGTGGCGGGTGGTTTGTTTCTTTTTTGGGGGCGTGGCTGGGTTAGCCCCACCAGTTTGTTTATGTTTATTAGGTTTGTTTTTGGTGTGTGCATTTCGATTTGGTTAATTTTGCAATTTGTTTGCTTTGGTTTATCGTCTTAAATGTCCACCGTGGTGGACTGCTTGTAGTCAACGCTGCCGCTGTTCAGCAGTGAGCTGCACTTACGCGGCATCACAGGCGGCGGTGCAGCACCAGAAGTTGCCACATTTACATGCAAATCCGCACCCAAGCCCATGCCCACGCCCCCGCCATCATAATTATGATTGTTGTTGCGCAGAAATCGTTGCTGCTCCGCTGCACTGTGGTTCAGCTCGTAGAGTTCCATGTCATCGTACTCGGAAACGCCAAGAGCACGTGTGGGTGCAAATTGTAGATCGTTATCATCATCCGGCTCATCATCATCGTCATCGTCAATAATGCGCTGTCGCTGCTGACGTAGCGACAACGCCACACCGAAATCCTCGAGGCTACGCTTGACGGCAGCATCCGAACCGGTGCCCGAATCTTTGCTAGATAAATGATCCTGCTGTGTCTCTAAATCGGCCTGCTGTAAATAGCTGAGTGTAAGACCCTGTTCCAGGCAGCGCTGCTCATACGACGGCGTCGTTGTCACTATAAGCCGACTATGCGTCTGCCCATCGCCACAACCCAAGTCTGCCAAACTCCGCGGACGCATCTGCGATTGCTGCTGTTGTTGCTGCTGTGCACTGGGCAAGCCGTCTAGCACAAGCTGCGATTGATGAGGTCGCAGTTGGGTGCGATTCAGCGTAGTCAACTGCGTTTGATCCAATTGTAATGTGTGCTGGCTGCTTGCATGTGTACGAGTGGTATGACTGAGTTGCAACTTGCGACGCTGATAGCGCAACGTGCACCAGATGATGCAGGTACCAATTAGCACACAGCTGACTGTCAGCACGATAACGCCCCATAAGAGGACATCGATATTAAGGCTCTCCTTAACCACCAGCAACTCCGTTTGCAGGGTCAGTGTGCGTGAATTGTCGGTGATCTCACAGCGATAATGTCCCGCATCATTGGACTGGACATTAACAATCACCAGCAATTCCTTGCTGATGGTGAAGTAATGCCTTTCCGCATCCTGTGCCGTCGGTGAATTGTGCAACGGCTTGTTTTCCTTGTACCACTCGCGATGCGGCTGCTCCAACTCCGACTCGGTGAGACATTCCAACACACAGGTGCGACCCAGCACCACTTCTTTGTGTACCAACGGTATGGCGGGCAGAGGTTTATCTGAATGCAAATAGAGACATCAAGAGTTAGCAATGTTTGTCCGATTTGATGAAGAATCTTTGTACTCACCATTGACGAGCAGCGTGGCATTCACTTTGATCTCACCAGCGGGACTTGCAGCGGTGCAAGTGTAGATACCCGAATCGCTAGGCTTCGCATTTGTGATGAGAAACGCATTCTCCTGTCGTATCACCTGCAAGCGACGTTCCGTTGCAGCGGGAAAATCACTTGCCCCAAACTTTTGTAAAGCCATCTCCGGCATGGGATCACCGCTAGCCGAGCATACCAAACGTGCCGTTTCGCCAGCATCCAATGTTAGATTCGAAGGCACTTGCAAAAAGGTTGGATGTACTGCAAAGTACAAGTGAAATGTTAATAAAGCGATCAGAACAATAAATCACTGATGGACTCACTGCCAATGGAGATTTGTAGCTTTTGTGAATAGGTTGTGCCAAAGGCATTGGAGACCACACACTGGTATCGTCCCGCACTCTCGTAGCTGACATTCGAGAGACGCAGATAGCCATAGATGGTTGTTTGATTGGTACTCTGATCGTGATGTATTTGGGTTTCTGTGCTGGCGCCATCGTGGGTTGCTTGTCGCTCCAGAACGTGCTGATTGTCGTGACGCCATATGATCTTTAGCTCATCGGCGGCAGCCATTGAAGCTGCTGCTGGTGAACTGGCAATGCACTCCAGCGTTATATTAGCACCCTTGACGGCCAGCATATTGCCGGTCTCTTTCTGCATCACAGGTTTAGGTGAGTCAGCTGCAAATAAATGAGACAAGATTTAAGTAATTAAAGTTCATCCAAATGGGAGGCAGGCTAAACTTACAGCACACCATCTCCGCATTGGTAAGCGTAAACATCTGGCGATCGAGCAGATGCTCCGGATAACCACAGACCACATTGGGTTGTAGCTGCTTGGTTTGGGAGCCAAATCGATTTAGAAGCCATTGACGGAACCAGAGCAGATCACAATCGCAAATGAAGTTGTCAGACTTAAAGGTGAGTTTCTGTAGTTTCTGCATATGCTCGAAGGCATTCGGCTGTATGCTGGCCAGAGCATTGCCGCCCAGATTGAGCAGCTCGATATTGTTGAGACCGCTCAGAGCATTGCTGCTGATCTGCTTCAAATTGTTGCCATAGAGATCGAGACGACGAAGTTTGCGTAGTACTTTGAATGGCGCCATGGCTGACTGGTCCTCAATGATCCAGGCAAGATGGTTGCGTCGCAAATTTAACTCCTCCAAATTCTTCACACAGTCAAACGTATTCTCCGGCAGATACTGCAGCCTATTGTGCGACAAATTCAGTTGCTTCAAACGTTTCAAACAGTACAAATGCTGCGGCTTGAACTCGCTGATGTAGTTATGGGATAGATCCAATGATTCCAAGGATTGCGTAAACTCCCAGGTGTCCAGTTCAATGCGTGTTATGGAATTATTCGATAGACTGAGATGACGAAGTTTAGTTAAATTGAAGAGACCCTGGCGGGACAGAGAACTGATGCCATTATGGTCTAGTTCGATGCTCTCAATGTTGCGCATCACATGAAAGACGCCATCCTGCAGCGTCCGTATATTGTTTGCCTTCAGCTGCAGCTTCTGCAGCTCCAACAGACCCCGAAAAGTTGACCAATTGATCTCCAGCTGATTGTTGTTAAGTGTGCTGCAAGCCAAATCATCCATTAGCAAGGGAAAAAATAACAACGAAAAGTTTCTTACAGTTTCTTGAGGCGATTCAAATCCTTGAACACGCCCACTGGCAGAGTGCTCAAGCGATTGTTGCTCAGCTCGAGATCCGTCAAGTTGTTCAGCTTGGCAAACGCATTCTCATCCACGCTGCCAATCGCATTTGAGTTAAGTATTCTGCAAACAAGAGAGGGCATAAGTTACAGTTTATTCAGTTTGCAACATTTGGTTGCAACTTACAAGTGCATTAATCGATTGGGCCTTACAAACATGTTGGCCTCCACACTGTGCAACTGATTCTTGCTCAGATCCAGCGACTTGAGTCTGGGCAACAACGCCAGCGCCTCACTTGAGATGCGTTGTATGCGATTGTTGGCCAAATTGAGTTGCCTCAACGATGCAAGGCCCATAAACATTGGCATCACATCCAACTGGTTGCGTTTTAATGTACTGCAGAGAAGAACAATGTGCATTAGAGTAAGTTAACATTTTGATTGATGTTAAAATGTATACACATAATGTTATTAATACGAATTATAAATAAAAAATGTACCTGTCTGTTTTTATTAACAGGATCTCTTATCAATTGTGAATCTCAAATTAATTTACTATCGATTTGCCTAAGTTTTAATAAATTCGTTTATATAAGGATTGATTTCAGTAAGTTCATATTCAGATCTGTGATAAAACCTCAACTCAAGCTATTACTAAGGATCATTTTGAGATACATTCAAGGTATATCAATCTTTCAATAAATTCTCAGTTAATAACAAGTTAGCATGACACTTAGTGATATTCACTAATGTTAAAGCATTTTAGATACTTGAACACTTCGTTCTTTATCACTTCTGTTAATGGCTTTAACATTTGTGTTTACATTTCTATTATTTTTTCAATTAGGCCGTTTCCTAATTCTTTATTACTTTAACATTTCTATTTATTACTATCACATTTCTGGTAAATACTGTCACATTTATTTCAATTACTTTAAAGCTGTACGCATATTTAACAGATGACTACTTTAATACTCTTTAATGCAAGCATTCCTAAAATATTCACCAAAAGCTTTACGGTTTATAAGATATTATCTACTGTAGATAATTTTCACAAATGAAACAATTAAATTAGTACATAGTTTTTGTTGTTGTTGTTACTCACAGTTTGTGTAAATCGGGTAAATTACGAATCGCAAGGACGGTGCTGTCGTTCAATTTGTTGCCTACCAGATGCCTGTGGGTTGGAAAAAAAGAGAAGGAAGTATGAACAACAATGTCAGCTGATTGGAATTGCGGAGCCTGCAATTAAAGCAGTAAGTGACTGCAATTATGCTGCAATTTTGATAACTGATAAGCAAATCCATATAGCAATTATTGATGCATTGCTGTCGATAACTGACAACGGCGGACATTTTGCATAAATTTGCAATGCATTAAATTGATTAAATCGCAACCCCCAAAAGAAAGAAAAACTTTTAGAGTGGTGGTAAGCGTGCCTGACTCACAGATACCCTGGATACGAGTAGTTACACTTTCGATAGCATTAAAATATATTAAGTCCTGTTCATTACTTTCATTTTGAATTACATTTAGATATCGATATTAAAACAGCTCAAACTTAAATTCAATTCGGATGAAATGATTTCCATAACAGTATAAACCCCATTTCAAATGTAATTATAGGGAATACTTAAATAACTGTAATTCGAAATGCGAGGGTTGTTGCGAATGTTTGTGGGGTCGCGAGGGTTGCTTGCGTTTACTCACAGTGTTTCCACATAGTTGGGCAGGGCTGGCACACGCTCCAAATGCTGCTTATCACAAACGAAGACCACGTTCAGGCACTTGCACTCCTTTGGGCAGTTGTTGTTGTTGTGGTTTTTGGCATTTGCATTCGCTGATTCGGCAGCTGCCAGGGCCTTCTCCGCCTGCTCGTATTGACCGCCATCGTCGGCTACAAAGCCGTTCGTTTCCAGTGAAGCGGACGCAATGGAAGGCGCGGCAGCGGCAGCAGCTATATCCATTGGAATATGCAGTGATACAAAATCTTCGTCAGCCGCATCCTCCGATTCGTCTTCGTGCAGTGGTAAAAAACGTTGACGCTGACGTTGATGCTGATGCGCCGCTGCTGCTGCCGCCAGCGCTGCCGTATTTCCGTTGTTGCCGCCGAGAGCAATGCCACCTCCGTTATTCTTTGCTAACATCGCGAATAGTTGTTGTTGCGGCAGCTGTTGATTGTAGGAGGCGCCGCCCGATTGAAGCAGAGCGCTCAGCGGTGACGTTAACGATTCGCCAGACGTTGACGTCGATGCTGATGGTGTTGCGGCAGCGCCGGGTACATTGCTTTGACAAATTGTTGTATTTGTTATCAGTAGCAGGCCCGTTATTAGTAGTAATTTATTGATTTTATTGAAATCATTGCTTGTTGTTGTAGTATAATTGCAATTATCATTATGGGTTCTTTTTATTGTTGTTTTAGTTATTGCGTCGCTGTTTTGTTGCTGTTTGCGTCGCCGCCGGCGCCGTCTCCACTTGGTACCCATGCTCAGCGTTGCGAGGCGTTGCAGCAGAGTTGACGTCGTCATTAGAAATTTGCTTATGTATTTGCTGTTATTATAGTTCATGCTGTTCTTGTTGTTGCTGATGCTGCTGCATATTCGTCGCTTTCGATAATTATTAAACTTTGTCGTTGTTGTTACTACGGCACATGCACAATCGTTATCCCTTTGCCATTGCCTTTCCTGTCGTTTGCCGTTTATAGCTGAAACGTGCATTTTTCAGCGTTTTGCTTTTTCCTTGTTTGCTTTTAATTTGCTTTTTTATGCTTGATAAATTCGTTCGATTTCAACTTTGCGTGCGCTTTTCTTACATTTCAGTTCCGTTATTCCTTCGCTGCCGCCATAGCAATGGCAGAGGCCTCGCCAGCGGCCAGTGTTGTAAAGTTCGCTCTCATTGTCGTCAATTTGGGCACCTCTGCATGATCAGCGCCTGCAAGTAGTTAAAAAGAGAGAGAAAATGTTTCGTTAAAATTATAAGTATTGCCATATAAAAATGTATATCGGAATAGAATGAAGATTAAGTATAATCGTGACAACTTTCTTTCAGATAATAGTACATCCCCAACTGTTTGTTTTGAACACACAAATAAATAAATAACAACATATAAACACACAGATGCCTAATGACTGGCAGTGTGCAAAATAAATGCTCGTTAAATTAAAATACGACCGGATGTTTTTTGTGCAAAAAAAAAAATAAAACACGAAAAACGCGCAGAGTCAACGTTTTATAAATAAAACAACAATAACAGCAGCAGCATAAGCAGCGCAGCATCAGCTCAAAAATGCCCAATGCATACAACAAAAATAATAAAATATATCTTCAACTTGTTGAAATTGTGCATCGTTTTGCATTTTGTACTTGGGTCCAATGCAAACACACACACACCTACACTCACACACACATGAGCTGACAAGAAATTCGTTGACATTCAGATAAAGAACGCTGCGCACTTTCTGCTATCAGCTAAATTGGGCTGTGCTCGACATTGAGATGCTCAGTAAGCAGCTAAGGAAAATAAAAAAAGCCAGGCACCGTCTGGAGGTATTGTTTTTAACAGATAATTGTGTTAAAGACTGCAGTTAATTAAATAACAAATACTTTAAATATTTTCAGAGAATTGTCTATACCGGCTGTTGAGTAGAAAACTGTGCAAATGTTTGTCAATGTTAATGAATAACAGACGGTTGGGTAACGTTCTTACCAGATCATTTAATTCCCTAATATTATAAATTATACTTATTTCTAATAACAATTAACAAGAAGCTTTCTGCAGGTTTCGGAATCTTTAAACTCTTAAAATTCATTTTAGTTTTGAGATTCTTCAAAATTTTACATTGCATAAGATGTTCTTATTAATATTTTTTCTAATAAGAATTAATAAGAGGCTAAATGAAGTTTAATTTGAATTAGAAATATAGTATCTAATACATTTTAAATATGTTCTTAAGTTTTTCATGTTTCAGTTCATGTTTTCTGACATAAACGAATTAATTGTACGTTTCCTTTAAATTTAAAAGCTAAAAATCAATTAAAAATACATTTTCTTCGAATTGTGAGCAAATTTACACTAATACAAATCTTCTACCTTGGTTAAGACTGGTTTTCAGGCATGTTTAGCTGTCTAACCATTTTCCCAGGCCAAAAACACCCACCAAAAAGGGCATAAAGGCGAGCGGGCGGCAATAAGGAGAAAGACGTGCAGGGAGAAGAGAAGGCGGTCGGGGCATACCGCCTGCTCGCGGCTGCAAAAACTCAGAAATGGCCGCAATTACCGCACCAGACATGCCCATATAAATATATACTTACTTACCGCGTATGTATCGTATAAGCTATATAGAGAGGCGGCTTTTGCTGGCCCGGCTACTAAAAATGGTCTGGCACACACACATACACACGCAATTACACATATAAACGCGTTAAAATGCCCAGACAACCAAATTTAGTAACACAAAACAACAACAACATAAAGCATCAGCTAAAGAGCAAAGCGTAATGAAATCAAATAAAAAAGTGCCCGACAGAAGGAAAATCAACAACAACAACAGTAACAACAATCGCTGGCTCACTCTAACTTTGTTGTAGCATTTTCTTCAAAGAGTTTTTCCACATTTCTCATAGCTCCATTTTCCGTTTTCTGTTACAGACTCCTTCTCTCTCTATATATAGTCAGAGTTCATAGAGAGTTGTTCTTGCTCAAGTGTCCAAAGTGAAGTGTTTTTGATTACTTTTAAGTTTCCATCGATATGTATAAACAACAAGAACAACTACATCAATTTGGCCTCAAATATAGTGAGGAACCACTCCCCAACAGGGATAGTATGTCTCAGTTCGATAGATAATATTGTTTATAGGTTCCCTCTGCACGTAGTACTTCATGCAATTATCTAATCAATAGGTTCGCACTGTCTACGATCGTGTTGTTGAGGCGGTATCTACAGAGGAAATCAATTTATAACACGGCAACATAGACATTTCTTGGAGTAGTTATGTTGAAAACTTGTTGTTGGTAAATATTTAGTTATAGTTGGGCAAGTGCTTGACTTATTTATTAAAATTTTATGTATTTAACTTTGCTGACTGTATAACTTTCCAAATTTCCATAAAGCACTGAAATTTGTTATTTGAAAACGTTAGAAAATCAATCAAAAAATGTTAGCGAATTGAAGTATTAACAAACACCTCTTGGAATTTCGATGACACCTTTTGCAGATTTGCCAGTCCTCTATCAATTAATCTATCGATCAACGTCTCATGCTATTGATGCGTGTGGCCGCCAATCACAATCGATGACAGTTTTGGGAACTCTCTTGTTGTCTATCGATCAATATCTTGAAATTCCAAATTACGGAACTCATTTTTGTTTGCTTTTCTCATATAAATTAGCTGTCGATGCTTCAATTTTCACACACCAATCAGCGACGTCCAATCTCCACTAATATCCGTAAATCTTCGAATTGGGCCGCCATTTTGAATCGATTTGCATGCATAAAACACTAACTAAATCACATAACGATTAGCATAAGTTCTGCGAGAGCAAAAAACCCCAAGCAAATCAATGTAAGGGCAAAACCCACGCCTATTAATGCTGTAGTCTTTTATTTATTTATTTGTTATTTTTTTAAGCTTTCACTCTGAACTCATTTTATAGACAACAACAAAATTTACAATGAGCAACTTAAATGCAGATTTGTGTTTTTATTTGTGATATTAGTTTTTTCTGCTATTTTTTTTGTGTTCATCAACTCCCTCACAAATTTATTAGATAACGGTACAAGGCGGGTATTGTTTTCTTATGAAAACGACAAAATGTCGACGTTGTTAGCTGTCGATGTCGATGTCGATGATATGATAATGCCGCAGATAAATATACAATGAATGGGTTGGGGAAATAGCTACAAATCCAGCTACAGCTACAGATACAAGATACAAGATACATTAGACCTATATACATTTGTATGGATGTATCTGCTTAATGATCGTTGGCCACAAAACCATAACAACATTTTTCATTAGATTTTTAGAGCAGATTGAAAGACATGCAAAGAGAGAGACAGAGAGAGAAAGAGAGACCCTTGCATAAGATATTTGTTAGTAAGGGTAGGGTATTCCAGCTGCTCATGTTTTGGTTTTAAGCTAATTTATATAACAGATTTTTGGTTTGTTGTTTTTCTTGCTGTAACATTTTTAATTTTTAAACAGTTCACTTGGATTTAAATTAAGACAAAAAAACAAAAAAATGCCCGAAACTGCATTTTTATTTGACTTAATTTTTACCTGCTGACTGTTGATTTTGTTTTTAACATTTAAATTGGTAATTTTCTTGTTGTTGTTGCATGTTTTCCTGCTGGCTTTGTCCATTTTGTTGTTGTTGTTGTTGCTGTTGTCGCCCACAGTCTTTTTTTCTGTTTTCATGTTTCTATTTGTGTCTTTCTTGTTGTTGTTTATTGCCTTTGCCAAATGAATAAAAATATATACAATATTTTTTGTGAATAAACTGAATGTGCGTTTGTGTTTGTGTGTGTGTTTGTCTGTGTGATAGTTGTCGTTGGCGTAAAAAAAGCACAGCTACAGTCAAAGCGCAAGCAGTGGGCGGACAGTAATTTGAGTGGGGAAATACAGAAGTGTGGTTGGGAGAGGTGAGGTGAAGTTGAGTTGACTTGAAAGCAGCTGCAGCTGCCGTTGCCAAAATGCAGCCGCCATACTACAGTGGAATAAAATAGATATTTAAATGAATATCTTTTGAAAAATATGACATTGTAATATCTCTATGTATTATAAATATTTAATTTTGTTTAGTAAAATGTAACACTAAGTTTTGTTACTTCTTGACATGATATCTCAATGATATCCGCCTCAGCCTCAACTGCAATCAATTGAATTTAATTGCTTATAAGCTCTTTTCCAAGAACTACAAAGCCGATCAAAGATCGCTTGTCAACTTGATCACTATGATATGTATACAAGTGTGTTCCTATGTGTGTAACGTGCCTAATTTGTATGTCTCTTTTAACTGTAATCGATTCGTTTCGCCGTGATCAAGCAGCAATTGAAAGCACATGAAATGTGTTCGCTTCCCATTCCATCCCCACAATTTGTCTCTTGCGATCTGGGCAGCTTTTTGTAAAGCCCACTGTCTGCAAAAGCAACTCAGCAGCCGCCAACAACAACCACAAGAATAACAGCTAAAGCAAAAGAGTTGAAGCTGCGTTATTGTCGCGGGGTTTCTCTTGTGCTTCTCTCTCTCTCTCTCTTTTTTATCGCTCTGCTCGTCTGTGTGTAGGTGCGTGGGCACGAGAACGGAAACAGTGTGCAGTCGGCGTAGCTGTTGGCAGCGCAGTTGCCTGTCGCTGTTGACGTTACGTCAATGTGTTGTCTACATATGTGTGTGTCCTCGTATTCGCCTGTATGGTTTACAATAACAACATAAAAGGTAAAATCGTTGACTATTGCCGCGCTGTCTGCGGCAACTAATTAGGTAACGTGCCAGCAGCAACAACAAGAACCCATGATAAGAGCAGCGCAGTCGCTGCGCTGCTACAACGACGCAAATAGCAACATAAATTTTGCACAGACACGCACACACACAGTCACAAACTTATACACAAACAGGCTGAGTAAAATAAAATCCAATAAGAAAGCAACTGCGGGTCTGCCAGGCTGTCTGCCAGCGGCAGCGTCGCTGCCACTGTTGTTGTTGTTTTTGCAAAAATAAATTTAATTTTGTAGTCATTAATTTTCCACTCTAGATACGAACGCGAGACGCTGTCTCCCCCTCTGTCACGCTCGCTCTCTCTCTCTCCCTCTCTCTCTCTCTCTTGCTCTTTCTCCGCGCCTCGCTAATTAAATAACTAAAAAAAGAGTTTTTTTATAATTGTTGGCTTATTTCATTGCCTTCTGCTTGAATGCTTTATACTGTGCACACACGCCTATAACGGTTTATTAAAAGTAGAGAGCGCGGTAGATAAAGATAAAAAAAAACAGTGAGGGGGTAACGGGTGGGGGGCTTGGCAGTTAGCAGCTTTTGTAGCTTTTCTTTGGACGTTTTCAAGTTCAATTTGACGCAATTAGTTAACAATTTGTATGTGTGTATGTGTAGGTATGTAAATAAGTACTTGTCTGTATGTATGTATAATAAATTAACGTCTTTTTTATCACTTTAATGATAAAACCGTTTTGCTTGATTGCTCTAAGGCACATAAATAACAAATAAACAAAGCATATTGTTATTGTTATTGTTGTTGGTGTTGGTTGTGACTTGATAAGAGTGTGACTTGTGATAGGTGATATCATATGCCAAAATGTACTCCCCCACAGGGTAGCATTACAGTCAGGTGGACTCAGCTTAGTGAATTCACCTTGGCAGTCAATAAAACAAATTATTGACGAGCATTATTGGAACAATTGAAGGGATCTATAAGATAGATAGATTACTATAACAATTTCTATTCAAACATTTTGAATCTGAACGAATGCTTTGTAGAAATTGTCAACAATTATATTACTTAGTCAGAAAACATATTTACAACCAACAAACATTATTAACAAATATATTATATAAAAGATATCTATTATTATGGAGCAAATTCCCCGTCGAAGTGAGCGTATACGTAAATTAAAGCAGAAAAGGCTGGAAGAAGAAAAGAAGAATGAAATTGAGAAGCAAAGAGAACTAGTAGCAATTAAGAGAAAACAGGAGCTGAAAGAGTATTTTGCCAACAACTTATGCAAAGCTCATTATTGCCTATGTCTTGACATAAATGGGAAACTCTATAAGCTGCCCGATTCGAAAGTGGATGATGATAATCTCCAACAATAAGTAGGAAAATTAGTTTCATGTTACAAATGAATTGTTTGTTAAACCTTATATTTGTTATAATTTAAAATAAACGAAAAGTAACTGAAACAGATATCAACAGATAGTCTACCTTTTTAAAAAATTACCTATGTCAGCGGTTTTAATATAGATATTATCATTTTCCTTTTCCATTTCCTTTTAATCGATTCATATCTAGCCTAATTCCACAGAAACCTACTGCTTTATGGCTTATAACGTGCGTTATGTCACCTGCAATTTAATTTGCTTACGGCATGTACTAGTACATGGAATACGCATACCCTGTAATCAATAAAATAAAGGGTAACCTCTTCATTTGATAAGCTATACACATATCAACTATTTTTTTATTTGTGTTATTTATAAATATTGCGATTACAGGGTATACCACGGTCCGATTGGAGCATTTTGAGTATTTGCAGTTTGTTATTTCTAAATGTGTTATCATTGCAGACGATAAGCAGTCAGAAAACAAACATCGCCTTACCAGACTTACGACCTTATTCAGATAGTGGACAAGTGGACTTTTTGCCCGGACTTTAAATACAATTTCTTTCGATAGGCCTTCTCACCTTGAAATAAAACGGTGACTTGTAAGTCCAATATCATATATTGTGGTCTCAGGTAGAGTCTTAAGCCCTGACGTAGGAGTTGATTGCTGAACTGAGTTGGAATGCCCAGCAGCGCATTCAAAATTAATCCGCAGCGCAATAATTTCCGATTACATTTTATTTTTATTTTATTTTGTTTCGTTCAAAGCGGCTCAAGAAAATCTTCAGGCATGTCAAATTGAGTTCCATTCAAAGGAAAAAATAAAATACAAAACACAACAAAAGCTACAAAATGCGGGCAGTGAAGAAACGAAATGCGGCTGTCAAAAGATCTTAACGATGAATAAAAAAATACAAAAAAAAAAGAAGAGAAAAACAGAGAAACGATCCTGCCAGAAGAAGACTTACAAAAAAACGCAGAAGGGCTGTCAGTTTGCCAGTGCGACAGAGGAGAGAAAGAGAGCGGGAGAGAGACAGCAGAGTCTCTTCGGGGCCCAAGTGAGAAAACCAAGCGCGACACCAACACCAAAAACCGGCTATGTGGCAGCGTTCTTGCCAAGGGAATTGAATTGAATTTCCAGTCGACGTTCAAATTCTGCCTTTGCCTTTTTCGAAGGTGTGAAGAAAAAATAAAATACAAAGCCCAACGTCAAACAGCTACAGCACAAGCAACAACAACAAAAGCAACACAGCACGAAATTCTGAAAAACTTAAGGCCCAACAACAATGCCCGAAATGAAATCAACTGCAGATCTGCGGAACAGAACGTCCAACGTCCAATGTCCAATGTCCAACGTCCCAAGTCCAAGTCCCAGTTGAAGCCAAGGAAACGAAAAGAAAAGAAACTGAAAACTGGATTGAGCCTCGTTTTCCAGTGGCAGCGGCAGAGTGTTGCAAGAGGCATGGGGCAGACTCTTTGGGATCTCAGAGTTATTGTTGTTATGCTTCTTGCTATGATCTCTCCGCATGTGGCAGTATGTGTGTATGTGCATGTGTGTGTGTGTGTGTGTGTGTGTGTGTGTGTGTGTGTGTGTGTGTGTGTGTATATGTTTTATAGAAGCATCTGTTTCTCTGGATTCTCTGTTGTTTTTGCCACTTTGGTCATTCTGACAGGCCTCAAGAGCTCTGAAGGCTGCCGCTCGAATAAAGGTGAAAAGTAGTACTTATAATAAGGAAGCCTGCCTCGTAAATAGATGCATTTCGTTTTTGGGCATTCAACTTTACCGACTGCATTGAATACACTACATTGTATGAGAAATAACCATATAGTCGACGACTTTCATAATGACAAACGTTTTTCTTATTAACAATATAAACGATTGCACAAAGAATTTCTATTGAAAATAATTGAAATGTTTCTGAACGGAAAATCAATCAGCAAAGGTTTTTTTCGGTACAAAGAAAATGAAGAAAATAGTTCACAATCTTCTAGAATGCTTAAATAATTTGAACATGGGCTTTATCTATTTTCAACAAAGTCATAACTAAGCTAAAGAATTCATTTTTCTTCTTTTAAAGGAAAATTTTTATTATTATTTATAAAGATATATTTAAAGTGATTTAAACAAGCTAATAGAATGATGTCATTTACTTTACACTATATTTTAATAGGGGAAAATAAAACATAATCATATACTAAATATAAATTGTAGCTATTGAATCAATCTTGCATATTCTATAATCAGCTGCACAAGGAATATAATATTAGTATTCTTTAAAATATATTTCATACCCTATTAATATACTTTCTACATCTGCTAAATTCGCTATTATTGAAAAAAATATTTAAGTATTCTTTATAATTTTGAAATATTGTTTATTTAAATTATATACTTTCTATAGCTGCTAAAGTATTTACAGAATTTGTAAAATCGAATACAAAAGATAAAGTATTGTTTATTCTTATTATTTCAATTGTTTATTTAAATTATATGCTTTCTATAGTTGATAAATTATTTACAGAATTTGTTCATGCTCCAAAATGTTTGAATAGAGTCCAGCCATGTGCTCCACAGGTGTGCACGTAGCTCAAGCACACAAACACACACACACACCGACACAGTCAGCATAGATACCCACATAACAACATAACCGACAACTATTCAACTTCGAACCGAATCTGATTTCTGAAACTGATTGTGTATGCGTTCTCTGTTGTTGTTGTTGTTGACGTTTCTTCCCAACGTCAGTTCGAGTTAAACCTACGAGGAATCCTCTAGATACACACAGACATACAGATACAGCATATACGCAGATACATATGCACATACAGATACAAATACAGATACAGATACAGATAGAAAGAGCGAGCCACATGGAGGCGACGCGTCGGTTGGCTTAAATTGGTTTTTATTGTTGCTGCACATGTCCATTGTTGGTGTTGCCGCTTCGTTTTGACCATATTTCTTCTTGAGTTCTTGTTGTTGTATTTTTACCTTTCTTTGAAGTCGCATTTAATTCTTGGCGTGTTTTTTATATACATATATTTTTCCTCCCTCCTACTTCGTTGCCTTTTGTTGCTTCAAGTCTCTGGCAAGGTGTGAAGAAAAGAATTTTTCTGTGCAATAATCTTGATGCCTTTTTAAGATTTGTTGCTGCTGCTGTCGCTCTTCTTCTTCTTCAGCTGCTTATTGTGGCTGCTTGTTGTTGTTGTTGCTGTTGTTCTTTAGTTGGAGCTGCATTTTTTTCTTCTTTTTTTTCGTTTCGTTTCGGTTGAAAAATGGTTTTGGGGCTCAAGAAAATTTACGCCATAAAATGTGAAAATAATTGGATACACTCGCATCTCCTTTTTGAGTCTGCACTTTGAATGCATTTCAAATTGCTAATGATGAGAGCCTGCTGCAAGCTGCCCAGTTTGTGCCACAGATTCCTTCCGTGAGACAAGCAACCAACGAAATTTCATGGACAGTTTCGATGGCAAACCCTCATTGCCAGCTCCCAAGTGGCCCAGACGATCCAGCCAACCATTAAATGCATTTATTTATGAGACGCAGCGATATAATCTTGGCTAAAATTGCAGCTCATATGCATACGAATACGAGTATTTGATGCGGATATTATGATATTGAATTTAACTAGAATTCACACCTTGAGGCAGCTTCAGTTCCCACCCTCTCCAAACCTCTGCCAAGAAACGAGGAAAGCCACAGAATGTTTAACTGCGCTCAAATGAAAAGCGAGTCAAGAGTTTATGCTAAACAACTATAAGATAATATAGACAATATTTCAAGGGAAATCGTGGCAGATTCTAACTATCTTTTAATTAGATCTTTTAAAGAAATTACATGTATATTATTGGGAATACCCCTGCTATTCAAATGGCATCGACTTTTAAGCCAGTCATAGTCAAGCTTTTTCTCACAGTTGACTGACAATCTGTACAGCTCGGAACTTAGCTTTCCAGTTAATTCATAAATATTTTAGCACATTACGAAACGTGCTTAAATCAACGACTAATAATAATAATAATAATTACAACAGGTACTCAGAAAACAACTAGGCTTATCAGTCCAACTCAGTTCTAGAGAAACAGAATTGCATTAACACCTCTCATGTGCTCAATAAAAGCAGCTAAGACTAACTCATAGACCAAATACCCTTGTCATATATATATATAAACAAGAAGAAAAGTTCAACTAAAGCTTAAACAACAACGAAAACAATCAACTGCAAGTGCAACTTGTACTAATCGTGCAAAAAATCCCCTGAGAAGACAGAAACAACGGAGGGGGGAAAAGAACCAGCACGAACATTGAACAACGTCGACGAGCAACAACGAAAAAGAGCACAGAACCTCATAACTAAATTGCATTAAGTGTAATTATAACTAATTAGGCAAAAAAATAATAAATAAATAGCCTGGTTAACTGACAAAAAAGAACGAAGGAAATGGTGCCAAGCATAATACCCTTTCTCAACGAACTTTGTGAACTATGTAATGCATTACTGTTGTAAAGGGTAATACAAGTGTTTAAGGAATCATAAAATAACAAAAGAAGCATTTATTTTTGTTATATAGAATTTTAACAATGTTATTTGTTGTTGAAATAGATAATGATAGTTTTCAAATTAGACTGATTTATCAAGAGAATTGAAAAGTGCTAAGATTAGTGTTGTAAAGAACGGCAAAAAGTACTAGAATTGCAATAAGATAAATAATTTTAGATTCAATAACTACATCAATTCTATCCTATTCATTTCTACATCATAAACTTACATCTAAAGTCTAAATTTCTCACAAAATGAATGTACTCTGTGCTAAAGGGTATGTTATACCCAAGCCGCATAACTGGAACAACAGAAAATCACATTTTAGAAATTGTTTTCATGTGCTTTTCTATGTCGACCATGGAAAGTTATTAAAGCCAATGGAAATGTTGTGGAAATGATTTGCAATTTACAAAATGTAATACAACAACAATGCATGATTCAATTAAGCAAATATTTGACTCAGCATGGGATTCATTAGAAGGGGAAATAACATTTCGATACAAATCTAACTATTATAGTATATGTACGTAATTAGGGGATTTCTACGGATATGCGTTGATAATATGAGTTAAGCAATTGTGTGCCGAGTTGATTATTAAATTGCTGTATTAAACTGCAAGAAACTAACACAATTTCCTTCCACTTGACTAAAGACTTAGTAACTGCTTGGCAATTCATTTGAAAAAGATTAAATGGAAACACAAACAGTTCCAAAGTATTTAGATAAGAATAAAATCTCTGACAGATAAAATATGAAAAAATAATTATTAAACTGTTTCAAAATGTATTAAAAGATGTTTTTTTATAACACTTTTACTAAACGTTACTTTTTATTTAGCTAATCTATTGATAAAAAGTCTCTAGCTTAAGGTTGTGTTGAATAATGGCGCACTTTGAGACTGTACCCCAGATTTGTACAATTGGTTGTTCAATTACCAGACTCACAACAACTATAACAACAGCAGATATGAAATCTGAACATATTGAGAGGCGGCACAGACATTAGCATTAGCCCATGGCTTAGCTACGGTCAAGAGATGCAAAGAGAGAAAAAAAAAGCACAATGAACCTGAGAGGCTGGGGGCAAGAGGCTGGTGGGCAGCGGGCAGGGTAAGGGGCAAGCAAAATAAATCATTTAATATAGCGCGCCATTTATCATCAAACATTGCTGCATATCATTCTTCATCTTAGCTCACACATATACACACTCGCTCACACACACTCATACACACATTCATAAGCACAGTTGGGTGCCTTAGGAGTCGACAAAATAAAAGTG
This sequence comes from Drosophila macrospina, assembly GCA_035042075.1. Taxonomy (NCBI): domain Eukaryota; kingdom Metazoa; phylum Arthropoda; class Insecta; order Diptera; family Drosophilidae; genus Drosophila; species Drosophila macrospina. The sequence goes on along the minus strand of JAWNLW010000277.1, from coordinate 892,225 downwards.
GAAGTAGAAATAGAAATAGAAGGCAAAATTAGCGTGTGCACAGAAATGAATGAAGACTGATGGATGACGGGTGGTGAAGGTGGGGAATTTACTCACCTATCAAGCGGGCGGGGGGTCAGCAAACTGCGGCTGCAGTCATATAAACAAATTGCGCTTGAAAGGCGAACGAAGCAGCCAAAATGTCTGCCTCGACAGTGGGATGCGGGTGTGTGTGTGTGCTTCACTGTTAGTTTTAGTTATATACATACAAAAAATGTAGTTATGCATGTGTGAAAGAAATGTACAAATATGTTTGGCTTTCTGTCTGTTTGTCGTATCTTTTCTAGTGAACGATTCTGTGGTGTTTATTCGTCACTTTAACACGTTCGATGCTGACGCTTGCGTTCAAAGTGGGCAGCGACTGCGACGCAACGTCACTGACACCGACATATGTATGTATGTACACAGAGGCAGAATTTATTTTTATTTAATGCGCGCTTCACATATGCGTATGTGTTGTGTATATGCACATGCATATGCGCATATGGGTGAGTCGCCTGTAATGCCTATCAAGATTGAAATTGAATTTTTGTTGATTGTTTTGATTTTTGTAAACGAAACGTGCCGCTTTCGTTGCAGCAAAACTACAAAAATCCGTCTCAAACAAAACGATGTAAAGTTAAATTGTATTAAAAATTATGTACTTACATATGTGTATGTATTTATTTTGTTATTGCTGCTGCGGCTGTGATTTTATGCTCGCTCACGGCGCTCTTTTCCTTTCTCTCTCTTTCTCTTTCACTCACTCTTTGGCTCACACTCTGTCACAAGCACTCGCTATTAGAATTTTTACTGCCTTATAAAAAGGCAGCGCGTTATGGTTATTATGTGTTATCTGACATATGAAGTACACTTGCATTGAATAATATTGTGTTTTTGCTTAGTTTTTGTATTGATTCGCAACACTCACGCGCTTTTGTTTTCGATTAATTAAGCGTACAGAAAAACAAGCTCTAGACGCGACGCGACAACCTTCCTCTCTGGAAACTGAACGAGAACTAATTGTGAGTATTATATCGATAAGCGTCGATGTGCTCAACTGCTGTGCGATAACATTCATTGCTGGCAACAAGTGTTGGAAAATTCAAACTTCCAACTTTAATTTGTAAACACTAAACTACTAAAATAATATTCATATAAATTTGAAAATGGACCACAGTTCATTAAAAACATCACGCAAAAATAACAAAGGATCATAAAAACTACGCAACATTTTGCACTCGCTGGTTTAAAAGAGTGCTGCACAGCGTGCTAATTTTGTTGGATAATAAGCTGTTGGTTTGTTTGGAAAATGTCGGTTTTAAATACAATAAAAAGGTCAATATCAAAACGCCTTATCCAAGGCTCTGGCTATTATGTGCATAACAACTATCTGCATGTGGTGGCAAAGCCACTGCAACCAGAGACGGTAGTCTGTGGTGCACCAGCACGCAAACTCTGGGGGTATGTGGCGGTTGCATTCAATCAAGTGGACGCAGATAGGTTGGCCAAGGTGGGTCCGAATCGCCTCTGCGCCGAGTGGGTGATTAAAAACGGTGGCGGTGTGCGCTTTACCGATAATCCATCCAAACTATGGAAGGACTATAATCAATTGCCATCAGAGACTAACAAATTTCGCATCAAAGTTGTTGACGCTTCAAATGCTTCAGTCATGAAAATTGGTCTGGAACACTTTAAAGGTTGTCAGCATATCGACACAGTCCTTTTCCACAATTGTAAGCATCTAGAGAGCGATGGTCTTAACGGTCTTACCCATTTAACCGATTCCCTGACGCGCCTCCAGATCTCTGGATGTTACAATATGAGCGACTCCGATCTGGATGTCATCGGCGAGCTGTGTAATTTGAAGCAGTTGCTCATATTCGACATGAAGTACGTCCAAAATATGGACCAAGTGGCTGCGAAATTAAAATCTCGTCTGCCAAATTGTGAAATGCAGTTCAAGAAGGAGTAATCGTATAAGTAAATGACGAGTATTCATTTCAAGAAATAAATGATATTTTGAAAGCTTAGGATGTTGAAGTGGCTATATGATTTATGGGACTTTTGGTTGCTTAAAAGCATTCATCAAATTTACTTCCAATTTAAAGATTCATCATTCATTCCATTCAGAGTCAGGTGTAATTGGTGCCTTTTATAACTTATAAATACTATTTGGTGTTGTTAAGTGCAGTCTATTCGCATGCTTAAGTTCTAAATGTTTCTAGGATGCGGCCAATATGTAGGGTCGTATATCCTCCACATCGAGTAGTTGCTCGGGCGGCACACGCTCGCCGCACATGGGACAGTCCCCGTACTCCGATAATATGCTGCAAATTTACGCAATAAGCATCTATATAATGGCAAAAAGTAATGTTTTTCTACGTACTTCTCCATCTCGGCACGAAAGCAAAGGAAATCGCATTGTGGGCAAGATGTCATTTGCAGTTTGATGATGTGTTGACCAGTTGCAATGCATATTGGTAGAGTTGTCTTGCAGCTGAAGCAGGTTACCTCCATGTTCGCCAAATTGGCATCACAAATGGGGCATTCCATGGTCTCGTCATCAATCTCATCGCGTAGTTGCTTAATTCCTTTAGGCGCCTTGCGGACAATCGACTCAATCTTCTTGATGTAACGTCCGTCCAATTGATTACGATAATCCGCACGCATCAGCATAGAGGCATATGTGAAGGCAGATTTCTTCAGGCCCGCTCGATGACATTCAATCACCGTTGAGGTCAGTATAGGCACGATATCTGGCGAATAAATCGAATTATAATCATAAGCGAATATTCGATGGCTGAAACTTACGCTCTGGGAACTGGGATATACAGGCGGCCACTTGCACGAGCAGCTTGGCGGCGAGCAGATGATTGCCCAGCTTGACATGGATGCGCACCAGCGTATAGCGATGCAGCAGTATCAAGTTGTGCCTCATCTCGGCAGTGACAGAGAGATTATTGCGACGCAATTCTTGATACATTGAATATAACAGATCCCGGGCCGATTTGTAGTTGCCAGCCAACTGTTCTTGGTTGGCTATAATAACTGCAGTCTTGGCCGCATCCTTGTAATGCTTGCGTGCCATATACAAACGAAATAAGTATCGTGGGTCCTTGGGAACACCATCTGATTCTCCAAGCAGAAACTCAATAAGCTGGGTGGCCAACTGCTCGTTATTTGATGTCGCCACACAGTCGATGGCCAGTGAAAGTGCCTGCGATTCCTCATTGCTGAACGCCGAAGCTTTAAGCAGAAATCGCAGAGCCTTGGTAAACTCCCTGGCAAGAAAATAATACTTGCCAGCGAGCAAAGTATACTTCTCACTCTCAAAGTAATGTGCTAATGCCAAATAGTCAGCGGACTTGGCATTCTCATAGCGCTCCAGCAGCTCGCCATGACGGCGAAGTTTATTATGCCGCTGGGCAAGGGCAAAGGCTTCTTCCACACAGCCACAAATCACGAGAAACTGCAGCGCCTGCTCAATGTCGCCGATCTTCTGATAGAATTTGGCCAGAAGTTTGGCAGCATCCATGGAGCGCGATTCGAGGACAATCTCTGAAGCAGCATGCGGATCACACAAATGATCCAGATAAATCCGAACGCAAGCATCCAGATCACCAGCTATACGGTAGCTACGTATGGCTTCCTCAAATTGACCATCTGATTCCTTGGCCTTGGCATAGGCTGCATGCAGCTTGCTGCTCTTCACTTGGGGGAGTATATGGTTGGCCTTATGCCACATCTTCAGGGCAATGTAATGACCACAAGCCTCGTCATAATACCCACCGCGTTCATATAATCCTGCCGCTTCGGTCAGATGACCCACAGTGGCCAACAGCTCTGCACAGTCGAAGAGCAGCTGCTTGTCCTGCAGCTCCACAGCATATTGAATCTGTTTAAGATGTAAATATCAGATATGGATGCTCAACAGATCAAATGCAATTGTTCTTACGCCACGTCGAAAGTCTCCCGCACGTATTGAGGTGCGTGCTATGCCCATCTTACAGAGACGCACATGCTCCTCGTATTCGGGCATGCTCTGTATTAAGGTCGGCGGCTCTGAATCCTCATTGTTTATCAAATCCTCCTTGTAACCCTTCTCATAGTGATATAAAGCATCAGCATAATTGCCACTGGAAATAACAATTTCAAAATTAGTAAAGAGAATTGATCCTAATATGCCAATCTCAACTACTCACGTGAACTCCAATTGCTGGGCATACTCCCGAGCTATATAGGGAACCTCCAAGGGCTCATATTTGTGAGCCAACAGCAACGCCTGATCCCATTGCAACAGATCTCTGCTCAAGTCAAGGGCGGCACGTGTGTAAACACCTTTGAGCAAATGCTCCTTGGCTTGGTCATATTGTGCCAACAGCATGCAACAGCAGCCATTCAGCATGTGCAGATCTTCAATATAGCGCAGTTCATCCAATGCATTGACTAGACCAGCATCACCCAACTGACGATAAGCTCGCAACGCTGCAGGAACACAAATTCGAATAAGTTGGGATTAGAATTTTATAGTATACATGGCTTACCAATCTCTGGCTCCAAATCAGCTATAGCATGTTCTCCAAACATTCGCCAAGCGCTATCCAAACTCATCTGCTCGCAAAGCTTGTAAGCCTCATCATATTTCTTGAGTCGCAGCAGCAGTTGCAGATTGTCTAGCTGGCTGTTACTGGGATTAACCACATGGGTACTCAGCGATTGTGTGGCATACTGTCCACCATCAATATGTAAAGCCATTTCACCGGCGCACAGCAACAGAGGCACCTGGCCAGGATTCAGCTTTGATTCACCCACCTTTAGTGTGTGCCTGCCCCGCACCGAGTTGCGAGCAAACACATGAGTATTTACAACACGAGCGTCGTAGCTAATAAATATGTTAGGCTGCGTCAAATCCCAGAGACAGCCCACACATTGCTTTGGCATATCCGCAATCAGCAGCGCCTCCTGATCCAAGGCGGGCAGATAGACAAATCCCTGTCCATGCTCATCAATAAATATAATTTTGGTACCTTCGACGTCTGTGAAAAGCTGACGAATGCCATTGCTGTGCCGATAGATGGTGCAGGTGTCCCACTTCTCAAGTGAGTAAAACACCAGATGCCCAATCTACAATAGACAACCGAATCATAAGAAACCGAATAGACGATATTAAGATACATTTCATACGCACATCAGTGGCAAAGATGAGCAGCTCCTGACTGAGAGCAAAGCATGTAATGACTGCATCACTGGGCATTGTGGGTAGCGCGCTGGGAAAGCATGCCTGTAATTTATCCTTGCAATTCGGATTGTCTGCGGCAATGGCCTGCAGTATCAACTGTGGAGGGCACAGCGCTGCACAGTAGTCCGCATTTAACTTCATCGATGCTATGTCGTGGGGCAGATCGCGTTCGCTTAGTGGACGTGGCTCATCGCCCAAGCTCTTGCCCAGATCATAGAACCAAACATGCTTGTCCAACCCAGCGGCAAAAGTGTATGGTCCAATGGCCAGAAATGTGGGCTCCGTTTCCAGGGGCAGGCGAAAGGGCAGTACCTTTGACTTGTCCGGCGCATACACATAGATAGAGACTTCGGCCAGGCTGCTCAGCATGACTAGACGTGGAGCAGAGACTGCAAACATATGTGGCAGCTTGGTCACATATGTGTAGACGGTTCCTCCACTGGTGGTTACCGCCAGCAGTTGTCCGTCTGGCGACCAGTCAATCATTTGCACGCTCGCATGATCCGGCACAGTAATGATACGTTCCGTTTCCTGCAGATTGGTTATCGAGTGGATCTTAATGCTGTAATGTATGGATGGAAGACGTTAGAGAAATAGATGAAGATGTAAATTCAACTGGGTACCAACTTGTCATCACCGCAGGAGGCCACAATGTCCAGGGATGGGCAGTACGCCAAGCCGCTCAGCGTATCCTTGTGATTCCTCACCTGCCATAGCTCTTGGCCGACGTCTTTGGGATGCGTTGAAATGGCCACAACATGGCCATTGGAGAATCCCAACAGTATGTATCCATCGCCGAACCATTTATGTTGCAAAAGCGAACCATAACGACTCTGAAAGCCCAACTCTGTTGGATTCTCTGGCTCTGGCAAATAATACAGAAACAATGTACGTTTGCCAATAATCATACTAATGGCATTATCCCCCGCAATCCGCTCATCATTTGCCATCTCGGCAAAATACATATCCGTTGGGACATCCCGCAGCTGCACAATTCGCACCGTGTCGCCATCTTCGCTGCTAAGCGAGAAACTCTTGTCATCGGATCCGAGTGCAAGCAGATTCTGCGCTGACCAGGCGCCACAAGTAATCCGCTTGCTATGTTTGCCCAACACGGGTGTTCGCTTGCCATTCTGATGATTGTAGATGGCGAGATTGCCACGACCTGTGCCAACCGCAAGTAGTTGCTGCTGCTTGGACCACAGAATGCAGGTTAGCGGATCCCGTAGTCCCGACTCTACCGTTATCTTCTGCTGTGTATTATAATCCCAAAGCGTGATATTGGGTGAGCTGCTCGTAATAATACCCAATAGCTCCCCATCGCAGTCCCAGGCAAAGCCCGAGCATAGACTGAAATATGTGTGGATTAAACCAAGAGTTACATTCTTTTTCACCAAATTGTCTGTTACCCGGCCAAAATGATGCGTTGCACCAGCTGCCCTTGGCGATTGTACAATGCCACCGAGCCGTCGGTGCCCGTTGTTGCCAGCAAAGCTCCCGCGCTCTTTTGCCATATAAAGTAAACATCGCCAATGCCGTGCGGTTCATCGTATTTGTACAATATCTTCTCAAACGACATTTTCAAGCGCACCAAATACTATTAGCTTGTTTCCTTAAGTTAAGTTCTGCATTTTGCAGGCCAACAAAATTTTTCACCATTTGTTTACGCTTTTTTCAGTTGCCGTTACTATGGCAGCAACAAGTCGCTTTCAGCCGATGCTACTCAGTATCGAATGCTGTGTGCCCGTAATCCGTGTTCGGTAAGATACCAAAAATATATTTTGATACCCCTTAAAATTGTTCAAAAGCTGCACGTTTGACTTATTCAAAAACTTAAAATGCTCTTTGCGGAAACGCAACCCAGTTCAATACGGTTCAACATCTCAATTAATTCAGCATCAAAACGATAATAAAAACCACAATACATTACTAGACAGCTTTAAAGATACATTTATTTGTGTTCATTATATATTAATATCTCAATAGGAAACATACATATATAGTTAGGATCGTACACTCATTGAAAATTGCTAGTAGGTTAATGCCGTTCTCCAAAAAAGAGCTATAGGATTAGCAAAATACATGGCATGTATACATATGTATGTTAAGACGGTTTAAGTTTTTCACACATTTTTAAATATTTGTCTACAATATGTGTATGTTCAGTTTATAGACATAATTGAGGTCAGCATACATTTACAAGAAACATCAAAGGTTATACACACATGCATGCATTAATAGATTATTTGTTTTAGTCTATTTGAGTTCGCCGAGAAAACGTAAACAATAATTGTGTCTACATATGTATGATGAATACTGCTAGGAACTTGTGTACCTATTCAAGATTGAGCTTATAAAATGCTGCAGGAATTCTTCTCGCGAAATGGATTCACCTTCTGACTAGTGAATCCACTCAGCAGGCAATCGTCCGACTCATTATCAATCATATACTTCATCATAGCATTACAAGCCTCAGAGACCTGTATGCGTTGTATGCCCACTTCACGACGCAGTTGCTCGTTGATTGTTCGCTGCTGTTGCAAATTAGCAGCCATGATGTCCAAAACGGCAGTCTCGGCAAGACCTATGGTGAACGACAACGAAATCTGCAGTTGGCGAGTAACCTGAAGCTGCAATAAAGCTTACTTGGTTGAATACATTAACAAAAGCACAGGAATAATCAAAACTCACCTTTAAAGCTGCTTTTTTAGCTGATTTTTAGGGACAGCCGCGAGCTCGAGGGTCGGAGAAAAATCAATATCAGCTGTGGCGACGCTGCCAACTGGCGGCAAAGAAAATTCATTCGAATTTTTGACAGTTCGAATTCTCGGGCATAGTTGCCACCTCGTGCCATTTTCGCAACCAGGCAGAAATTTAAAAAAAGGACGCCCGCTTTGAACGCGTCGCTCCCGGAAACTAGAGGGGCTGGAGACGCCAAATTTGGAACGAAGATCCCTGAATATCCCCTCCAAATAATGTTTCCTTTAGATTCTCGATACCTCGCTCCCCTGCCCCGCAAATCGCACCCCAAAATGAAACTTATTGCGGCCCCATGCCCCAACGTAGGCCGCTGTAACTTACCAGGTGTGTGGAGAGCCCCAAAGGGAAGCTATGCTGAAAGATTCATCCAGATCGGCCCACAAATAAGGAAGAAATCGGAAAAAGAAAGTCGAAAAAAACTTCCGTTACTCGTTTTTTTGCCCCGCCCCTTTTCAAAAGTTGCTCCTTTTTTAGCTGTTGCCGTCCAGTTTGGGGAGGCGCTTCGAACGGTGGAAAAAACGTATTCTAGGGGGGGCCTGGTTTTTCCGGAAAACGGCAAAACGAAAAAAACAAAAAAAAATTTAAAAGCGCGCGCGCTGTGTCGACGCTGCCAACTGGCGGCAAAAAGCAGGGCTTCTGAATCTTAACAGTTTTATTTCATTCGCATTTAACATATGTTAATTATTCCAAAAATATATATGTGTGTGTGTTTGTGTAGGTACGCGTTTACAGATTTACTATGTGAGCATGCTGGAACGAAATGGAAATTAGCGAGATCCTTTATTGACGTACGTACCGCGACTTACTCCGGCAAGTAATCGGGCCGCACTGGATTATTGTTGTTGCTGATGTCGTTAGTGGCCTGCTGATCCTGGGTAAGCTCCTGCTGGGCATTGGGCTTCCTAAACGCATTAGCCATAATTAATATGTTCTTGGCAATGCGCTGTTGGTCAATACGCTTCTGGGCCGTATGGGTACGTTTATCGGCGTTCTCAGACATCCGCTGATCCAGCGGGAGAGCTGCTGCTGGGAGGGCTGGCTCAGGATTTGTCCAGATCTCGGTGCCGGGCGTTTCTTTGCCCGTTGTGGGTGAAATGGCCGGTCGTGCGGGTATCAAGGGGGAACGCACACATACACTAATTATGGAACAGAAACAAACTTGTTTATTGCTTAGATCACTAGTCACACTCTAAATTCGTTTTAAAAACATGATTGTAATGTATATATTATGAGCCCGGTCTCGCCCCCGCCTGCGCCTTCGATTCGGTCTTCGGACCAGGGTCAACACTAGGCTCATTGTCATTGTCCTCGCTCGGTTTCAATCTAAAACGAGTCAGAAATGAGACAACAATGAGCCTGAGTGTCGTTCCCTGGATCCAATTTCCTGGTACTCACTTGTTAACTTCCTCCAATTTTTTTAGCAAACGTTCATTTTCCCTGCACACAATCTCCTGATCTCTAAGTATCGTTTCACGGACAGTAAACAAATGATTGTTCTCCTGCCGCAGCGATTCGTTTTCGGCCATGTAGAGTTTAACAAGCTCCGCCAGCTCGGTACCATCTAGTTCAGGTAGCCGCTCCAGGTCCACTTTCGGCACTAGGACACCAGCATCGCCACTGTTCACACGCTCCAGTTGCAGCTCCAGCAAATTGCCAACAGGTTCACCCGCTGTTGCTGCTTGATGATGAAGATTGAGTGCAGCCTTTAGATGCTCATTCTCCATTTGGAGTGCATGGATATCCCGCTTTAAGCTGAGTATAAGCGCCTCTCGCGGATCCATCATGATCACGGGCTTCGTTCGTATGCGCTTCGCCCGTGAAGCATAGCGCAGGGTATTCAACGTCTCGGCATGATTATAATGTGCCGGCGACACACAGGCAATCATCAGGGTTACACCATTCCCAGCCAGACTGTCGGCCAGCAATTTGGTCAACTGGCTGTCCCTATACGGAATGTGGCCAGAGCGTTTCTTGTTATCACTCAGCGATGATATGCAGTAGCCGAGCACCATGAGGCTCTTGTTGATATTGTTCGCCTCCTCAAGGGTTTTGCCTTCGCTCATTGTCTTTTTGGTCAGCTCGCTGCCCGCCAAGTCAACGAAATTAATCTTGCCATGCTTGGAGAGGAATACTCCTCCATCCGTTTGCTGATCTGAGAGTATGTGTACTGTTAAAATCGTATGCGATCGCGAGGAATGATCGTTCATAGCATGCGAGCCTACGGCGCGATTTCTCATGCCTGCACAAGGGAAGATAATGGAGAATTAGAGTAGTTAAGCTATGATCGCCAAATTGTCGTCTTACCCTCCTCAAGCACAGCTAACAAATCGTCCAGCTCCTCACAGTCCACCGTAAATAGGTTCTCCACAAAGAAACCCCCCGATTTCTTAGACCATCGCACGGCCAACGGCTTACGGGCGCTTCCCGGATTAAGCAAATCGATTACCTGGTTCATATAAAATGCAATTCAATTTACAAAACCAATAATGAAATTTATTTTACGGGTGGCAGGAATAGGAAAACAAATCATTTAAAATGCCACGCAAAATGCAAGTAAATTTAACGAATTGGGACAATTTATCTAATCGAGGATTGGGGGAGGAACAGCAGCGTGGCGAGTTGACGGGCTTACTTGTTGCCCTCCATTAAATAGAGGTCAATGCAATGCATGCACAACAAATTCAATGCTATTTGCAAAGGACGCATTGGAAAACCAATCACAATTATTGCGGTACAAATTTAAATCACATTGCATTTAACGGAACTGTATTACGTAGATCAAAGATGATATTAAATATATACGATTGGCAATCCATTTAGGTCAATTGAAATTATAAGCAATCATTTCAGTTTAGATCAAAATCAAATGAGAATACATAATTCTACTTTTAAATAAATTGCAATGGAAAAAGTATAACCTACATTCAGCTGCCAAACAGAAATATGATTGCTCTCGTACAATTTTCATTTGCCCCTAAAAGTATGCTTAACCAATTATTGTGGATCTTATTTGAGTTTTTTTAAACGTATAGCGTACTTTCAGATGCTCAATGTAATACATAATACAATTCTTAGCTGCCCCTGTGAATTGTATATGTCACTGTTAAGTGGAACTTGAAATATACTCACTCGTTCATTGTAAATCTCCATAAACGACGCCTTGAGCACATAGTTAACATCTTTGCGATTCTTAATCAACTGGAAGAGATACAAAAACGAGCGGAAGATCAGGCCATGGCGCGGATCCTTCGGATTGGGTTTGCCTACAAACTGCAAATAAATCGTAGGGTTATTTAAATCACACTTTCTCACTCTTACTCTGTTATTGATCTACCAAATCTGGAGGTCCGGTTAGTGTATGAGTTTTGCCGGAACCCGTTTGTCCGTAGCAGAAGGCCGTGCAGCTGAAGCCCTCTATGCCCATCTCAATAATACGCTTGATACCCGAGTAGTCCAGTATATCCTCCTGGGTCGCGCCCGGTTCAAAGACCACATTGTAAGTGAAGACGCGCACACTGTCGCGATTATGGGAACGCTTAGCGCCCATATCATTGCCCTCAATCTAGTTAATAATATAGAGCATTCTAATAACGGATTAAAACATTTGAACAGTTGAACTTACGATGACTTGTCCATTGCCAGGAAATTGCAGCGTTGATCCGTGCCTGTCGCGTTTCTCCTTCTCATTCAACGGACGCACACGAACCACCACATTGATATTGTCCTCGGGCGTCGATGGCTCCTCGCTGCCCGTGCCCGTTCCCGTTGATTTGGAGGCCACAACTTCCAATGTATCCGCACTGCCAATTCTATGTAAGTAAAAGTAATAAATTAAGTGTGATAGCTGTGAAAGCGAATCGATAGAGGGGGAAATAACATACGCTAATACTGGAGAATATTATATTTTGTCAGTTTCGATAAAGAGTGTGATAATTATTATAATTATTTATTAACTGTGTCTTCTTTACAAGTTTTCAATTATTATATGAATATTATTATAGAGTCAATGGAGAAAAGAACTAGAACTTACAAGTAATAAATATCTACAACAACTACACTTTTAGTTAATTAATGCTCTGCCTTTTCTGACCATATGAAGGAACAAGAACTTAGTCCCACGAGTTGAAAGTTGTTGTTGAAAGCTTAAAAGTTAATAAAATATATTCTGTTAATAAGTAAAATACCCATTTTAGTTCTCAAAAAAGTAAAGTCAAGGAAAACTGTGAATAGGTGGAACTCAAGGTTAATAAATCCCATTCTAAATAGTTGGCTCAAGATATAGCGAAGAGGTTGCTATAGTCCTAAATACAATTGTATTTATTAAATGGAATCCAAGTTCATGTCGCGAGAAATTTCGATTTTTTATGAATTTTTGCTTTGTTGTGGCAAATGCAAAATGGCCTGTTCCATTTCCCTTGAACTTGATGACGCTCCTCTGATTGGATGGCCTATAAATAGCCAAGGTTAAGGGTGAAAGCGTTTCTGATTTGGGGAATTTCTTTTTTTTGTTTCTGCGTCGCATTATTCAGCTTAATTCATTTTGGGGAAAGTAGGGATTGTCGTGCTGTGTTTTAATTTGATTAACAGTCTTGTATTCAAGGAATTTCAGAGCTACATATATGAAAATATGTATGTCTATTAAATTTGTTTCAGTTTCAACTGGGCAAACTGTTAATTGTGGCCTACCTGGCGGAGGTGCAATATGGTTATGGGCTGAGTTCCGTCGTTCACATTTGACATTTGCTGGTAAACGTCTTATTAAAAATGTATGAAATAATTACCAAAGTTTCTACGTTTATTGTTGATAACTGTATGTATGCCTTTAAATATAGTAATAAGTAAAAGAACTTTAGACTGTTTGCGTATGGTAAATATTTGAACTCATGCACGAATTGAGGTAGTTTCATTCTGGCCAACAGATTGCAGACAACCAAGGAAAAGTTCAATAAACTCTTGCAACTAGCAATTCCTAAAGCGAAGGTATTTCTAAATTTATTGTTAATTGTTCAAATCACTTCAAAACTCAGCGTATTTCTTAATGGATTGCTTTATAGCCCGAATTAGCTAATAATATATGTTATATATACTCGTGAGTATATAGAAATAATTGGTTTAAGCACTTAAGATACAGATTCCATATCATGAACATGCATTATTCGATATTTATTGATCCCAAGTTAAATTACTATAATTAAGCTACTTTCTAGACTCGTTCTCGTTCTAGATCCCATTCAAACTTGCCATTGAACACAAATCGGGCACAACTTGATGAGCATTGTCTTAGTGACAAGTAATGGGAGTCGGAAATTTGGAAACAACTCACAGTACACGGTGCTAATCAGTTACACTAAAATATAGGTGTTTATTAAAGGACATCAGCGCAAGCCTTCAGTTAGAAATACAAAGTAATTTGACTGCAATGCCGTTTGTTAATTTAATGGATAAGGCAAATTAGAATACATACATATATAGATATATACTGTAGGAATGTATCCCACAGCAATTGGGCGTAATTATAGGCGTTATAATTATTATAGTACACGCATGTTAATATATTTTGATTGATGTATGCGTTGATAGTTAAATGATTGATATATGTATGTGCTCCCCTTTTTCACAACAAAACTCCATTAATTTTCACTTTTCCAGCGAGCATTTTCAAAAAATCTATATACTAGACATATCTAGGGATATATACCTATATAGTATATAATATTATAGATTTTTGAGCTTGCAAAACACGAGGTTAAGTCATAATTATATAGTCTGTGTCTAGAGATAATCAAAGTTGACATTTCGTTGCCTAAACTTTTGCATTGCACGAAATAGTTATTAACAAACACACACATAGATTTATATACATATACACATATAGATATTCTAATTATTTTAATATACAGATGTGTATATGAAAAGTTTTATGGAAAACCCGCTGAGAATAAAAGCGAGAGTTGTGCTTTTTGTTATTGTCCTAACTTGTTGGCTCAAATGGCTGTCGTTATATTTTATTTGTTGTGCAAACACAGAAAACAGGTATTTGTATAGCTGGAAATCGGAATCAGAATCACTATAGAGTAAATACTTGACTCATAAAATTGTCTCAATATGGGATCTATGTCAATGTCCTTTAGTGACCATTCGTTATTAATGATTTATTTATCGAATATGACATAAAGAAGCTTTGACAAGTCAATTTAATGGATAATTGCATGAGAAAAGCAAAGGAAATCGAAGAGTAAGTCGAGGATAATAATGAAATGTAATATAATAAAATGTGAAAGAGCGAGAAAGGGATAGAGCTGCAGAAAACTGTCGCTACGCTTTTGTATTCTGCTGCCTCCCACGAGCCTTCGCGATGAGTAATAGCGAACCTGCTGCTTTGTACATATACAGTTGGTATTTAAGTGTGTGTGATTAGAAAGACAAGCTTTCTGAGTGCTTGCCATTAGCTAAGTCGATGCATGTTTGTACGTGTGTGATCAGATAGGCGTTTATGTTTAAGCAGCTACAGCGATTGCGTACAGCTTGCGTCTGCGCCGAGCTTAGCATCCACAGTGAGCGCTGTGATTTAAACAGCGTCCACTGCGCACAACGTACAAATTCAGCATCCCGTTTGTTGAAGGCTTCAGTGCCAATTGCTTCGTGCAAAGCTCAAGGGGAGTAAATATCGTATTCGACATCGAATTTAAGAGATACTTTATTGGCTATGTCTTAGATTTATTTATTTATTCTGCATACACATAACATTCATTCGAATGTTAGTTTGTGCTGCGGCGTATTAAAAAATAAGTCCAAATAAATAAGTATAGGTGAATACGCTAAATTTACTAAAAATATACGCTGTTTTTCGTTGAAAGCTTATTAATGGGAATCTGTGAGTCTAAAAATTTTACTAGCGAGCTCGTTTAATGTTTATGTAAAAATGTTGACAAAACTCTCAGTATGGTTAATTGTATGTTATAAATAAATACATAAATATCATAATCTAAATAATGTATGAAATTCTTCAAACGAAACATTGGTCTGTGTAAAGTTACAATTTATAGAAACTCTTCGTTACACCGACCTTAATTTCTATTTCTATTTCTTTCGCTAGAAATCGAAGCATTAGCCACAAGTTGAACTCAAATGGGAAGGGCAGGTTCTTAACCTTAAGTTGCCTGTCACTATCACTAGTTCAACACAAAACAAAAACAACAATAACAATAACAACAACTGAATATACAAATACCAAACATAAATATGTCACTTTCACTCTCGATACGGGTCAGATCGGACTTAGGCGGAAAGGTAAGCTTAGGCTTCAATATGCTTTAATTGCAAAATCGATTTATGTCGTGCTCGCTGAACCCCAACCTCAACCCGCGAACCCTGGAGAACGCTACTAATTGTTTAAATATAAAACATGAGCAATTGAAAGAAACTCAAATGTCCAACTGCCTGTCTGTCTATCTGTCTGACTGTCTGCCCCGCCTGTCGTTCTGTCTATCCTCTCCTTTTGATTGCCCGTCTTTCTCGCTTATTGTGCGTGGTCATTACGCTCCGGCGCGTGCCTTTGCCTCCAGGGTTTTTTTCTAATGGTGCCCAATTGGAGGGGTGAATCAACCCCATCTTTTTTTACTACTCTACCTCAGCAAGGCAAATGGATTGATGCAAATTAATAATCCAGCTACTTACATTATACAATTAAATTGCCTGTGCATTTCTATGAATATTTCATATTAAATACATTCCCTTTATGAAGGGGCTTCTAGGTGCATTGGATGCATTCTCTATAAATAATACACAGTAAAGCAATTAAAGCGATGCAACGATTCAGTTATTAAAACAACACCTTGCAAGCTACGTACGCTACATTAAAATAATTGTTTTATTTGTTTATTTATTTATTTTGTTATTATTTTGAGTAATATTTATTGAATTGCGTGGAAAGAAAGTTAAGGGTCCAAAACGTAATAAACTAATTAGTTTTAATACCAAATTTAATATAAATTAAAAAAGTTCCGATCAATAATATAATATACTATAATTCACCTTTTACCTATTCAATTTTCAAGCTAAACGCAGAGTTTTAAACAAAGCGGAATAAATACCAATTGTTCAGCTTCAATTATAGATTGCGATAAAAAGAATCTTTTGGTAAGTGATAAAGATATAAAGATATTAAAGGAAATACTTGAGTTAGACTGATCAGTTACAGGCTAGTTACTGTGTTATTAATGTACTTAAAGATCTCAGCTCTATTTACCAAGAAATTTCACTTGTCTATAATTACATTTGGTAGATGCGTACTGTAGTTAGGTGCGACAAGATATTGGACTATTGATTACGGTGGGAAGCATCGCAATGCTGCCCCATTGGCAGACATAGAAATTTGACTTACTCGTTTTCACGCGAACGCAGAAAGTACGGGGTATTGCGTGAACTGCCGCCTGTGCCGCCGCCGGTGCTCCCAGTGTTGGCGCCCTTTTGAGGACTCACGCGCCGCATGCCGTTGGTCAGGCTGCGGGAGCGCGGTACACGGGAACCGCTGCTGCTGCCAGAGCATTGACGCTGTTGCGTTGTCGGTGTTGTTGCTTTGCTGCCGCCAGTGGTGCGCTTGCTACCACGCCCACACGCTGCTCCACCGCGGGCTGTTAGGCTATCGGCGCTACTGGCACCGCTATTATTCAGATGCGGCACGCTCGAGGAGCGGCGCACCATTGTTGGTTGGAACTTCTAACGTGGCCGTTAAAGGCTAACAACACTTGGAATATTTGTGCACGATACGAATTTGTCTGCTGCTGCCACATGGCACCCGGCACACACACACACACACACACACGTACTCTCACAGAAAATGTGGCAATTGCCACGCAATTCAATGGGTTTCAAAAATTCAGAAATATCCTTTTCCCGTAGAACGGACGTTGGATTCGAACCGTGCGCCTCGTCAACTCAACACGAACTGAGCGCTTCAAGTTCACCAGGGCGCCTTTTATATATATAGATATATATATGCAAGTACTCAGATTTATGGTAATTTTAATACTCACGCACACCACGACGAGGTGACTGCCCAATGTCCATTTACCTGTAATTTCGTTGCTTTTGTTGTGGTTGTTGCTTCGCTACTCGCCACTCGTTACTTTGTCTCCTGCCCACGGCTAGCAATTAAATCAACGCGCTGTTTGGTAAACAAACCCAATCCCCTTACTGAGCTGCCTGCCAGCCCACAGTATGTGTTGGTGGTGATAATGGTGTGGTTTGCTTCTGGTGGTGCTAGGACTTCTGTTGCGTTTTTCACTGCTCATGATGACCCCACTTTGACCCTGGCGGGCATACGTTCGTGTTCATCAACTACAACTACAACAACATTAATAATATTGTCGTGCCTTATTTGCATTTACTTTAGCATAATCACTGTAAATGTGAAATATGAATTGCCTGCAAGCCTGTGAAATGTTTGAATTCTTTTCTAGGATATTCAACTAAAACCAATTATGAAAATTAGATTTTAAGTTCCAGACTTACAGATACCTGTTACTCAATTTAAATAGACATGCATTTAAAGCTCTATCGGGGTTAAAATTACATTATGCGTTGCTTAAAAAACTTACAACTGCCATAAAATTCGTTTTATTTAATTTTATTTTGTGCAAATAGTTCGGATAATTGATAATGCTTAAAGCGAATACTTGCAATTGAAAAGATCTCAAAATCTGAACTTTTTAACGACTTGGGAGAGAGGGTTGTCGACCATATATCATAAAACCTAAGTATCTGTGGGATATGTATTTAAATATTCGCCGATTTTGTAGCTAGTTTCTAGTTCTTGTTTTGGAAACGAAGGTAAGTATTGCCAAGTTCTCTTGCCGTAGTTTTCATAGTCCCAGAGATCGTAGATGAAGAGAAAAAGTATTTACTTATCTTCGAAGACGAAACATGAATTGATTAACCCAACTGAATTTGAATTATTATGAAATAATTGATTAAACACAACTTGCATATGGTTCACTTATCGAATGTTTATTTCTCGCATCTCGTTTGCAATAGATTTTGCCGTTCGTATTCCTTCTTTAGTTTTTTTTTCTCTTTTTTTGTTGCTTGTTTTTATAATATAGCTAAGGATAGTCATTACAGTTTATCATTACCATATTTATAACTACAGATGCTGGGTTAGAGTTAAGTCTAAACGTTTAGATAGATCTTGCCATGAACTAAGTATTGTACAAGTAGATATATATGTATATACTTTATAGTATATGCAACTCTCACATATTTACATAAAAATATATTTATATATATTTTGAATAAATCACACATATACGTTTATTGTGTATGTATATATATAGATATATATGTGTGTGTGTGTGTAATTATTATTATAGATATTTAGTTAAGATTAGCTTATTTAATACCGCAGCCAAGTCGCAGAAATTTACCATTGAGCCTGGATTTAGATTTACATCAATATGTTCATCATTTTTATTATCTTAATATTTATGTTTTTGTATTATTTTGTATTTTTTTTTCGTTTTTTTTTTGTTATAGATTTTCTGTTGTTGATTCGAAGACATCGACATCGAATATTTTAACATTTAATAAGCGTAATCCATTCTGTAGTGGGGTTTTTGTTGTTAATGCTAAAGATAATTTTCTTGTTGTTGTGGATATTATTTAGGATAAGTCATTTATAAAGATTAAACTAAAGTCTAGAACTATGTACACAGTTCGCATTTCACTTGGCCTTGACCCCCATGTAGAGACCTTCAGAGTATTTGGGTCGACACTCGGCACAAAACCATTTGCCCTGCGGTGCCACCATAATGCCAACGCATTCAAAGTGAAACCACTCGATGAGACAGTTGTCACCGTCGCAGGCAATCATCTCGGACACCTCGTCGTAGGGACAGCGGCAATAGCAATACACAGACTCCCCCTCCCTGGCCAGACGCGCGCCTGCGGGCGGCCTTATGGGATAACGTATGTTATTCGCCTTGAAGTACTGCAATGTGGCAAAATCTGGATTGGGCAGCAGGGCTGGCGGTATGGGCTGATTGAAGGCTCTCGTTGCTGGCGGCGGCGGCGGTGGTGCTGGCAAAGCGGCAGGTGGTGCCGGCGGCACTGCTACTGGATGAATTATTGCCGGCGGTCCACGTGGCACAGCCGATGGCAAAGGGCTGGTGACATTTATCTCATCATCATCCGAGCTGCTATCGCTGCTGTCGCTGGCCGCCACGCTGCTTGGCAACAAAGCTGGTCGAATCTTTAGCGTTGGTATGGGAGGCAGCTGCTGCTGTTGTTGTTGTTGCTGCTGCTGTTGCTGCTCCACTTGCTCCGCCGCCGGCTGCTGCTGTTGCTGCTTAACACGTTTCGCCGAACGCTTGGCACTGCCTGAGCCTCCGCTCAGCGGAGTCCGTTTGTTGCGCTTACGCGTGCTCCCATTGCCATTGCTATGCATATGTTGATGCTGATGATTCGAATGATGTTCACCGTGATTATTGCGACTTCGTTGCTGTTTCGCTGGCGTCGGCAAATCCTCCTTGGCCCAAGTGAGCTGTGGTGGCGGCTGTGGCTTTATTAACTGCATTCCCACTTGCAACGGTGGCGCGAGGACGCTGCTCATATTCTCATCGTCGCTGGTATAGCCATAGAATTTATTTGGACGCCTTGTGCGCTTCGAGCGCTTCAGCTGACCATCGGCATCCGAGCAGCTGCTGCCCTCGCTCATCCGCGGCTGCCAACCAGGACGATGCGTCAGCGGAGTCAGACTGAGAGCTGCATCCGGCAATATTTGTTGCTGCTGCATTTGGAATGGTGCCGCTGAACCAGCTGATACTGCAACCGGTGAATTGGTGGAGTACGTATTCAACAACTGCGATGAGAGATGTGATGGCAACAATTGCTGTGGCTCCATGTGAGGCATTGCTGGTGCCAACTTCCCAAGACTCCCTGATTTGCATGTGGATTTGCGTTCACGTTTCTTTTTCTTATTTTTGCTGACTCGCTCCCGTTTATCCGCATAGGCAGTTGCCTCCTCCGGCAGCGATGGCGTCGAGGGACGACTGTTCTCCACAATGTCATAGTTGCTGCTCACACCCGGCGCGTGGGCCGAGATCAACGCAAGTCGCTTCTCGGCTAACAGCTCACTGGCCATTTTCTGTGGATGCGCATCGTAGAATTCCTCGTCAGTGTCGGAGATAGCCGTATCAAAGTCCGACTCGTTGTAGAGCGGTGCCTTCGGTGTTGGTGTCTCTGGACGTGGCTCCTCCTCATTAATGCTGGTCACATTTACGTCCTCCTCAGCGTTGTTCGACTCGGATAATTCGGTGGATTTCTTTTGCGCTTTCTTGGCATTTCCAACGCCTAGTGATTCATTGTCAGAGTCATCATCGCTGGAGCTGCTGCCACTGGAACTGCAGCTACAATTGGAGCCACACGAGCAACTCGAACTGTCAGAGTCAGAGTTCGAACTGGAGCTGCTTGAGCTGTCGCTATCGCTGGAGGCATTGTCACGCTTCGTTTTATTTGGTGTGGATCGCGACAGCTTTTTGGGTGATGGAACGGGCGTTGGCGGCGGCGTTCGTTGCATTTTACAATAATCATGATCGGAACAGCCCACATGCAGTTTACTGGGACGCAATTGCTCTTCACTGGGCTCCGTTTCCACTTCGTCTGCCTCCGATTTACCGATTGATGGCTGATGCTGCAACAGATTCTTCCATATGTCTGCCACTTCTTGTGCCGACTCTGAATTCGCCTCCAGTTTGGGCTTCTCTCCATCATCTTTATCAGCTTCCAAATCGTTTTCCTCTTTAGGCAGCTTCATCAGTGACTGCTGGTCCTGCTTTGTTTCTGGCTCTGCAGACTGATGCTTAATAAATTCCTTATCCTTATCCTTATCCAGTTGCTCCTCGTTGTCGCTCTCTGATGCCGGCGATAACATAACCCTGGGCATGTCCAGATCATCCACAGAGGAGCGCATAGGCAACGTTCCGTGGGATGTCTCTGGTTGAGCTCCAGTGCTGCGCGTTGCATCGGAATCGCTGTCATCGCTGCTATCCGATTCAGATAAATTGGGTGCAATTAGATTAAGATCCTCCAAAGATGCTTTGTTGCGCTTGGACTTCTTGCGTCGCTTGCGTGGCGCTTGCTGCTGTTGATCCTCTGGCTGTGGCGTTTTATCAACAACTGCTTGCTGTTGACCTGCACTTGCATCTACTTGATCAGATGCCTCCGTCTTGATGGATTCTCCCTGCTCTGCTTCGATTTTTGCCTCCTCTTGATGTTTACCAATGTCCGGCTGCTCAGAAGTTGATCTTGACATGCGCTTCTCTTCGTCCAATGTCGCTTGTGTTCCCTCAATTGCGTCGACGTCATTAGCTGTCACTTCCTTGACTTCGTGCTGTGCCGCATGCTTCAATAGCAGTTTGCGAGATACGAATTTCTCCTCGCACTGCTCCTCAGTGCAGGCATAACGAAAATCGCCGACATGTTGACGCTTATGCACCTCCAGGTATATGGCTTTGCTGAAAGTGAACTGGCAATACTCGCAGGTGAACTGCGTCGCTGGGATGCAGAAGTGATAGACGTGACGCCAGCGTTTCTGAAGGCACCGCTTGCAGCTGGCGCTCTCAGTGCCATGTTTCCAAAACAAATGCTTTGAAATGTCTTGCTTGTTGCGATAGGCGATGCCACAGCGATAGCATAAATGCAACAGCTTATGCTTCCACACATGGGCCGAGAGTTTGGCCTGGGTGTGACAATCCTCGATGCATATATCACAGGATTGATGTTGCTTCCGCAGATGCACCATCAACCGGAACGCGGATGGCAATGTCGGTGACGTCTCACACAAACAGCAACGAAATTCCACATCGTAAATGTTGGAAGTTGTGACGCCAGGACAGATGTGACAGAGCAGCTCACTATAACTGAAGAAGTTAATGCGGCACATGGAACACGTGATGACCGCCTTGGCGTGCAATCGTCGATTGTGCGTGTAGAGCTCTTTGTATGTTGCAGTCACAAAGCGGCACTGGAAGCACTCATAAATTCGCTCATTAAATGGAAGCGCAAAGCGTCCATCCTCCAAACTGCAACAACTTGCGGAGTTCAAATAATGTCCACCTTCCAGGACAGGCAGATAGCTCTTCATTTTGGTCACAATTGTCTCCGCATGCAACTCCTCTGCTGTTATGCTGTCCACGGTGGCCGTGAATCGATGCTGTCCAATCAGATGCAACACCAATTGCTTGGCATTTACAGCAATTCGTCGTGCATGATTGCAATACAAGCAGAATGGATATACGGCCTTCAGGCAGAGACGCACAAAGTCAACCAGCTCGAATTTATCCAACGGTCGATCCAGTTGTAAGTCCACCGTATGCGTATCTTCGCTGGCCACCTCAATGCCATCGGCAGGTGGCAAAGGTGCCACTGGCATCACGCATTCCGTTGCGGTGATTTGCTTAGGTTGCGGCTGTTGATCCTCTGTGAGGCTATCATCGATATCCATACACTCGCTGCCCTGTGAATCGCGACGCTGCAATACAGACGTTGATTCTGCTCCTGACACTGTTTCCAGCTGTGATGCTGGCGCTTGCTCATCTTGCACCTCATTCGGCTCTTTTGGCACATGCTTCTCTTCGTTTATGTGATTATTATGTGGTGATGCGGGTGGCGTTGGCGACCAACGTCGCGGCTGTTCCTGATGTGCATGTTGATGCTGAAGCTCTTCCGGCTGATGCTCTATTGCGGCACCAAATGGCGGCTGATCCGGCTGTTGCTGCTGCAACTGTTGCTCCTGTTTGGCCATGATGTGGGCCTTGGTGCGCTGTATATGGCGCTTTGTGCGTTCAAGTTCAGCTACCATAAGCATCAGTTTATCCGCAGACGAATCCTCATCCTCTAGTTCGGCTGAAAGATTGGCGGGCATAGGTGTTGTTACTTCCAGGAACGTGGATGCTGTCTCAGTGGCCGTTTCCGTGTCTTCTGACAGATTGGATACAGGTTGCATTAGTTCTTCTTGCTGTTGATGCACTGCATCGACTGTAAGTAGCGGCACTGGACTACATTCAGCTGCTGTTGATGGCATCTCATCATTCTCCTCATCCTCGGTGTCAGTGCTGCTAAGCGCAGCGTCCACAGATTTCTGAAACTCTTTGGGTACACGCAGCATTATCTTGGGTACCACCAGTTTGGGCATGGCATCTTCTCGCGGCGCATCTTCGCTAGGCTCTGGAACTACAAATAATGGATTAGTAATTTTTACATTCAAATGTACGCCACACTTACTGTTGTTCTCATGCAATGCCGCTGGATGCGGCAGCTCCTGTGGCACCACATCCACCGCCCTCCAGTTTGGCAGCTCCTCCAACTGCTTTTCCTTGCTCTGCTCATTCGTCTGCAATGCTAGCTGCGGATTCAGCTGCTTGCTCTTGGCGGTCTTTCGCTTGCGTCGTGCTGCTGTCTTCTTTCGACTGCTGGGACTGCTCCCATTACGACAGCCACTGGCATGACCAACCTTTTGGCCACATAAAGCACACGGCTGCATAAGCTCGGCACAGTCATGTTCATCAAATTGGCTGCCACGCTCAAAACTGGCCTGGCAATTGCAGCACACCAGATATCGTGCTCGATCCTCTTGAGTTTGGAGCGTTTGCCATGCCTCCACATTGTTGAAATGACGCTGATCGATATCATGCTTATTTTCCAAATGCAGCGATAGCTTCTCAACGCTAGCAAACACATGGGAGCAGTACAAACAAATGTAACGTTGATGCACTTCACGCATGTGCAGAAAAAAGTTCCAACACTGATGCACAGTGCTGCAACGAGCGCAGCGAAAGAATCGTTCCTTTTTAATGGTAGGCATAGTTGCTGCTGCTGGAGAATTGTTGTTGCTTGCCGCGGGCAGTGTTGCAACATTTGCTTCTGGTGGTGGTGCTGCTGTTCTTGTTATATCAATTGCCGCCTCTGCTTCCCCCGTCGGTTGACAACACATCGCGTAGTGCGCATTAAGTTGCTGGAAGTTATCAAAGCTATTGGCATTGCACTTGTAACAGCTGAGGAGTTCGCCCAATTCGTGGCTGTTCGTAGTTGGCGCCTGCAGACGTTGCATTAAGAGTGATGATTGCTCCTCGACACGCTGCAGCTTGCTATTAGTCTCGTTGTTGCTGCCGCTGCGCCTGCGCTTTGTTGCATGCACCGATTGCTGCCGTTGCTCCTCCTGCTGCGCATCCTTCTCCAACTGTTTGTTATCGATGTCGAGCTGCTGCTGTTGCTTTAACTGCACCAATGTCTGCTGCTGATGTTTGGCACTTTGCTCGCTCTCTGGATGATCTATGACCAGTTGTTGCGATGTTGAGCTAACAGAGCTGCTTCTGCTACTTAGCCTTGAATTGTTATGCTCCTGCTCGTGCACTTGCTCCAGTGCATTGCCAGCGTTGTTTGCTATCACAGACAGTTGCAATGCCTCCTCCTTCTCGGCCGTTTCCATCTCCACCACTTCCGTTTGCTGTTCCGCATACTTCCTGTCCAGTATGTGCTCTTGCTGCTCGCGCAGCAACATCGCTGTATGTGCTCCATTTATTTTCATTTTCACTGAGTACTCCGTGGGCAGCTTTTCTTTAATGCCAATCGAATTATCACTGTGCTCTATCGGCGTCTCAGATTTAAAATCAACTGTTGCCTCCTCATCCTTTCCCACACCAACTTCTTCCACATCTGAATCAGACTCAATCTTAATTATCTGCATTGGTGATTGGACTTCTATTTTTGGCAGCTTTGAGGAGACACCATCGATTTCCAATTCAGTATTGAAGTCCTGTAAGGAATCCTCGTCATCTGGTATACTCGCAGGTGAAAGATCATCGATCTTATAAACTGGCGATGTGGTTGGAGTTACATCTGCTGCTGATGACGTTTCCGGCTGTTCCCTTGTTGCGTCTGCAGCTGAAGAAATTTCATTTTCATCGATTTTATGAACAGGAAGCGGATCTTCGTCGATTGTTTTAACATCTTCTAATGCAGATGATGAGGATCTGTTGTCTTCTTGTGTGTTCGCAGGTGAAGAAGATATTTTCATTGGTATCATTGGTGAGGAAGAGTCTCCATCCTGTGAATCGACTACGAACACAAGCGATGATATTTCATCAACATTTTGCTCATCCTGAGAGTTCGTCTCAAGGGTTATGGCCAGAGGTGAGGAGCTAGGTTCATTATCTGTTTTTAAATGATATAAAGGACTTTTTGATTCCAGTTTAATGCCAACTAATGGGTCTGCTTTGTCAAGCCTCTCCTCATCCTGTGAACACGTATCCTCACTGCTTTTGACTGCTGGTGAACAAGTCGCCGTCTCATCGTTCCCTTCTTCATCGTTCCCTGATTCATAATCTTCAACAATTTTAACGTCAAGCGAGGAGGACTCCTCATTATTATTGAAATTGTTCGCTTGTAAGGAACACTCCTCTTCGGTTTTTATGTCAATTTCGGGCTTTTGGCTCTCAGGCTTGAAATCATCGGGTAAGACTGGCACATTGGATGCGGACGGCTTCTCTTCAGGAACTGCAATATCTTCTGCAGATACCTCCATATCATCTTTGGACTCCATTTTTACACAGTTATCGGAAAGAGGCCCAAAAGACTCTTCTAAACTGTTGGCGGAGCCTTTTTCTGACCCGTGCGACTCTGAAGGTTCTTCCTTTGATCGCCCATTCTCTATCGCCAAGCGTATGGTATTTTGCACATCATTGTCTTCCGGTTTATTATTCATTTTCAGCTCCGGGTGGGGACTTTTGCTTTTCTCCTTCTTTTCCAGCTGAAACGCATGGTTATTGTCCTCGAAGTCATCTTCTTCGCTGGCTGCCGGTGTCGTTTCTGTGTCGCCCGCATGGGGCTCAATGTTAGGCGTACTCTTCGTTTGTTGCTGTTCCAATGTTTCCATCATCTTTTTGCATTTATGCGCTGCCATGACAATAGCAAATAAAAACAACAATCATTACATATAATCGATAAATGTAATTCGATTAATTTGTTTACCTTTGCATGCCGTACACCGACGTTGTGTTTACCGTTTATTGAGTTGCGCTTCTTTGTGTAGCCACTTCTGCAAATGAAAATAGTAGAATTGCATTTTTTACCGCTATAAATATGGGTTTGTCATTCTCCGTTGATGGATGATAAGCGATAAAAACAGAAACAGGAAACGGCAACAACAAAACAAAAATAAAAAAAACATTCGTTCAATTTATTTAGTACGCTATTCGCCAGCCCTGGAGCCGAACGAAGTGCGCACATAAAGCAGACTGAGATAATTGAAAATACCAAAATAAATTGCGCAAAATGTGGTGCGGAGGCGGAGGTAGCAGAAATAAGCAACAGCAAAACTTATGCTAAAAATAAATAACATATTTACTTAACAAATATTATATTAAATACAGAAATTCTTAGAAGTTGTGAGTTTTCCTGCAATTGCAACGGGACGTATTTTTTTTATTATTTATGCACGTATCTCTCTTACCTGCTTACTTCTGCAGCTGTCGGGGCGGGCACACAGGAATATTTACGCGCGCAAAACAACAACTACAGAGAGAGAGGAGTCACCACAACCGACGGCACGGACGCTCGCTGCACAACTGAGCGAGACACGGCAATGGAGCGCCCAGCGGAGCGGCGGCCGCGCGTTTTTCTGAACAAGAACAACACCCCTTGCCCTGCGCTCTTCTTGTCCACCTTCTGTACGGATAGGCCAGACGTCGTTGACGGACACTCGTCGCAACGCTTATACAATTTTTGTTTTAATTTCCAATATTTTTACGCATTTGGCTGCGTAATAGATTTAAAAACGCGCGATTGAATTTCACAATTTGCGTATTTGTTAGCGCATACAAATTATTTGCTCTGCTTGAATTGTGAATATAAGAAATTTTTTTGCACGTCTCGCATCGCGTTTTGCATTTTTTTTTCCTATGCTCACTATTTGTATGCTTATATTTTAAGCTCACTGTTTGCTTGGCTTGAAGGCTTGTGCCATTGGCAATTTACTGCACACACTTTCAATATTGTATATGGCGTGTATATTTATTGTTATTGTTGCTTAAATAACGTGTGAAAAGCAAATTTTTAGCAATTTTATCGACGTTCGCAGCCATTGAACACGCGCAGAAGCCTAGAGATGCGCCATGTGTCGATAACGCGACAACAGCATGCAGTGGTGACTGTCCAAAAGCAACACTTGCAAGCAGCGTCTGCAAGCAACCCTGGGTGCGCGTTTCGAGTTCAATGGTAATCGCAAGTTGACAGCTCTTTCCGTTTCCTTTTTCGCGTGAGCCGTCATCATGAGAGCCAAGGGATTGGTTAGTATTTGCCAAAAATAATGGAAAAGTAGTGCAAATTGTGTTAAAAATGTGTAAAGCAAGCAGGCAAACATAGCGTGCATCAAGTGCAGACGGAAAACAGTGTGAAAATTTGCAGTTTCTGTGCGAAAAACATAAAAGTGCACCTTGTCAGCTGCACAGCAGGCAATGCGGCCGCCACACTTGCGTTGTGCAAGGGGCTTTTGAAATTCGAACTTCCAGTATTCAGGGAACTTGCATGGAACGTTAATAAGCTGTTACAGTTGTACTCTTAGCCCACGCTAAGTTAATTTAGTTCGTTTGAATGGAGCCTCTACACATAACCTATAAGAACAACAACAGCGTATTTACACGCGCCTGCATGTGTGTGTGTGTGCGCGTGTGGATGCCTGCTTGCCGCATTTGTTTACAACAAAATTGAAATAAGAAGTGTTACTGAACTTCTCGTTAACTTTCAGTTAAAGGAATACGAGGTCGTTGGCCGCAAGCTGCCAAGCGACAAGGAGCCACAGACGCCTCTGTACAAGATGCGCATCTTCGCTCCCGATAACATTGTCGCCAAATCCCGCTTCTGGTACTTTTTGCGCCAGCTGAAGAAGTTCAAGAAGACGACCGGCGAGATTGTGTCCCTGAAGCAGGTGTATGAGACGTCGCCCATTAAGATCAAGAACTTTGGCATCTGGCTGCGCTACGATTCTCGTTCGGGCACACACAACATGTACCGCGAGTACCGTGACCTGACAGTGGGTGGTGCCGTTACACAGTGCTACCGCGACATGGGCGCTCGCCATCGTGCCCGTGCCCACTCCATCCAAATTATCAAGGTGGAGTCGATCGCCGCTGCCAAGACGCGCCGCGTGCACGTTAAGCAGTTCCACGATTCCAAGATCAAGTTCCCATTGGTGCAACGTGTCCACCACAAGGGCAACAGGAAGCTGTTCTCGTACAGAAAGCCAAGGACCTACTTCCAGTAAGGAACGACACCTATAAATCAGCTGGCGTAGACGCACTGCGTGCGTTGTGCTCCAATTGGTTTTCAATTATTAAGGAGCAAGTCTTTCTAAGTGATTCTTTGAATAAAACTGAGTACGTTGAAGAGTAATGCGAATAGTGTTTAATCGTGGAGGGTTGAGACTCAGTCCACATGGTGGAGAGGATTTCGTAGAGTGCACAGGACAAAGTGCGACACAAGTACACCGAGGAGCGCGTGCGACGCGGGGAGTTAGTGGCTAGGACTGCTCGAATACAACAATCCCTAGCTGTGGTGTCCATGGCGCAAACACAGATCTTAGTATTAGCTTAAAGTATGCATAGTCCACCGGGATCCAATGCTCTTTGACTGCCGTGTCTTGTTCTATTTTATCCATTCCTCCTGCAACTCGACACAAGCTTCCTTCCGATCCACACGGCTGCCACTCACGAAAACTTGCAGCCAGAAAGAATTCGGGTCTCAGGATCTAGAAGAGCTATCTATAGATACCAAATTGGCATCAGGATTCTATATACCCCATCCAGATCGAGTAGCTAGCAGGTGCTTGGAGCCGGCTATACGGAAGCCATGCCGCAAGAAAGAGGGTCTGGATGAACGCGTCTATCTCAGCAACTACAATAGCTGTTGACACCAAATTTGGAACGCAGGTCCCTGAAGATCCTCCCCAAATCGTGTTTCCGTTAGAATTTCGATACCCCTCCCCCCTGCTCCACAAATCGCACCTCAAAACGAAACTGACTACGGCCACATGCCCCAACGTAGACCGCTGTAACTTACCAGGTGTACGGAGAACACCATTTAGAAGCTGTGCTGAAAGTTTCCCCAAGATCGGTCCACGAATAAGGGGGGAAATCGGAAAAAGAAAAGCGGTTGCCGCTTCTTGCCATTCTCGCAACCAGAAAGAAATTTAAAAAAAGGACGTCCGCTTTGAACGCGTCGCTCCCAGAAACTAGATGAGCTGGAGACACCAAATTTGGAACGTAGGTCCCTGAAGATCCTCCCCAAATCGTGTTTCCGTTAGAATTTCGATACCCCTCCCCCCTGCTCCACAAATCGCACCCCAAAACGAAACTGACTACGGCCACATGCCTCAACGTAGACCGCTGTAACTTACCATGTGTAAGGATAGCCCCATTTAGAAGCTGTGCTGAAAGTTTCCCCAAGATCGGTCCCCAAATAAGAACGAAATCGGAAAAAGAAAAGCGAAAAAAACTTCCGTTACCCGTTTTTTTGCCCCGCCCCTTTTCAAAAGTTGCTCCTTTTTTGGCTGTTCCCGTTCAGCTTGAGGAGGCGCATCGAACGGTGGAAAAAACGTATTCTAGGGGGGGCGTGGTTTTCGCGAAAAACGCCGAAATAAAAAAAAAAATTCGCATTTTGAAAGCGCGGGGGCTCCATCAATGTGCCCGTTTTTGCTTTAAAATGGACGAATATACCAGGACGGTTGGCTAACAGACAGCTGTTAAGTGGGCTGTGTGCTTGGCACAGGTCACACTTGCTGCAACCAGTGTCACTTGCGAATCAATCACTGGAAATGCAGTGTCACGCAGCAATAACAGCTTGTAATGCTTGTAAGAAGCACGCTTTCCAAGTAGTGTCGATAATGAGTACCGCAATTGACAAAAATAGACCGTTTTCTTTTGAACATATGAGTAGAGTTGAAAAGTGACCGTTTTCTCTCGAACCTACCCAAATAGTCCAGCACTGTTGGCTAACAGACAGCTGTTAAGTCCTCTCCGTGCATCGGTCACACACTGTCGAGCAATCAATAAGTTTATTTTTTTGCAGCTGCCTGGTGGTTTTTGGTTCTTTTTTGTACTGCAGCTGAGCAAATTACATCATTGCATACGTAAAAGCAGAGGCAGAAGAGCCACCAGAACGCCCACAAGTTAGTAGCACCATCATGAGCGATCGCCGCCTGGAACAGGAGAGCGAAAGATATGCGACGTTTGTTGGGTGGCCCACGAACGCGCCCGTGCAAGTTGAAGATTTGGTAAAAAATGGGTTTTTCGCTACTGGCAACTGGCTGGAGGCGGAGTGCAACTGGTGTCACATACGAATCGATCACTGGGAGTACGGTGACCAGGTGACGGAAAGGCACCGACGCGCTTCACCCATTTGCTCCATGGTATTGGCGCCCAATCATTGTGGGAATGTACCACTTGAAACGGCGTCCACTGGAGAGACAAACGACTGCGAGGGCAACAGTGTTGTTGATGGTGGAACAGGGCGGCCGGGGCAGTGCACTCATCCAGATATGCTAGTAGAAGCGAATCGCCTAGAAACGTTCAAGGATTGGCCCGTATGTATTTGATGTTCCCAACAATTGAAAAATCACTAATCGTCATTTTCCATTCTGCAGAATCCGAATATAACACCACAGTCCTTGGCTAAGGCGGGTTTCTACTATCTGAATCAATCGGATAATGTTAAATGCGTGTGGTGCAAGGGCGTTATTGCCCAGTGGGAGAAAAATGACAATGCCTTCGATGAGCATCGTCGCTTCTTTCCCAACTGCCCGCGCGTACAGATGGGCCCATTGATTGAGATTACTGGCAAGAACATGGAGGAGCTGGGCATACAACCAACAACTCTACCGCAACGTCCGAAATACTCTTGCATGGAAACGCGGCTACGTACATTTAGTGATTGGCCAATTCCCAACATACAGCCTGCTGAGCCGTTGGCACAAGCGGGCCTCTATTACCAAAAGATTGGTGATCAGGTGCGCTGCTTTCACTGTAATATCGGATTACGCTCCTGGCAGAAGGAGGATGAGCCCTGGCATGAGCATGCCAAGTGGTCACCAAAATGCCAATATGTATTGCTCGCCAAGGGGCCAAACTATGTGCGACAGGTGCGTGAAGCGGCAACAACATCATTGACAGCCCCCACAGCGCCACAGTTACCAACTAGCATTGATAGCGCCATGTCGGCATCGCCAGCCTGTGAAGCTTTAGCGCTCGGAATTGATGTCGGTGCTGTGCGCAACACTATTGCACGTAAACTCTCTAGCTCGGGCTGTGCTTTCGATACTCTGGATGATCTGTTGCATGCGATATTCGATGATGCAGGCACTGGGGCCGCATTGGAGGTAACTGAACCGCTCTCATGCTCATCCTTGGCCCCAGCGTCAAATGCGCGCGATGATTGCTCAGCAACTACAAGTAAAGCGGCGATCATGGAGACATACAATACAACAAGAGCCGCAGCCGCAGCCACAGCGACCACAACAACAACAACAGCAGCAGCAACCACAACAGCTATTGTTACACCTGCCGTGGTAGACAATACAAATCCCAATGGTAATCTAACATTGGAGGAGGAGAATCGATTGTTAAAAGATGCGCGCCTATGCAAGGTTTGTCTGGATGAAGAGGTCGGTGTTGTTTTCCTACCCTGCGGACACTTAGGTAAATATCTGAACTGCAGATCGCTCAGACCTCTGAGATGACCACATTTTGTTTTCATTTACTTGCAGCAACTTGCAATCAGTGTGCGCCCAGCGTAGCCAATTGTCCCATGTGTCGAGCCGATATTAAGGGATATGTTCGCACGTTTCTCTCTTGAAGCAACGCAAACAATTGAAAGACCATAGCATAATAGTAATATTAATATAAATTGTAATTGTCTACTATGTACTTGTACCGCCTAAGCATTTGGTGGCGGTGGGCGAGTCTATCAGCTGTTTATCGTTTACTAACTGATAGCAAATCGCGTTTTAAAGTGTTACTAACCTCTGCTGTATCGAATGTGTAAACGTATTATGTGAGTTTTTATTAATTGTATCAACTGTTTACTATCTGATAATCATAATACCCTTGCCGGCCACACAGGGATCGAATCTCTGAGTTTTGTTTTTTGTTAACAAATTGTACGCTTTGCAGTCCAAATTAAATGATATTTGTACACATATCAGATAATTGTTCGCTCACAGATTCGATTTTCGTATCGTTACAATGTCTAAAACGCCTTATTTACAGTACCTGCAAGGGTATTTATTTACTTCGGCTGCGCCGGAGGTACACTGCTGTCCATTTCTTGTTATTGATTGTGTTATTAGGTCGCTGATTTTAATGGAGTACACAATAATTGAAATACACGCAAACAAATAAAAATATATATGTAAATGTTGAAAATTCTACGCTTTATCAATGTGTAAACACAAGTATCTGATAATCCCTTGACCAGTCATCTTAGTAACGTCATCACGTTTTAAAGAAACTGCTGGGATTGCAAACAAGCTGACATTTATTGAAATTGATTTGGAAAATCGAAATTCCATAGTATACAAATTATTAGATTACAAATTATATGATTTCAATTGCTTGGACGTTTCTTAAACACTACAGAGGTAACGACATTGCCCACCTTCCCGCCGAACTTGAATGTGGGCGTTGGTATCGAGCAATGTTTAATAAATAAATCCTCGAAGCTTAACAGCAACTCATCCTCCGTCCAGTTGCAGGAAGTGATAATAAAAAGACTGTGCTCGTCTTGAAGAAGCTGTGCCACTGTTGCCAAGTAATTGGTACGCTTCTCTTTAGGATTATCTGGGCATAAGCTCACCGCATCGTAGGTGCCTTTGTCGTGGACAATATTGAAGGTGCCCAGCTGAGGTGGTTCACTTTGCGTCAGATCTGCAACATCATAATTTATACTTAAAGATTGATCCTTTGCAATGCCCTTAGCCAGCTCAATGGCCTTTGGTGAGTAGTCAACGCCAGTTAGCTGTGTGAATCCCTCGTTGCCCAACGCAATAAGAAACATTCCATTACCACAGCCCAAGTCAAGCACACGTGCTGTTTGTGTGTTGACTGATTCCTGCTTCATTAGCCAATTCACAATGCGCTGCTGTGAGTCTTCGTCGAACCAAATTTCGCCTACATCGCCGTGACTCTTATAATTTCGAATTTCTCGTGTGTAGCTGCTTTCCCAGTATTCCTTGGTGCCCAATTCAGAACCCTCCAACTCCATTTTTTATTATTTATATTCTAACAGTAAACAATGCGATTGAACTAAGAAAACAGCTGATATTTAACATATTGCTGCACTGTTTTATTCTGTTATCGAGCAAAATTACTAATGTATCGATAAAAACAAATCGATCAATAACCAAAAATGAGAACGTTTTTCAAATAATAAATAATTTGCATAATAAATAAATACTACACAATATATTTATTGATATTTACATATTGATATAGTTCCTATATTTTATTGCTGAAGTTCTAAATAAATAATGAATATGGGAATAATAAATTGACATAAATTCTAAGATTAGTAATCAATATTATTTCTTATTCAAGATTCTTTTTGGGTTGTTTGAAGATTACGTAATACTTTTTGTAAATAAATCACTATATCTTTTCTTTCGTGGAAGCGGATGATCAAGAATTCTCAAAGAATATTCTGATTTTTTATTCCACCTCTCGATTGGACTACAACCAAATTTAGGGCTGCAAAAAGTCTAAGTAAAACATCGGAAACTGCATCTTACATACATACAACTGTATGCCGATGAATCGATGCTGATAAATGTATATCGGTGTATCGATTCTGATATCTATGTATCGATGTAGCCATCGATGTTTCTCCAGCTCTAATTGTCAGTCGATTGTTTCTTGACGGAGCGAACGTGTCGCGGGTGTCGATCTTGAAATGAATTTTTAAAATAGTGCCTCATTTTTTTTATTTAGTTCATCTAAGTTGAGGTTTGTGCGTACTGGGTATTGCGTATAATTGTAACAAACAACGCAAGCAACAACGCAAAGAATTGTGGCACAAATAGCTGATAAATTTAGAAGAAAACAAGATATCAAATACGCGCGTTCGTGAATGCTGTTGTGTGCGGGTGTTTGTGCGTGTATGTTTAAGTGAGTATAGTCTGCCTATGTATTCGTGTGTGCATTATGCTAACTGCTGCTACTAAGTGTGCTAGCGCGAGCGAGATAGTAAGTGAGAGTTAGAGTGCAACATTGTGATTGTGTGGCAAGTAGAAGACGAAGAAGAAGAAGCAACAACGCCAACGCGCTCCCCTTTCCAATGCATTAATATACGCATCTGTATGTGTGATTAGTGGTGCCTGTTACTCTTGATACGTTTCGTAAGTTGACGCTACGAAAAAATCTTCCTCAAATTGTAAATTGGCCGCGTTTTCGTTTCGAAATAAGCACAAAACACTGCGCGCATACATGCATATGTATACCCACAGACACGTATCGCTCTATTCATATATATGTCTGCAACTCTTGCTCAATTGAAGATCCAATTTTCGTCGTCTGGTTTCATTTTATTCAACTGGGCTTTTGGTGTCAAACATCAGAGCTAACGCCAGGTGGCGCTAACCCCCAGAATGACCAATCCCCAAGGTATTCCCCAAAAACCGCAAAGCTGGTGTCCGAATATAAGAAATACAAGAACAAAAAAAAATCATCGGCTCAGCAGTTTTCTTTTTGTTGTTGTGCTTTCGGTTACCATACGAACTGTTATTTTATACAACTGGGACGCGTTCGGTGTATATATGTATGTATCTATGTATACGTATATATTTTTGTTAAAAAGTATTTCAACCACGCAGTAGCAGAGTTACAGTTCCCGTTATATCGTACATATGTAAATAAATAATAAATTCCGCGTTCTACCTACTTATATACATGCATACATACATATATGTTTACATTTGTGTTTGTGCGGTCTTCTGTTATTGGTTTGTTTAGCAATAGGCATAGTCTGCAACCCGTTGCATTACTTAAATATTGATCTTAATTGCAATTGCAATACGAAAAATGTAATTGTTGCCTGTGGTGCTGGCATTACTCATGCATGTAGTTGACGCTATCCCCTGCTAGCAACGCCTCGCTCTCCCTTTTTTTTTGTTTGTTTGCTGGTGGTTTCTCGTGTTTGCAGTGGTTGCTGCAACAACAAAAAGGAAATTGCACACAAAAAACGTGCAATGCATTTATGTTGCTTTTTTTTTTGTTGTAACATTATAATAATAGGCGCTTATTTTATAGTTAGTACCAGTTTGGCTCACACACACACAAATGAACAAATACACGCTTTAATAGTTGGACAACTCTCGTGTTGCAGCATCATGATCAAACAAAATGAACTCTCTCTCTCTCGCTTCAGCTGTATGGTGCGTGCGTACGTGTGTGAATGTCTGTATCGCTGCTTATGTGTGTATTAATCGCTGCGCCTCCGTCTCAACGCGTCGATTAACTAGTTTTATTCCATTTTGCTGAATGTCAATTTCATTGTAAATTGCAAGTTGCTGTGGCATTTTTGCAACAAAATCAAAACAAGTTGCAGCTGGCTCTTGGGGTGTTTACCATTTTTCGCATTGAAGGTCAGGTCCCCCGTTTAACGTATTTTTTTTCGTGTGGCAGCACTAATTGCTTATTGCTTTGTTTACTTTTACTCGACATTTCGGTATTTGGTGCTCGGTATTCACATTCGTGCTCGAAACGGGAGCGAAATTTAACGGTAGGTCGAACGTCCATCTTGGGGACGGGCTGTTGATTGCAACTCTGTGTGAATTTGCGATCAATGGCATTTATTCGCTAAATATTTTGACCTCTTGAGTCAACAATTAATACCAGTATATGTAGAGCTGCTGCTTTGCCTGATTCTATTAGCTTAAATAGGGTAGTTCACACAAAAGGCTATCTCTTTTCTGCTCCACCCATATTGTGTGATAAAAGCTGAAATCTGTTTGCATTGTCTGTTTAGTTTTATGGTCACTCTGGCAACGACAAAAACTCGCAGAAGGTCACGGTTATATGCAAAATAAACCAAAAAATAAAAGCTACAAGAAAACCAGACTTGAAACTCTTGTAGCTTTAGATGCTGTTTTAATGCTGCTGCTGCTGCTGCGTGAAAAGACATTTGCTTTAATCGAGGTAACGTGCCAACGATCGCGATCTCGCTTCTCTACACAACAGACAAGTTCACATATTCAGTAGGTTTGCCACTCCCTTTTAGCAACAATCAGCTTCGAAATGTTCATTATATGTAGGTGTATATATGTATGTGTCGGTAAAAAGTTATTAACGGAAGTACATTCACCTGATCAGTTGAATGAACATGCGCTACGCTGCTTTATTTTTTACTTCTACTTTTTATTTATTATTCATTTTGTTGCTTCCCTCTCTTTGCTATTTACGGCTGTCACAAAATAAACTGGACAGCTGTTTTGTTTGCCGCCCATCGAGTGTCGGGTGGAAGCCACTCACGTGCAAACGTTTCATAAAATTGGAAGCACGCGCTTGTTTGCATTTGATTGCATTTGACTATCATGTTAAATGTAAAAACCGCAAATCAGGCGTTCAGGTGTTAAGCCCAAGTTGAGCTTTGATTTAGCTCAACCAGTTTCTTGTCTTGAAGCACCAAATCACAATTGTTCAAGGCTTCCTATTTGCATATTAATTGTCAGTCGATCATCTTCAGTATTTACATCTGTTAACAGCCACTGTTACATTCACTGTTGTCACTCTTCTGCTCATCTCTAACAGAAATAACATGACCTGCCTCAATCTCGTTTTCTGACCAACACTCTTGCTGCTTATGTTGTTACAGGATTTGAATTATCGCTTTGCAACACTGAGCTGCCATGCGAACAAAATGAACGGCGAAGAACAAGCAGCGGGCCGGGAATTCAAGCGCAATTCAAACGCTTACGCCAGTTTGCCAGCAATAGCAAAAACCCCACCAACAACGATAACAACAAGAACAACAACAAAAGAGAAACGTAAACAGCAACCAGAGTCGCTAAGAGAACCAGAACGTTATGGACTCTCGCACAGTTTGTCCAGCGAATCAATAAAACAGGCTTGCGACTATTACGACGACGAACCAAGCGACGAGGACCTAATTGAAATACAGCAAACGCCTCAAGGATTTCATCCGCAACAAAAACAACAACAACAGCAGCTGCAATTGCATCCACTCAGCTTTCAAATGTCGCTGGCCATGGACAATGAGCGTGATGCGTTTTGTGACGTCAGTCAAAAGCCGCCTTTGAGTACGCCCATTAAACAGACTGATGTCGTGCCGGACGAGGCGCTCAGTGTGTTGAATGAGTTGGATGCCATACTGGATGTGCATGGCGCATCGCAGCTAAATGGCAACTGCAACTCATCCTGCGGCAACACGTCCACTTCTCCATCCTCGTCCTCCTCCGCCTCCACCTCCGATGATGACAAAGTTGAGGACTATCTCATGGATTTGGACAATTATCTAGAGGCACTGGATAAAGAGGATCCATTGGCCATGGCTGGTCTTGTCATCGGCCATCCCAGTTTAGACCGAGAGCCACGCACACGCACCCTGCCGCTAAGCCGCAAACGCAAGCAACACAAACAGTCAGATGAGGATGTCCATCCAGCCTTGGATGCCGAGTTCCAGCGTGGTCATCAGATGCGCAAAACCTTCAGTTGCGGTCTGACGCCAACGACAAGCCCCAAAGGTAACTTGCGAATGATCTCAGCCGTTACGTAGATTCACAGAAATGTGGACTTTTTCATGCATCAATCACTATTAAATTTAAACATAAAACAAATGAATCATTCATTAAGTAAGAGCCTAACTTATAGTATACTTACTAAGTTGATTAGTCT
This sequence comes from Drosophila macrospina, assembly GCA_035042075.1. Classification (NCBI taxonomy): domain Eukaryota; kingdom Metazoa; phylum Arthropoda; class Insecta; order Diptera; family Drosophilidae; genus Drosophila; species Drosophila macrospina. The sequence goes on along the minus strand of JAWNLW010000277.1, from coordinate 854,257 downwards.
GCACATACGCAGGTAGATTAGTGCAATTGGTACTACTTCTACTACCTCTTATTCCTACTCTGCTTACTATCTTTCTACTACTACTACTTTTACTATTCTCACTATTACTGAAAGTCCCATTACGCTACTGCTCTTTCTACGCTTACTTCTTACGTCTAAGTTCATTCATGCAATGTTTCTAATACGCTAACTAACTAGTACTATTACTACTTTGTTCTACTACTACTACTTTGTACTACAACTACTACTTTGTACTACTATTACTACTTTGTCCTACTACTACTACTACTATGTACTACTACTACTACTATGTACTACTATTACTACTACTATGTACTACTACTACTGCTTTGTACTACTACTACAACTTTGTACTACTACTACTACTTTGTACTACTACTACTACTACTTTATACTACTACTACTACTACTACTAATACTCTGTACAATACTACTACCACTTCAACTACTCCGACTTACTACTTACTACTACTTTTACTCCTATTACAACCTCTACTACTCTTACTACTACTTCTACACCTATTGAAAACTGTTTTAACACTCTGTTTAACTTAGTATAACTTTGGGGAATGAAGTCACAAATAGAGCTGAGCTATAAATAGCGGTCAAGTGAGATGTAGGAACTGCTTTTTAAGCAATTTAGTCTGAGAATTCGAGTGAAAGTTTTGTAGTAATTAAACAATTAACCATAAGTTGTTGTATGCTATGTGTGTGTGTGTGTGTGTCTGCTCACATTCTTATTTCGCATGTTATTGTATGTTTGTATTTTTACAGCCACATCGAATACATCACTAGAAACTGGCGGCAATGGAGCTGCTCAGGTGGATATGTGGCGACGTCAGTCAATGCGACGTGCCATGGAAAATGCTGACGAGACCAAAGGCACAGTGAATGAGCATGTGGAGTTGGGAAAGCAGGAGCAGGAGCAGGAACAGGAGCATGAGTCGCCTCTTATATCTGCATTGTTGGTAAATTTGCCAACGACACCGACGACGATGACGACGGAAATGCGACGTAGTTTCTCACAGCCAGAATCTTTGCCGGAGCGCCAAGGAAGCGCACTACAGATGCTCACGGAGGCGCACATCTTTGACAATCTGCTACAGAACGAGCAGCGTACGGCTCGAGCCGTTAGCGAGCAGCTGGAGCAGCGACCACGTCAGTACGGACGTCGCAGCGAGGGTCATCCGTCCATGAGTCCCGGTCGCAGTATTGGCAGCTTCGTCTCACCGCTGAGTCGGCCACAGAGTGCACCGGCGCAGGCGCAACGCCGTGAGCCGTTGGAGACGCCAACGCATGCTATAATGTCCACGCTCTGCTCGGAGATGGGCTCAGCACGCTCTTCGCGAATACCCAGCCCCGTGTCATTGGCGAGCAACAGCAACAGCCACAGTAGCAGCACAAATAGTAGCAGCAGTAGCGGCGACAGTTCCACGGCCAGCACAGGACCTGAGCAGGATCCGTTGGAGCTGGGACAAACGCAGACAACACTGTGCAGCGCCAGCAGTGGCAGCAGCAGCACAACGCCGCTGGAGCCGCAATTGTTGCGTGAGAAATGCGGTTTCAATAGCCAATGGCCACATGCTGGCAGTCGCATTCTGGCATTAATGGGCTGCACCTTGGGTGTCTTCAATTTGTGCCGCTTTGCGGTGCTGACCATTAACTATGGTGGCAACTTTGTGCTGCAGTTCCTCCTGCTCACCATACTCTTTGGCATCCCACTCTTTTGGCTACAGATGAGTCTGGGCGCCAAGATCAAATCGGGTCCAGTTTCCATGTGGAAGATTAGTCCCATTTGCAGTGGTGTTGGCATTGCACTTGTTATGATTCAATGCTTTCTGGCCATCTACTCAACGGTTTCAATTGCCTGGATACTTGTCTACGAGCGTGACGTATTCCCAACCCCCACGCACAGAGTCTATCGCTGGCAGGAGCTACCAATTCCATATCGCTATTACGCCACCAATGAGACGGCCAATCTCACACAGACAGTTGCCACTTACTTCAACATTGAGGTTCTGCGACGTCTGCATCTGTCCAATCATCCCGGTGCGAGAAGTGGGCCTTTGCAAGTCAATGATCAGGTAGGTGCATCCGACATAGACACAAACATAAACAGTCTAACGTGCATTCCCATTCAGCAGCTGGCAGCGTTTTTGGCGTTCATCTGGGCCGGCGTCTTCATGATACTCTGCAAAGGACTGAAATCGTTGGGCAAATGGATCTATATAATCAATACGTTGCCATTGCTGACGCTTATTGTTGTTACCGGCAAATTTGTTAGTGTTGTGGACCTGGCCAGCTTACAGGTGAGTCCTGTCCAGCATTCGTCTAATCTCCTAACTAATGCTCTTCCGATTGCAGAACATATTTGCCGCCAGCGACTTTGATGACTTTCTGGTGAACTCAAACACTTGGACAGCGGCCACACAGGAGACGTTCCTCACTTGGGGCATGCTGGGCGCCTCCGTGATAGCCATAACGAGTCGCACTCATGCCAGTGCCAACAAGGCAACACTTCGACGTGATGCAATTTTGCTGGTGCTGCTTACGCTATTGGGCCTTGGCCTGGTCGCCTTGCTTGGGCTATGCTGTGCACAGATTCTGCGACAGAATGGTTACATTTATGTGCCCGGATCGTTTGGTAAGTCCATAGAAAACCTGCCACAATTGCAATATATATCACTGTCATTGTTGTTGTTGTTGTTTTAGAGTCCCCAGATTGCTATACGTCCGTCTACTCGCTGCAGGCGCATCCAAATCCACAACTGTTGTCCTATCCACGTGCGCTGGTGCCACATTACTCCTCGTTCTTGGGTGAAACCTATCGCAGGAACAAGACCATCTTGCACATTGAGAGCGGCTTTCAGGCACTGCGTTTCATTACGGAACTGTTCCCGGCAACGCTGTCACTGGCCAGCGGCTTCATCTCATGGATTTGGGCTGCCGTTGCGTTTGCCATGTTTGCGGGCTTTGGCTTCACCCAGCTGTGTGTGATGTGGAAGCCCATTTCCAGTGCGTTGGGCAACTCCACCAGCTCCGTGCTGCTGAGCTGTGTCACTGGCTTCCTGCTGAGCATACCCTTTGCCACAGAGATGGGCATTGAGTTCTTGTATTATGTGGACTTTCTGCTTGGCGGCTCCTGGTTTATACCCATCATTTGGGCAGCACAAATATTTGGTGTATTCCTCATTCGTGGACGTCCCTACAATGGTGACGATCTGGTCAATGATCTGCGCATGTGCGGCTCCATGTCCGCATTTCTGGCGCTCTCCTGGAACGTACTGTTACCCATTGGTCTGATTACGCTCTCGGTGATCGATTACAAGGCATCGCTATCGAATCAATTCTATTATTGGCGCGGCTTGTCGTACTTTAGCTATGCGAGCCGCAAAATGGGGAGTCTCATTCAAATTGGCCTATTGCTCATCATTCCCGTCACGGCCATCATACAGATCTATCGCTATTTGACACATGGTCCGCCTGACATCCTTGAGGTGCGTTAGCTATTCAACTTAAAGAACTTAACTGCTTATTAACTAATGATCTGAATGCTCTTGCAGCGCATTCAACTGCTGTACCGCCCACCGGACGAAGCAGTCGCACGTCAAAGATCCGCGCAAGAGCGACGCCATGCAGTGAACAGTCAACAGCAGCAGGAGCATGACCAGCACGAGGTACAGAATGATGCACCACCCAAATACACGCCTCCGCCATCCTATACAACCGCAACGGGAGCGCGTCTGGCCAAACTCTTGCGCCAGAGCATAAGACGCAGCGTACGCAGGTGAGACTCGATTAGAGGATGTATATGTATATTGCTGAAATAGGAGTTAGCTCCTTCACTTTATTACCAACTGTTTACATCGTAAGACTCGTTAATGGAGCAGAGACTGCGGTATTGGCCATTGGTGCCTTGGGTGCAACTTGAAGCTGCCCTGTCGCAGCTGGAGTAGATGCGTTTGCCAATCATGTTTGTGGTTGCATAATTGCAGGCCACCAGCACCGAAATCCAGCCATCGCGAGTATACTTGGATGCCGCACAGCCAACGCGTGTATTCTTCTCAAACATCATCACCGTGAAGTGGCCAATGGTGCTAAACGAGAGAGTGACAGAGATTAGGATTGTGCCGCATGCATACGAAGTGTAACTCACGGTCCGTTGTAGTTGCTGGGATAGCCGCCTTCAATGATGCCACTGTGGGACTGGTCAACCTCATTGAACCACATCTGCACGCTCTTCTCGAGCAACGTTGTCATGTCGGGTATATTGTGGGAGTAGCCTTGCCATGCCAAATTCTGTCCAGAGTATTTAAACGCATCCGTGTTGTGGCAACCGTCGTGCTTCATGTTGCATTGCCGCACATTCAACTCGGCCAAATAGGCCAGCTCATCATCCCACTGCATGGTGGCCATGCGACAGGCGGCATTATGTCTCGGATCATTGCCAGCTGCAATATGATTGCGTTTCTCATTATGCGATTGGACAAGGACATTCTTGAGCTGATCGGTGATCTTTAACAGCTCGGCATCGGAGGGACAACTGCTGTCCCACCAATTGCTATGGCCACAGGCAATGTGCTTGCCGCCATTGCAGATACCCGTGGAGCAATAATCTGTGGCATATGCCACACTCAACACCAACATCAATAGACAAATCGACTTCATGTTCTCAGCGATCTTCTGACCAACTCAAACAGTATGCAGCGCCTTTATATAGAGAAAGATTGCATGAAATCGTGCGCCCAATTGGGGCATATCTTGAGGGTGATTTATAATACCCATTCATTGATTAAGAGATTTAATGAATGAATTGCTACTGATAGCCAAGCCACTCGAATAACAATTGACTGCAAGCTTTTAACTAATCATTAAAAAAAATATATATATAAAAATAATATTTGTATAGTATCAGTGAAGGTGCAATTCATTGTGGATCGAAATAACGCAGAAATACACTAATTAAATATGTGCAAAGATAAATAATAATCAATTTGAAATGCGATTAAGTTAGAGGAAGTGTTAACTCAACAAATGCGTTAAATTTATTTTCTTTTATTCATTGCAGTAGAATAACTAATATTTAAACTTAATGAAAATGAAAAGTAAATAATTATTTAATTTACAGTATTTAAACTAAATGAAATGTAAGAGTACTTTGTTTACCTATTTGATTATAAATATTTATAAGTATTTATACTTTAAAATAACAACATAATTTATTATTTCCTTTTAATATTATTAAGTGGTTCGTCGGCCACAAATCTAATCTCATCAACGGTAATTTATTTACCAATGATTAGATTATATTTAAGCATACTTAATATTTAAATGTTTATCTGATCTAATATATATATTTTGTTGCATTTGCAGAGTACTCGGCGATTCGTCCAGTCGCACACGTCCCATACTCTCGCTGGACTCGGCAGAGTCACCTTCGCCTGTGGCACCGCCAGACTATCTGACTATATTGACCATTCCCTCGGGCTCGGGTGCAAATGCAGCTCCATCCGCGGGCAGCAACAGTCCGGTGTCCGTAGAGATTGGCCAACGACCCGCTAGTTATACGCAGCGCTCACAGTCTCTGGGTCGTAAGCTGCAGCGACCGGCAGCATCAGCCTTGGAGCAGCAGCAACAGCAGCAGCGCCAATATACGGCTGAGGATGTGGTGACCATATTGCGCTCCTCGGTGCGCTATCGTCCGATGCCACGTCAATCAGTTGGCATTGCCACAACATTGCCACGTCCCCCAGCCATGTCCTCACACCTGGAGGATGCCTCGTTCCGCTCAATTGAGAATCTGGTGCTCAATGCCGAGCCGCCGGATCAGACGCCCGGTGTGGGGAACGATGTGGCAGGGGGAGAGAGTGGTCAAAATAATAATAATACATCTGTGATTTAATGACTAATAACGTACACATACACATAACGTAATTCTATGGAGGATCACATATCTGCTTGCTTTCTTAGACTTGATTATCGTTAGTTATAAATATACGAATACTATTTTGTAGTTATATCTATATCGAATAATATGTAATAATAAAGAACTAATTAGTATTTGACAACAACCATCAGTTTTTCATTGGATATAAGAAAACAACCCTCAGCAATATTTCATGCTTAGCATCATCCTTAGGTTGGCGTCGTTGCCCTTAAAGCCCTAGATCCACAATGATGGGCAACAATAGGTGCAGACTACGTGCCAGGCAATTGAGTGCGTCGCATTTGCGCAGCCTGACCAAAAATTTAAGCCGATTAATAAACGTGACCAGTCAACTTTTCAAATGGAAACGGAAGCAGCCCAACCAACAACAATAGCAACAACATCCACAGCGTCATACCACAGGAAACGGCGCAGTACAATCAAGACTGCTACATTAAAGTTCAAGAGCTGAATTTTTGCTGGCATGCTGCTCAATTTACTTACATTTTGTTATATTTGAATGGCACATTGCATTTTTTTTTAACTGGTGCACACGTCTAATCCACGGCATTTTGAAATTGTCACGCACGCGCCAATTGTCAGATAATTCGAGTTGCCAGTCTGTGCAAAAGTACAATCAACGGACATGTTTAGTTTAAATACTAAGCTAACATGCTTACTTTTTTCTTTAAGCATAAAATGCAAACTTTGTAATTTACCTATTAATGTGCATAGTTATTAATTAGTTATTTCCTTAATTTCTAAATCTCTGGCAAGCTCTTCATTTGTTTTACGGCGCATTTGTTCGTTAACATTTTCAATTGAGCACAACAGCAAACGAACATGAGCATATTCTGTAATTCATATGAAGGTAACATGTTGCCAGAGTGTTAGCAGTAAGCTAACATGTTGCTATGTTAAATCCACATCAACACGTTGCGATTTGTACGCGACTCTAATGCAACGCAAGCGATTTGCTAGCGGTTTTATGCTCCCCACGCTCATTACTCTCTCGGTTTTTAACAGTCTCTGTTAATCATAATATAAAGTCAAAAAGTAGCTGTTAACTTCTTGTTATTGTGGAATTTATCTTTGAGGCGTTCGGTCGGTTCGACGGATGCGCGTTTATGTGAACTACGAAGTTTAAGTGCAGAAAATCGAAATGAAATAATTGAAACGAACAAATAAAACTCTATTTGGTCGCGGCAAGCACAGAAATAACAGAAATTGTTTAAAGTGAAATAAACTTTATGCGCTAAGAGGGAACTTGTGCTTGTTTTGCAGATAATTAAGGGGCGCGCGCGTTTTCAAAGCAATTAAACTAAGCATTCTAACTAAGTTTTGTAGCAGTGCAAAAGTTTTCTCGGCTTTGCCGCAAAACAGCAGCCGCTAACAACAACACCAACGCCGCCGTCGCATTCGCAGGTCGCCGTCGACTTCGCCATCAAAAAAGTGCTCAAACAAGATTTCCACTTGAAATTCCTGAATTTCGTTCGCGTCGCGCAGCATAAAAAGCAAAAAAAGGAAAAATAAAAAATAAATCGTAATCGAAATATAAAAGCGCAATACAAATAATACAAAAGTTTCTGCAAGTGCAGAAGGAATCATTTTTAAGTGTTTATATGTGTATCCCCATGTATGTGTGTTATAATTTTGTGCAATTTGGCTAAAGTTTTGGATTAGCGGCGCTTTTATTTACATAGCTGTGCCTGACTAAATGGTAAGTGTGGCCATTTTTGTTGCCAGACTCAATTTGTAGGTGTTAAGCAAAGTGGAGAAGTGGAGAACAGCAACAACAAGAACGACATATTCTTACTCACACGCACAATTTGTTGTAGTTTTTGTATTAGCATTTTTATGTCGCTGTTTGCTCAGTTGACAAACAAACGCACACTTCTCTCTCGCCACACACACACACACACGTACGAACACAATACACAAAGGATTTCATGACGTTTGGGTGGGACGCTTAACTTACCCTCTGCCACTGACGCCGCCGTCGATGCTGCTGCGCTCTGCCTATGCGGACTCTCTCTATTTCTCATGCTCATTCGTTCACTCTCATGTGCTCAGCGCCGAATGCTGTGCTACTGAAATTGGTAGCTTTTGCGTCGCTTTGTCGTTGTATGCTAGTATGCTTGTATGCGTGTTTGTATGCGTGTATGTGTGTTGTTTTTATTTATTTTGATGGCGTATTTCGGCATTTCGCTTTGTCAGAGAGCCTGTATAGAGACGCGTCTGTGTGTGTGTGTGTTTGTGTGTGTGTGAGCGTGTATAAGCTTGTCTCCGTTTAGTTTCTTCTACATTAAAATGAATTCGCAATAAATATTGCCTATGTCAAATAAAAGGGCGATGAGCCAGCCTTTTTCTCTCTTGTTTCTCCATCTCCTCGTTTCTGTCTCGCTCTCTATACCTCTATGTGTCTATCGCCGCTCTAATCTCGGGGGACACTAATGTTTTACGACAATTTGTATGCCTACCAATACAAAACTTAATGCACACATCAATGGTAAATTAGATGTACATACTCCAAAACAATGCACTAATAACAATCATTGAGTGTCTATCTTGTCTTTGTGTGTGTGTGATGTCGTTGATTTGGCTGTTATTTCCAATACATTGACAATAGGAAAACTGTGTGTGTGGTGCCGTCCACTTATGTATGCCTCATGTCTCATTTGTCGTCGTCGGCCAAATGGAAATCGTTTTGTTTTTGTTTTGTTTTGTCAACTGACAAATTTTCATTGTCTCTATCTCTATTTCTCATTCCACATGGACGCCAGCACTAATCGCTTACTTAAAAAATACATATGTACACTCAAAAGCGGAGAAGATGAGGGGCACAAGTGTAAATAAACAAAATTACTTACGCACACACGCACAAGTGCACCGAAACACTTGCTGAAGATGTGCCACTATGGCGATAGTAATTGGGCTATTTAGTCGCCCTAGAAAACTTATAGATCAACTATCGAATTAAGCTAATTTTTAGATAAACATTCGTTTCATCAGATCATCTCTAATGTCACAGAATTGAGTCATTTGACCTTTTAATTGCGCATACTTGAAACTGTCGCCCATCTCTAAACAACATTGCCTTTAAACACGTTTGCTGGAAAAACCCTTTTTGGTATTCCAAACATTTTACACTGAGGCGTAGAGTCATTGATTCTAATCATTGATTTACGTCTCAATTTGTAATGTAGTGCAATCGATTTAGTTTCGATTTAATGTGAGCAAAACGAACACAAACTAACAATAAACCAATCGATTCAAGACTTTAAATGCCAGTCTTCAGTCTTCTTCAATCACCCTATTCTTATAGTAGTAACTAAACAAACAATCGAAATCGCATCGCATCGCATCGCAATCGGCTCATTTGCTTTTTCAACGCACCATTTAATGCCGTTGTTAATTGTTCGACGGTTCGAGGCAGCCATCGAGGCTTGTAATTAGTTGTGAATTGGATTTGGATCACATAAAAGTGTTGATTACACACACTGATGATGTTAATGTCGATGGTGTTGGTGTTCCTGTTGATATTTACTGTTTGCTGTTGCTGTAGCTGTAGCTGTTGGCCCGCCCATCGATGGACTGTCTGGGGGGCGAAGTGTTTTTATTTCTGGGTATTAAGGTTAGTTCCCTTGCTGGTAGAGTTTCTTTCGCAGTGAAAGTCTTGCCACAACCTGGTCAGCCATCAAGAGCTAAGCATAGCTCTCGGGTCAATGCAATAGAGAAGGTGAGAGACAATTCTATTTCTAATTGATGCTCAGCAGGTTGTACCATAAGAATAGATTGTAAATGTATTCGAAATATCGTTCAATGTAAAAACTTCAAAACATTAACACTTCTATAGGTCAAACGGTTTATGTAATTTCGTATTTCCTTAATTTTATAGCCGTTGCTTAATTCTTGCCTAATGAACCCGCTGAAAACTGACATTAATTCAAGAAAAACAACTTTTAAGCCAGTTGATTACAGAAAACCTGAAAGCGAGTTGAAAAATGTCTGTTTGAGAAACACGATTATATTGAAAGGTTTACAAAACTGTTCAATTCCAATGATGCAAATTTTTAAAGTGATTGTCAGATATGTACGATAATTACGAAGTATCCTTAAACGGAATGACTTTTCTTATTTGTGAAGAGATCCGCATCAGCTTAAACAACTGCGTCATTGGCCAAATATTCTACCTGTGCTCTTGGGTATAAACTTTTACCAGAAGACAAACTCAATTTGAAGAGACAATTATAAAGTTATCTGAAATTCAATCATTTCCGTGTAGTTTCATTCTGTTTACCTTTCGCCAAAGACCAAAGACGCACAGTTTGTCAATTACAAATTGCTAAAATTGTGTTTGTTTCTTTTGCAAAGTTAAAGTTAAAAAAAATAAGTTAACGTTTCTTTTGCAAGTCATGATGTGGCTCTATCTCCGAAAAAGAGGGTCTCTTTAGAGCAATACGCGATTCCCATTGCCCAGTCGACTAGTGCAGCAGCTAAACATCAAAGTCATTTCGTGTCTTCATAAATTGTTGCGCTACTTAAGCTCCGACGCTACAGAGACAGAGGAAGAGAGAGGGAGAGAGCGACAGCGAGAGCGATTGGGGCATGCCTCTTGGCTGCAACCACGTACACAACAACTGGCCTTTCTTTCTGGCCTGGCCCTCACTTTTGACTAAGTGAAATGACCTGCCATTTTGTAGGAAGAAACTGCCAAACGTAACCAGGCAAAGGAGCGAGCCATGAGACAACCAACGAGATTGAGCCGAGGGGAAGGTTAATGCCTTATCGACATGCCGCAATCTATGTATTTAATTGACTCAACTGCAATTATACTCTACACTATATATATATATATAAAGACACACATATACTATACCTATACGTACAATATATATTTGCTGTCTGTGGAGTGTCTTCTTCCTGCAGATAAAAGTCGCGTCGTAAATACTAAAAACTCGCCTATAATGATTTCGCATAAATCGTGACTACTCGCCAAAATGAAAGGCGAGAATTTATACTAACAGCGGGCCAAGTCAACTGTTGTTGTTGTTGTTGTTGTTACAGCAACTTACATTGTTGTTGTTGTTGTTGTTTCGCTTCATTCGCATCGTCGGGGTGTCGGTGTGTCGGTGTCAGAGGCTAGTCCCGACTCCCGTCGAATCCATCGCTATAGTGGTCAGTCGCACCAGCCAAAGCCGCAGCCGCAGCCGCAGCTAAAGCCAAAAAAATAAAAATAAAAATAACAGAAAACAGAAAACCAAGAGCAAAAATATATAAAGAAAACCTGTAGCCACAATTCGCAATTGCCAACTAGAGATGGTCACGTGACACACTAATCCTTCTCCCTGCCAAATCTTGTTTACAATAATTGTTATTTATTGTAACATATTTATGCTGTGTGTGCGGTTTAACTGAATTGTTATTTATTATGCATAGTTATGGCCATAAATTATATTAGCCATTTGTATTAATTGATTGTGGATCTTTAATGAACGTTGAAAATGCATTAAATATTATTTATTTACTCATCTTACATCTCTGAACTCAATGGGATGGAAAAGATAAATGAGATTGTAGATACTTGTATGTAAATTAAAGATTAATTTTAAAATAATTATATTTATATTTATATTATATTATATTTCTATTATTCTATTATATTCCTGTCTTTCTTTGCATGCCTACCTCTATATATATTTCTCTCTCTTTGTTTCCCTTTGCTAGAGACAGTAACTGCCTCTATCTGCCTCTCTCACTCTCTCTTTCTATCTATCTTTCTCCACCGCTTGTTATTCTCTCCCTTCGCTTTACATTCTACACTTCTTTCATAGCTCTTTCCCGTTTTTTCCTCTCCATTCGGTCACCCTTCACTTACCATTTCCCTCGGCTCAACCTCTCACGCTTCGCCTCACGATCACGACGATCGCACGCCCATCCCCAATTTGTGCAACCAAGGCAACAGTTAGTGCGACTTCGACGCTTCGTTGCTAGGGATTTTTTTGTAACTTTTTCTCTCATTTTTAGCGACGGACAGCAGCGTGTCCATTGCCAAATCGTTAGCACTTGGCACGGTCACAGACTCAAGACTTCGTCTTCAGTCGCAGTCGCAGTCGCATCATTCTCATCATCATCATTATCATTGCCTGTTGAGAAATCTCTTAACAATGGAGCAAAGCTATCCTCTACCACGTCTCGAGTCTTTTGCTCAAGTGTGTAATGAAATAAAAATATGTATTTAAACTTTATTTGATTGTCGTTGATTTGCGCGACGGCAACAGCGACTGCGACAGCGACTGCGACGTCGACGACAGCGTCACGGTCTTCCGCACCCGCGCCCACTCGTCTGACCCTGCTTAAGGTTCGTTTTCTCAAGCTTTGCGCTGGCTAATGAAAAAATGTAATAAACCAATTTACTTTATTTTGTTGTTGTTATTTTTGTAGCCGTTGTTGTTGTCATTTGCATTCTTCCGTTCTCCTCGTCTCTCCCTCTCTCTCTCTCTGTCTGTTCCACTACAAAGATGCTCTATAAATTTGGTAGCTAACCAAGCATTGAGACCCATTGAGGCGCTGCCCATCATTAGGCTGACAAAAGTTCCTCAACTCATTTGTACGTTAAAATCTTCCCATAATTAACGTCGACGTTGGACGTTGAATGTTGAACGAATGCTGTGAATGAATGAATGGATGGATGAATGGTTGACTTGAATATGAGGGGAGTACGTAAATTTCTATGCCTCGCTGCACACAAATGACAGATACTCAGTGTGGCAGAGACGCTGTGTTCAGTCGACAAAGTGTCCAGTAGATTGCAATTGCCCGAGGAGTGAGGGGGTTGGGGGGCAGCTGAAGTTGAAGCAAAAGCAAAAGCAAAAGCCAAAGCCAAAGGAAAAGCTAAAGCTAAAGCCCTATTGTTATTGTTGTCATTTGTTGTGTTTGCTGTGTGTAGGTGAATGTAGCTGTCCGATTCTCTCTGGGCATTGGCGGAATTATTAAAAGTAACACGGACTGACAGACGGGCTGACAGACAGGCAGACCCAATTCCCAATCCACAGTTCTATAGTTGTAGTTCCAGACTCAATCTCAATCTCAGTCCAGTCTCAGTCGCAGTCTCTACTCTCTCATTTGATATATTGCAGGCATCCGGTAGACGTGATGCTGCAATAAAATGCCTGACTATGTTCTCAGCTTAATGTTGTTGTTATCGTTGTCATTGTTGTTGTTGTCACATTGTCGCCGTCTGTCGTCTCTAGCTGTTGTTGTTGTTGTTATTGTTGTCTCCGGCTGCTCCATCATTTGGTGCCTACACAAAAACTCCAATAAGAATTGAAGCAAACAGCAAAGCAACGCACTCTGTATACCCTAACAATCTCAAATTGTTCAACATTTAATAAAGTTTATACTGAACTTCAATTATTGGACAATTCACCTCTATAATAAAATGTTAATAAAATATTTAATATATTTAAGATATTAACATATGTATATCAATATTTTAATTTATCTTTTTATTTGTTTTCATTATGAGAATTGTATTTATATATACGCAAGTATAACTTAGACTTAACATAGTCTTTCTAACCATAATTTCTAATAAATATTTGCCTTAATAACAAAGTGTGTATAACTCCGATTGTAGAGTATTGAAAAAGCGCAGTGTCAGTTGTATATATTGCTTAGGGCAAGAAGTTGGTAGGGGGACTGTCTTATAGCTAAATATTTTGGCTATAAGCAGTTAGCTACACAAAACCACAACAATGACAATGACAAGACAAATCAACGGCCCACGGTCTGGCTGCACCGTGAAAGCGTGGAAAGTCCAGACACTACGGACAACATTGAGAACTTGCGCCTCATTTTCAAATATGTCGCAGCGTTTTAATTAAATATTTTCAATTTTACGGGCTTGTTTGATTTGCATTTTAATTCGTTGGCCCACAAATGTTTCTATTTATTTGTTGATTTTGATGGTGTTCGGAAGACATCACGCGAGGAGGTGGAGTGGCGGTGGAGGTGAAAGAGGAGGAGTACGGCAGAAGGTGGGGGAATATGAAAAACTTGATGTTGGTGAAGCTTCAGCCGTAGTCGTAGCTGTAGCCGTAGCTGTAGCTGTAGCTGAAGGAGAACCGTGAGACAACAACACCTGGTGGTCTGTCTGCCGTTTGAGCTGCTTTGCATTTGCATTTCCATTTTCTTGGTATTTTGTTATAAACGAACATATTTTCTACACTTTGTATAACAAAGATTTTTGTATTTTTGTATTTTGTATTTTGTGTCGGTTCATTAGTTAGGATTACAGCACAATTATGTCGCCTAATAGTTGTTTATTTATACAATTTGAAATTGAAAGCTCACATAAATTGTATTTCCAAATGGAATCCCAAATTTTCCATGGGCGAAGAATACTTTTTTCGTAAGCCAAAGCTGCCAGTGAAAGTTCTGAAGCTTAAAGCTGCTTGAACAGCGGTTGAAAGCTGTTAGAACTTTATGAATGCAATAACTTAATGAGCGCTAAGCTGAGCTGTAGAATCGAAAGAAAGTCTTCAAAACTCGTTAATATTTTGAAATTGGAAATTGATTTTTATTGAGATTTTATTGAAAGTTGTGTTTTTTTTTATCAGATATTATTATGTTTATCATTTTCTATCCACAACAGTTTTTTTTAAGTTTTATTTGGCAATTATCCAAGTGTATCTGCGTGATAACAACACTGTTTGCTAAGCTGTGCCCTTTCGAGTTATAAATACACAATTCTATTTACTTGATGGGCATGTCTAATCATAGCTGCAAGCTTATCACGGCAACTTTTCCCAGGCAAACTTTAATAGAAATGCCCCCCTCCCAAATACAATATAACAAAAAAAAACTAAGAGCAGCAAAAACCGGAAACGTGAGCAATAGTTCCATGGGGCCCCAATGCAATGCACTTTATCGAACGCCTCAAATGAAATCAATAATAATAATAATAATAATTTATGTGCATGTGTGTGTGTAAGTGTTAGTAGAACAAACATGAAAAGCTTGCAGCTTATCTTTAACACGCTCTCGCACTCTGATAAGGCCTCTGATAGAACTCCAAAATACAACCAGCAACTTGGACAAATCGACCTTAAAACAATTTCAACAGTTGTAGCTAAAGCTAAAGGGCGCAATGCCCTCAACACCGGATCTCCAAGTCACACGGTGGTTGTTTATTTTTACTTTTGCTTTGTTTTTGTTTTTGTTGTTTCTTTTTTTTTGGGTCTAGGGTTCTACGTTTCATTCCATTGCTCGCTGTCCCTTGCCCGGTGCAATAAAAGCCAAAGGCAAATAGGTCGAGGCACATACTTAGATATTTATGTATACATGCGTGTGTGTGTGCGTGTGTGTGCTTGCCCCTGGTGAATGAATGACCCTGCCTGATATTTCCGGTTCACTTTGCAATAGTTATTAAAAACGTCGGATGCGCTTCGCAAAGTAAAAGTATCCGCAAATGCATTGTTAAATGTGTCTCATTAGTTCCTCGACGGGGCAATTGTCACTCAATCAGGGGGCGGGCGTTTCATAATGCAGGGTTGTTGTTGCCAGCGATTCGGCATTTGAATTCTTAACTGAAAATTGCAAGTGAAGTGTCGTTTAAATTAAATTACAGTCGCTTCGCTTCAGCACAATTATTGCGGCCGCACGCACTGCATCCAGCCTCATTCCCAATCCCAATCTCAATCGCAATACCAATCGCAGCAACAATGCCACCACCACCGCCACCACCATCATCATCAACGTCAGGCGTAACCTGGACTTGAGCATACACACACACACACACACACACACACATGTGTGTGTGTGATGATCAGATGCAACAACCCTCAACTGATTCACGGGGCAAACACAATCTGTTTGCTGCCTGTCAGAAGACAAACATTGCCACGGCAAAGGATAAGAGGGTTGGGGTAAGCAAAGGGAATGGGAATGGGAAAGGGGAAGGGAAAAAGGAAGGAGAAGGCGGCTGAGGAAACTCATAAAAGTCCACAACGATTTGTTGTTGCTGCGTGGCGGGTGAGAACCGTTATGTGGTGCGATAACTGGAATAGTCTTTTTGGCTTTCATTCATACCCTAAGTTTCAGCTGTTCCAAAAGGGTATATACGGGTTAGGGAAGGTGCAGCAAATAATGGTAAATAATGTCAGACAAATAAATGTCTTAAATGAAAATAATTAAGAATATATTTAACTGTAATCGAGCTAATTTATACACTAATACTTTATACGCTATTTAATATTAGTATTCTAGTTGAACTTTCTTTAATTGAAAACCCTTAAATCAATTAATTTATTTATTTATTTATAATTTATTTATATTTTCTAACTTTTCTAAGTTCTGATTGCAACAATTTGCTTTTATAATATTCATATTAAATAGTTTAATTAGTAATCTTTTTAATTGAACGAGCTTTATAATAGTAATAGTTTTGCAAATCTTCTTATTTTGATTCGATGCCTCCATTTTAGATACTTTTAAATTCTATTTATTAGAACTTTTTCATAAGTCAACTACTGCTTGATCTCTCTATCTCTCTCTCTCTCTCTTGATCTTTGCAGTATTTTTGCTGATAAACTTAGTATTCCAGTTATTTATTCTTGTCTGCTATTCTCTAACTTCTTGTTTCTCATTTCTCTTTGCTCCAATTGGAATTTCTCGCACATGTTTCGGTATCTTACAGTTAATCAACTTTGACTGCAGCCGTTTCCTTTTGTTTTTCTCTTTCTTTATTTTTGGTACAGGGGAGAGGGGGCAAGGCTATTGCAGCGACAACACCTTAGTCCCCCTCAAAAGCAATCTAGCCCCTCAGCTCCCGCATCCTTCGGTTCATACACTTATTCTCTTACCTTTTGTGCCTTGGGCATTTTTAATGCTTTTAATTTTTGCTGCGCTGTCGAACAGAGACCGTGATATCAAAGGAGGGGTTGAGCTAAGATGCCCACGTTAGGGGTTGAAATTTGTGACGTATGTATGTGTGTGTGTGTGTGTGTTTGTGTGTGTGTGTATAATTTTGATTGTGAGGGTGTGCATTGAGCCTTTGAATACATCAAGGCGAACCAAAAATGTGCAAAAAATGGGCGTTGTTCGACGCGATATATCTAATGGCATTGTTTCCGAGTTGGCTGCTGTTTAATGCATGTTGGCAAATGTCGAAATGATGTACATGAGCCGCCTCCCACCCCACCCCGTCCCCTTCCTCAGACATCCCGTTGTCGTGGCATATGTCAGCCAGCCCAGACTAAATATGCAGCTGTTAATGGCTCAAAATTAAAACATTAAGGATGACGCGACAGAGTGTCCCCATCAACAAGGACTGTGATTGGAAATGCCATGTATTTTCCCCTCTACCTTTGCCGGAAAAGCGCTGAGTAATTTGAAAAGTGCTTGGGCCACGTTACACCTTGCACTTAGTTGGAAATGTTGCGTGGAAATGTTTCACTCAAAATGCATACATAATTATATGGCTTCACCTCTTTGCTTTGCTTTGCGGGTTCTTGTTGCTTTTTAGGCAATTGAAATTACGTTCAAAGTTCAGCTCAGCAGCTCACTAGCTCACCAGCTCAGCAGCTCTTACAGTTATGAATGCGAGGGGTCATTAACTTATTTGGTGAAAGTTTAGTTAGGTTCACCCCAATCAGATAAGATAGACTGGCAATTATCAAAGTGCTAGTTCATTTCAGAAAAGTGTGCATGTTGATTGATTGATCGATGGACTGTAAATCCAATGCGGAATACTCTAGATTGTTCATTTAAAAGAACTCGTTCTACTTCCATTTATAATGTATGTATTGTAGTTTACTTTTGATATACTTTTTGATTAATAATTTAATGTGGAAGTAAATTGTCATCTATCTTTAAGTTTCCTTTCTCTCACTCTTCTCTTGTATTTCTAACTGCTGGCATTTTCTTTTGCATATCTTTGTTTACCCTTTGCCATCCCCCGAAAGGTTGTAACTCTTCTTATTTGTAGACTTCTTTGGCAAAACTGAATTCCATAATTCTTGGGTTCTTTACAATTCCCTTGGCTAACATTTTCTAAGAAGCAGCAACACCACCCCCGTTCCCCTTGCCTTGCCACGACACACACTTCTGTGCAATTACCCCAATGGACACAATAACAACATTAACATTAACAACAGCAGCAACAACAACAAAGGCAAGCTACTTACAAGCCGCATGCCACCGCAGATTGGAGACACCCGAAAGCCAAAAGCAAATGCCGCTGACAACAGCAACAACAGCAACAACAACAAGAACAACAACCACAACGTTGATGATGACGCTGCCCCGCCCCCTTGTGGCACATCTTATCTTATCGCGCAGGTGCATGCAGCACGCCTTAAAGAACAAGAACAAGAAGGAAAAAAAAGAGTAAAAATAAAGTCGACAGTTGACAGTTGAACAGTTGAACGGAGTCCAATGAAGCCGCCGTCAAACTGAAACACATGAAACACAGTCTGCGACTGCGCGACATGGCCAGCAAGTTGATTGGAAACCACGTTAAGAATTTATGACAACGAGGCCAGCAGCTGGGCAACATGGCCATAATTCCGACTGACTCTGTCTGTCTGCCTGCCTGTCTGTCTGTGTGTGCGTGTGTGTGTGTGTATACAACACCTTTTCAAGGGCGGCAGAGGGGAAGCGGGCGGTTGTATGCAAATCACTTTTGAATTTGAAAACGAACAGCTCGCATTTCTAATATTTATCGAGGGGCTCCACATCAAACATCAAAGCGCGCCCAGTCTAATGGGCGAAATGCATTTTGACCCCTGGGCTCGCGTACTGGACTGCTTTAAATTAGTTCAACATATGTTAGTGGCCCCAGAGTCGAAAACTAAACCCGTACCCCAAGTCGTTGGCGACCCCAGTGGGAAATGGCTTTCAGCAAGTCGAAAAATAAGAATATATCAGCATATTTCAACATCAGAGACGCAGGGCAGCTAATTAAATGGCTTATAATTTCATGATTTACACTTGCAGGCCATTTTTTCTTTTTTTTTTCTTCCATTTCTTTGCTCATTTTCATTTGGTGTCCATTGGGGTCTAAACATGCTCATAAAAAATGCTGGCCCTAAACACATTGCGCATACGACGCGTGGGCCAAGAGCGAGCGATGATTTTTCAAATGTTGCTCAAAGATGAGCGCGTGATGCGATTGATGAAGGCAACGAAAGAAATGCAACTGATAATTAATAATATGTGTAAGAGAATTGCAAAAGAGCCAAGGGATTTAATTTAATAAAGCAAAGAAATAGTTAAAAATATAAATAAAAGAAGCTGAAAAGAGCTGAAGATATAAAATATATTGAGGATATAAAGATATGAAACAAATAATTAACAGCATTCCGTAAATTAATTAAAAGAGTTGAAGAATATTGATAAATATTTAAAGAACTTCAACAGAAAATCTATAAATTAAATAAATTTTGATTAAAACAGTTGCAGAACATTTATAAAATCAATATAAATGCAATAAAATATAAAGAAAAGCAACGGAAAATATATTTATTTGATTAAAAGTAGATAAAACGAGTTGAAACAATTAAGAATATAAATAATATAAAGTTTAGAAAATGAAAGTAATTAACTTACAATTAAATAATATGAATAAAATATAAATAAATGCAATAGAAACTTCTTAATTCAAGTAAAAGTGGATAACAATTATTAATAAATTAATAAAGTGCAATTTTGTATTATTAAATTAATTGCTGCAACTAATTTCGTTTATTGCTTCATCTTAAGAGTATCTTCAGCTGATTTGCTGCGTTGCACGTCTACTCAGACTCGACGACTTTGTGCAACTTGAAAATCTGAAATCCACTTTGTAAGAAATGCACACAAATTTGTATAATTAAATTCAACTTGTGGAAAAGGAAAGAAAGTTTTGTAAAATTTCTTCTCCCCTTTTTTGTTGGTTCGTGCGGCAAAACTTTGTTGCCGTCAGCTTCGTGATTAACGTGGCATGATTAATTTGTCACGTGCCCATCGCTAAGCTATGAGCTTTTTGATTGTGCAAAGGCAAATAATGCAGAGTCAACCCAGGAAGGAGTCGCGACGCAGGAAGGCGGAGAACATTTGATTTTTATGCTATCCGCTGCACAAAATATAATTCAATCAACGCCAAGTGCCACGCCTCTAGCACCGCCACCCCATAACACCTAGAGTAGCAAGCAAGCGAACAAATTCCCTTAGTTTTTGTTTTGTTCATTTCTTTTTTTTGTTTTTTTGTTTTTAGTTATTTTTGACTTTGCATGCCGCACGTCAACGTTCAGCGCATCGTTGCTCAAGTGCGAGTTGTGAGTAGTGTATATAGTATATAGTAAATACACATGTATGTGAGAAATATGGCATATGAGCTGTGGCAACTGAGGCGGTGGCAGTGGCACTCAGTACTGGGTGCCTTCGCCAGATGGATGTTCTTCTTCGGGAGGCTCTTCTGCTGGTTGCTGGCTGTCAGCTCACGGCGCGCGCAGCAGCATAAATCAACTTATTTCATTGGAATTTATGTTTTGTTGTGGCGTCGCTCTGCGCTGACGCCACATCCCCTCTCCCCCACCACTCACACACACACACATACATTCACCAACGCTGCGAAGTAGTTTTTCTTCTCTTCTCTTTGCTTCTCCACTTATTTTTTTTTTCATTTTTGCTTTTGCCGCGCATATTACTTCATTTTTATAGTTGTGCCTGTTGTTCTTGTTATTGTTGCTGCCGCGCCTGGTTGCTGCGCTGCAATTGCTTCATTTGCGGCAATGTCTTGGCCGTGTCGTGAGCGGCGGCAAGTGCGGGGTGTCAGCCTTGTCATTGGCGGCCAGCCGCGTGTTAAAATGTACACTTTGCATTTAAATCATTCCGGGAAGTTCGTTTGTTGCTTCGTTATATTTATCTGCTGCCATTTACCTTGCAACGCGTTGCAGAAGCCATTTTCGATCATTCTTTCTTCTTTCTTTCCTTTTTTTTTTTGGCCAGCCTCAATCAGCGGGCGGATGTGCTAAGCAAATTGAAAAAGCTAAGCACCTTCCTTTTTGTTTTTTGCAGCTTTTTTCCAGCTTTTCTTTAGCTGCACTTGCAACATGTATCCACACGGGGCGATACTAAAAGTGCCACATTATGTGGCACCGAACGAAGTGAGCGGCTTGCCTAACTGCATTTCGCTTTAATTTAGTTTCAGTTCACTTTACTTGCGCTCCCCTGTGGTTCCCCCTTGAATTGACTAGACAAGTTTATGACGCATTTGCAGCTCTTTTTTCTGCCAGTATCCAGTCATTTGGTAAACGTACAAATGATCTTTAAAAAAATTTGTAAACTTCACCATTTAATGTCAGAGCAAGTGGGATAGAGATGGAAGTAATGGGGGAAGAAAGCATTCAAAAACAAGCGGAATATATTTCTCTTTTACTTCTGCTTTAACCACATAAAGTGAAGTCTATAAAGTTAGTTCTGATCTCCAGATAGGATCAGTAGAGCAGTAGGGAAACAATTCGTTTAACAATTCCCTTTTTGAATATTCCTTAAATGGCCTTAATTTATATGTTTTCAAATTAGTTTTGAAAATATTTACAAATGCTTAGAGTCTAGCAAAAGAAAGAGACCGTTAAACAGAGAGTTTTAAACATTTCTAACGACTCTTTATCTTAATGATGATGCTTGTTAAATGTTTATAATAATGTCATGTTTTTGCTGTCTGCTGTAAATGTTGATTTCACACGGACATTTGTCCGCATTGTGGACAACGCCCACAGGAACAACAATAACAACAACAACAACAACAACAGCAACAACAATAATAATAATAACAACGACAACGACAATCACATAGTTCGCAATTAGAGCCCATTTCCATTTGTGTTGAACAGTTAATACCAATTATCTCTGTGCACAGTTTTACACACACCTGCACACAACTTTAACAAATATTTTTCTCTTTGCATTTTTAGTTTTGAGTGAGAAAAAAGAACGCAACAAATCTTGTCACTTCAAGGTGGGTTGCCCTAAGAGTTACAAATCAGCTTTGCACGCGTGACACGCTCCTAAATTTGCAGATATGTAAAACGTTTGTAAAATATAAACATTAAATGCGCATAAATTGTAGAAATTCACATCATTAAAACGAAAATTTTATAACATCTTCCGCTGTGAGCCAAAAACACATAAAAATAATCTTAAACATTTATTCGAGAGTAGTTAATTGGTAATTAAATTAATGAGAAATCTATAGCTATAGTAGCTGCGAATGCTATATGCGAATATTGATTTCGTAAATCGATTGATTTCATTGAGGAAATTCTGAGAGTAGTTTAAGATATGTTCATATATTGTTAATATATCTCATCTATTGTTAATATATCTTAGCTTTCTAAAAAGTAAGAAGAGTTTTATTTAGAAGTATTATTGTCTTAAACTTAGCAATTCTTTTGTAGTGTACGCTATATTTATTTGCAAAAATATTTAGTTTATTGTGTTATAGTTGAATACATTCTATTACTACTTTAATTCCTTAAGACTTTAACATTTTGAAGTGCAAGACAAATGAAATCTGTATATAATGTAGTAGTTGTAAACACGATATATACACGAGCATTACACTAAGCATTAAAATCCAATAACAACAAAATATCAATTGAGAATCTTTCATGTCGCACAATTCGTTGCGGTATGCGGTCTAAAGGCGTGACATAAAGTCTTGTCACGCGCCCATCTCTACACACATGTCTACACGCACACACATAGAAAGAGAGAAAGAGAGAGAGAGAGAAATATTTAGACATATAGCAAGCAGTCTCTGTCAGTCAGTCAGTCAGAGGCAGCGAACGGTCAACAGCCGCAGCTCCAGTTGTTATTGCTCCCCTTCCCTTTCCCCAATGCCAAACATTGCGTCCTCATATCTGTCGTTTTCTCAGTTGCGGCTGGCGTCGCTGTCAGCGTCGTTATTTTGCAGTCGCGTCAATTAGCGCCGCGTTGCTGAAGTCTGTTTATTTGCATGCAGCACAATTGCAGATTTTCCTTTTGCTTTTGCTTTTGCGCCTTTGCAGCATGTGGCACATACAGAAATGATGTGATATAAAGCAGAGATGGAACCGATTCGTTAAGCCAACAAAAATCATTTTCTGAACTCTTTAATTGCGTTTGTACTACGCCTTGTTGTTGCTGTTGTTGTTGTTGACTGCTTGGCTTTTGCATTTAATTACTTTGTTTATGGCCAGTAGCAGCAGCAACAATAAAACTCGAATTTATGTGCTGCATACAGCGGGCACTGAATGTTGTTAAATTCCAATGCACAAATTGACAGGCCACCCACCCAAAAGCCAAACTGTACACCGTACACCCTCCCACCATTTGGCACTCCTCCCTAGAAGCTGCTTTTGTTATGTAAACAACGCGAAAACTTTTTATTTTGTCTACGCTGCAACGCCTTGGCCGCCCCGCCTTCGTCCCCCTCATCCTGTGCCAGTTCCCCGTACAATACCAAATCTGTATGCCAAACTCTCAGGGTAGAAAACTTTTCCTTTTTTCACTCCGTCCCCATGCCAGTCTTCGTGTTGCCCCCGCTGCCAACTCCCACAAGCAGTCGTACAAATAACTCAACTCAACTCGCTGAATGCTTTGCAATTTCCGCTCTTCTAAATTTGTTGAAAATTTGCGAGGCAAACGCACAAAAAAAAAATATATATAAAAAAAATAATGGAAAAACGGAAAGAAGAAACCGAGCAAAGTGGGGAAAGTATGCGGGAGGTAGGTGGAGCAAGGAGGTGATTTGACAGAGGGAAAGCTAAGTTTTGTTTGAAAAAGTTTTATGCAAACACAACACAACGAATCCGTGCCCTTTCTACCTTGCTACCTTGCCACCTGCCCCCTTTCCAACGTCGCCAACTGGTTGCCCAACCTTGCGTAATATTTTAATAAATTTTTGTCGCCAGTCGTCGTCAGCCACCCAACCAACAATGGGGGGCGGGAACAGTTAGCCCCAGTTAGTCCCATTCCAGGACTCTTCCGCGCCTGCGTCGCAATTAGAAATCGCTGGGCGAAAAGTGCGTCGAACCTGCGTGACACAATTGAAGCTCAGTTCCCAAAATCTGTCAGGATCTGAAATTGGGAGCGTACACACGCACACACACACACAGACACGAACACGAGCAGGAACACGAACAGTTTCAATAATTTTTCCACTTGATGTTTGGCTTGCTTGCAAAGCGCAATTTCCATGTCAAAGCAGATTTTCTAAATGATTTCATGTCCAAACACACACACACACACACACTCTGACACATTCACAAATACACAGTGAGAAAATGAGAGCAAGTTCCTGCACACGAAGCTAACAAAAATTTCTAGTTTTCCAATCGGGCGGCCACCTTCAATGACGTGTGTCCTGGTGGCGGCGTCGGCGCCACTGATGTGGTAATAAACACCCCTTGTGCAGTCTAATGGACCGTAATTAACTCGTACGCCAACTTCAGCTGCGCTGCCGCAGTCAACGTCTGCGTCTGCGTCTGCGTCAACGTCATCGTCGTCATCGTGTGGTTGACGTCGTACAAGCGATGAATAATAATTTCGCCAGCAAATCGGACAAGCAAGCAGGACCAGCGACCAGAGTGCAGAGCCAGGCACAGTGGACAATAATGACAGTTAAATGGCCAAAACAATTCGTTAGCCAATTCAATTTGCATATTACACATTATATATGTACATAAGTACATATCCATATGGTTAAATGGGGGGTTTGCTATGTGCTTGATACGCTATCGCTATCGCTATTCTGTTCATATTGCGTCAAAGTAATTGCCACAAGTTGTTGCCCCGAAAGATATGTATCAATACTAAGCAGCACATAAATGAGCCATTTGTGACCATTTGATTGCTTCGTTATCGATAATCAATGCGTATCGTAAGAGCTTCGTTAATATTAATCAATTAAATGAGAATGCGCGCAAATGTCTAACAATACATTCTATTATTAAAGATATAAACAAAAAAGTTTTGCAATTTTCTCATATTACTTAACGTTCTTACAGAATCTTTATCGATAAGTGTAACTATTAAATGTTAATAAGATTTGTGATGGCTCAACATTAATAGACTTATTAATGCAAATCTTACAAAATATACGAATTTCTTATTCATAAAAATGTATCGATTTATCGATTACTCGATTAGCTATACATTTGGTTATCACATTTTAATATACATATATATCAATTAGCTAAAACTTAAGTTTACTAATTGCTTTATTTAATATTGATATTTAAAAAATATTATCGATATATTCAATAGTCGATTTAGAACATTCATTTAAAAGATTCCCCACTTTTAAATTAAATTTCAAAAATATATAGTCAACAAATTGTTAATTTAGCTAACACTTAAGCTTGTTATATTTAATTGTTATATTTAATATTGATATTTAAAAAATATTATCGATATATTCAATAATCGATTTAGAACCTTAAAAATTTCCCCACTTTTAAATTAAATTTCAAAAATATATTGCCATTAAAAATAGATAAATTCACAATGAATACTTCGATATTCGATGATTCGATTGACAGAAATTCAATTTTCCAACATGGTTTAAGGCAATTTCAGGGCTTCTAGCCAATTTTCGTATTGATTTCTTACCATTGTGCTGGACTGAAGTTGTTGCTATTGCTGTAATTGTTGTTGTTATCGTTGTTGCTGCTGCTGTGATGGTGTTGCTGCTGCTGTTGCTGCTGCTGTTGCTGCTGCTGATGTTGTTTGCGTGACGGATATTGCCTTGTCACTTGCATGTACGAGAAATGTTAAAACGCGGAGAGCGGGTTGAGTTACCAACTGGCTGACTTCTTTTTTCTTTTAGTGTTTTTTTACTTAATGCCTGCAAAAGCGGTGGCCACGCTGGGGCCAACCGTGCGGACCACGAGACCAGCAGCCAACAGCAACCAACAGCCAGCAACCAGCAACCACTAACCACAGCGCGCCAATCAACGCAGAGAGTTATCCAACAAAAGCAGCAGCAGCAGCAGCAGCAACAACAAGGATTCCGTTGTTGTACCGTTCGAAAGTTGTGCTAAAATTTAATTAATTTTGCAATTTGCCTAGTCAAGCAACAACAGCAACATCAGCAGCAACAGCAACAACAATAGCAGCAACTGCCAACGACAATTTCTATCTGCTATCGAAAAATTATGATGATTACCATTATTGCCGCTAAGCACGGGCGTAGCCAAATGTAAGGCGATTTAGCTGGCGACTATTATAAATACAAATTTAATGAGCGCAACATATGCAACAGCAGTAACAGCAGCAACAACAACAGCAGCAGCAGCAGCAGCAGCAGCAGCAGCAGCAGCAACAACAGCAGCGACTGGACTTTAATGCGATTACATGGCAGCGACACATTTGTCATTTAGTAGGGGTCCATTTGGGTGCAACGGGTGGTGTGTGTGTGTGTGTGTTTGCTAGGGTGTGTGTGTGTGTGGCAGCTTAAACAAATCAAGTCAAATTACTGCGCTGCTATAGAAGAATCTGTAGCAGTCAGCCAACTGGCGACTGGCGACTGGCGACTTGCAACCAGCGACTGTTGTACCAGCCACAATGAAGGTTTCTGCGCATCCGTAAGATACATTTTGCTGCAGGCAGACAGTAGACAATCGGACAGAGAGTCAGACAGACAGACAGACTGGTAGACTGGCAGACTGGCAGACAGCAGCAATTGCATGGCCATCGTGCATAACTTTAACTTTATTGTTGCCCTCTCTCTTGCACTTTGTGGCATGCGGGCCACTGCAGCAGTAGCTGCCACAGCAGCCGTTGCTCATTAAGTGCCACTCTACGACAGTTGTCGCTAATGCCGCTGGCATGCCGCCTTGCTGCCCCTGCCTGCCTGTTTGCCTCCCTGCCAGCCTGCTGGCCTGCTGGCCTGCCTGCCTCGCTGCCACGCTGCCTCCAATTGCAGCAGTGTGCCTCAGTCTCAGTTACTGGCGGAGTCGTCGTCACGGGCCATGCTGGGGTTACACACAGTCAACGTAAATTTGCAAATATTTGCTGAAATCAGACGACGACAAATGCAGCAGCAGCAGCAGCAGCAACAGCAGCAGTTGCATGTGCAACTACAGGCAGAGTCAGAGGCAATGACAGTGACAAGGGCAGGGGCAAGGGGCAGTGGTACATAGGCACGCCTGGAATGGCAGCTCAGTTTGTTTTTCGGACTATGCTGCATAGCGCTGTTTTAGGCGCTTCTCCCTCTTCCTCCCCTTAAATGAGTGTTACTTGAATGTAGTGTACAGTACACTGTGCTGAAGAGGGAAGTGGAGAGAGGAAACAAGAGACACACTCAGAGCAGCCACTGCAAATAGATTTAACACTTGAGAGCTAAGCCAAAGGAGATGGCAGCATCTTGAACAAGCCAAGCGCTCTCCCAACACGACAAGAGAGTGAATTAAAGTATAGCTTTAGTCCTAGGTGTCCGCTTAACGAACTTAAGCCAAAGGACTAACAAATACAAATACAAGCGCAAATACAAATACGTACTCAGCTGAGCTCAGCTATGAAATGCGTTAAGTAGAGAAGGGTTTCAGCTCAACTGAGCATGAATATTAAAAGGGGTTACATGCCACATGCAACTCAACAAGATTTTTAACTTCCTTGCTGCTCTGAAGGTGGGACTAAAGAGCTTAAAGTTCTGACATTCTGGCATTCCGACGGTGACTCAATGAATTGAAATGGATTTAGAAACTAAAACTAAATGTATTTTAGCATAACAACTAGTGTAAGTCATACTACATTAAAGCTGTGCTCTGAAACTCTGGCATAACGTGTTCCGTTATCGCTATGTCTGTCTCACTCGCACACATGGCATTCCATTATAACTTACCGTATCGCTTTATATCAGTATTACTTTAACAACTGTTAAGTTCAAAGAGCAAACTTACAGAAATTACACTACACATATCGTTCTTTCTTTTCCATTTGTGATAGAGAAGGAGTGTGGTACTAACATGGCAGAGAGTTTCCAGCTCTTATGAGCAGAATTACAGAGCTATGTAAGGTCGTTTAAGGCTCCTCTGCTTATGCTAATCAATATATATATAAACTTACTTAAATATTTTTAACATTTGTCCTGCTACAGGGTATAATTAAACCTTGAGGCTCCCACAATAATTCAGTTCACTTTCTTTCGACTTTATAAATAGTTTACTTTGAACAAACCTAAGCGCGTTATTAATAAATAATAAGCTAATTGACGTCTGATTGACAGTTATAGAGAGCATAGAAATAGTTGAAGGTTAATTTGCCGTGACATTTTAAAATGTGAACACGAAATGCAAAGGATTAAACAAGGTTAAAAGGTTTTAGCCGAAGAATAAGTAAACTATTTAAAGTAATGAACAACTAAGCACAGCTAAAGTATTGTGGAATTAAAATCTAAAAAGGTTTTTAATACATGAAAGTAAAAGATTTAAACACATTTCCATTTAAAAGTTGAAAATCTAGCAAGAATAATAATAATTAAGTATCTGTTAATAATACCTAAGCAGGAAATACATGTCAAATCTTGCTCAATGTCTGGGATACCCTTTCAGCTTCTTACCATTTCTTATACAAGCCATAATTAACTGTCTGTCTGCTTGGCCCCAACTCTGCCTCTTCGCTAGGTTGCGTGTGTGTTGTAAAGCATGTAACTTGGCTTTTCTTTAGAATACAAAATGTGCGAGTAATCGTACAATAAGCAATGGGAACCGTTTATTAAGCACTCATTGTGTCTTACCTGGATGACCCACTTGCTGTACGAGTATGAGTATGAGTCACAATTGTGTATTGAATATACTCATAAGTATCGTGTAATTTGTATTTTAAACGCAACAAACCGTAATTTAAAAAAATGCGATGGCAACTCCACATTCTGGATCGAAGAACACTGCGTGCAGTTTATCAAAGGGACTTGGCAGCGAACCACCAAACCAAACCCAACGAATCAACTGAACCACCATGAAGTCTGGAGACGTGGTGGAGCTGAAAATGAATTACATGACGTTGTTGGCGGTGGCAGCAACCTGCAGAGTTGCGGCAGTTGTTAAAAATTATTATTAAGTATTTGCCGTGGCTTTCGTCTGAAACAAAGGCCAAGCTCTTAAATATTTAATAAGTACATAAAAAGAGCCCCAAGGAAACGCGAGGAGGGGCTGGGGAGGGAGGGAGGAGATGAGCGACGCAGATAGGCAGAGAGGGGAAGTGGAAGAGAGATAGAGAGTATGACTGTTGTTGAGTCATGTCAATTGGGCTTTGGGACTGACGGACGGACAAACTGGCAAACTGACTGACTCGGGCGTCCCGCTGCGGAGCTGGAAGTGGAATCAATACCCAGGCTCTGGCTGCCCGTTGTGTCGCATACACATGTACTTGTAAGGATACACACACACACACACACACGCGCACACTTGTGCGCCCACTAACGGTGACAATAAATGAGTAAAAATGACTTTCAACGGAATGAAAATGAAACGACAACGACAACGAAAACGACGACAACGAAATTGACGCCAGAGCACACAGAAAATCTGTCATCAACACGCACTCGACTGTGGGCCCATTGTGAAAGCCCATGAAATTTGATATTGATGCGTGGAGTACCATCCACAACAACAACAATGCCACCAACAACAACAACAACAATAACAGATAGCAGAACTGTTGTCAGGCCAAGCAATTTGAAAATTTCAATACCTTAAGCACTCTCCTCTCATTGGCTCTCTTGAGCAGTCATTATTATATGAAGAGCATCAAAATTATTTATACATATTTCAACATTTAACATTCAACGTTATGCCATGAAAATATTGTTAAAATATTTAGCTTGATGTTGCTAATGTTTTTATGTTTTTGCATTTTATTTATATTTCTCTTTTTACTCCGCTTCGCATCTCCCCCTCCATTGATCGATTCGCCTGCGCAAAGTGCTGCACTTGTATCGAGGGTGGTTTGATGGGTTTATGGTTAACTGTCATCAAATTATTAGAGAGGGCGACAATTTTTATTTGCACTCGACGAATATGGTGAATGTGTGTGTTTACCAAATGGCTAACTGTGCTTTTATTAGCCAACCACAATGTTTAATACTCTAGTCTGGGCGCGATATTATTGGTCCTTAACTTTTTGGCACTTATCCCAACATGTTTCCCGCTCATAAACTGGATTAGGCCAAGAGGTCACAGTATATAAGCTTTATTTTGGCAGTTAAAAGCTTGCAACGTTATCATACTTTAATAAAGTTTCGCTTAAATTCATTTCATTTCACAAAAAAAGTTAGAAATGTAAATAAAATACATTTTATGTTTGTTTTCTCAAAGTTAAGATACTTCTGCCTTTCGACTTTTGTGACAACTCTCGCGATTTGAAAATTTACTACCTGCCACTAATCCCTGTGACGCATGCAGCAACGCTGAAGAGACTCCCTGGTAAAAGCGTATGTAGTTTGTATCTGTTCCAGACTCGTGCATAGCTCAATTCCCTCCGCCGGGGAATAGAAAACAATGCTCGGGCATTCAGGCAAAACTACCTGACCCCGACAAACCCAACAAACCCGACAAACAAAGCCGGCCCTCAACTGCAATGCATTGCACCTGGTGCTCTGCTCTGCAGTGCCTTGGCTGGGATTGGGTTATGGGTTTGAGACTGAAACAAAGCTGGCAGTATGAGGCCTAGACTTAGTTGGACGTTATGCGTTTGGATATGTTTTTGTTTTTCTCTTTTATTTTTTATGCATTTGTGAAATAGCACGAAACATTTTATAACCTTACATGGAAATTTGGGTTTATGTTGCTTTATTTTTTCAACCTCGAAACAAGTTGGGCCCAGCTGCTACACCCCAACAACAATCACAACAACAAACAAGCGAAGAAGAAAACTTAAATAATGTTAAGCTTTTTCGATGAACCCACACAGCAAATGATAAGCAGCAGCCGACGAGCAGTCAACATTTTGACGGTGCGGCACTTGAGGCGCCATTGTAATAATAAAGCCAAATCAAGTCTAAATCAAATAGAGCAGCATAATCTGCCATAATACACTCAGACAAAAGCCCCGCTCCCCCGGTTTGCCCCTCGGCCATTGCTCCCTTCATCTATCACTAATTTGAGGTGCGAGCGACACTTGATCAGCCATCGCCAGCGTCACTTGTGCCGATCGAGAAACGAATACTGAATATGAAAATGAATATACTCGTATTTGGATGAAAATGAAAATGAATGTATGGCTGTTGGGCATAAATTGAATTTGATTGTTCAAGTAGTCAGTCAGGCGTCTTGTCTCGCTCACTGTCTGTCTGATGTTTTGCTTTCTGTCTCTGTATCTAATGTAAATCGTAATGTTGCACAGTGTGACTTTTTTTATTATAAGTTTTTTTTATAAGTTTTTACAAAAGAAAAGTTTTTAAATTAAAAAAAGTAATTTAGTTGATTGTTCAGTTTATTTCAAGTTTAAGGATACAATTAGTAAGCCAATATTATAGGATATCTATTTGAACATACACTTCTTGTAAAACAAAGCTTCAAATAAATGATTCAAAAAATACAAATGCTATTCTCAAAATACGAAAGTATGAAAGAACATTAAAAAGCTAATTTCTTTGCTGTGTCCACACGTGTGCGAGCGAGACAGAGCGAACGACAGCAAGCGCCAAGCTTGAATGCAGAAGTATACATGTGTTAGTATGTGTGCATACATATGCAAGCATGAGTATTTGAAAGTGTGTAAGAACACTGGACAAGTGAGAGGCATAAGGCACAATAATAACCGTTATCTTTTGCATTTTGTATTCCATTCGCTTCTGCATAGATCAAACTATGAGATAGCAATACTTACTTTAGCATCTCACTCCCAACAACAACAATTAGCTAATTTAGTTGAACCTGCGAATAACTGATCGTAACAACCGTTATCTTTTCCATTTTGTATTCCATTCGCTTTTGCATAGATCAAACTATGAGATAGCAATAATTACTTTAGCATCTCACGCCCAACAACAACAATTAGCTTATTTAGTTGAACCTGCAAGTAACTGATTGTTGTGTAAATACTTATGATCAATGCTGTGTATTTATATCTATGTACAAGTACATATTACATACACTATATAATATTACTTTTATATACTTGTATTTTAATAAAGACTGCTGTCGCTTGCGTTTGTCTAAGCCGCTTGCTTTCACCTCAGATTCGTCTAAGCTCGTTGCACTGTGCGATGCCATGTATTCAAATTCAGATCTCAAAAACAGCTGCTACACTTCATTACCATAAGGTTTGCATCCGAAGGGCAGACCTTGAGGCACACATATAGCTCTTGATATCCTCAGTTGCCCCTCAGTGCTCTTTCAAGTCCACAGACTACAATCTCACCCTCATCCTACTCACATGCAATTTGATGTGTTATTATGCTTTTTGTTGCTTATCAAACTGAAAATTCAAATTCAACTAGCGGCAGCACATTGTTTACAACGCCCCCACCTAAGGCAGCAACAACAACAACGACAACATTGACAAGAGCAACAACAACGACAGCAACACACAACACACAAGCACTTGAAGAGCTGCAAAAGTGACACTTCTAAGAGATTAAAGTGACATGTAGTGCTGGACCCTGGTACCCAGAGATTCAGCAGCGACTGTAGAAAGTTGAGCGGCATGAAATGGAATTATTTGTTGTGCAGTTGATGCTCTCTGTGTGTGTGTGTGTGGTGTAAGTGTGTGTGCTATGCATAGATTAATAAATTATAAGCCTGCTTGGCTTGCCGAGACCTTTGCGCTTTCTTTCTTTTCACTCCGACTCCTTTGGGACACTCACAATTCTCCAGCTACCAACTCTCCCAGCTCCAACAACGAATCTCCAACTCCCAACTCCAACTGTGTGTGAATGTGGAGCAATTAATGTTCGTGTTTTGTCATTTCATGCTCTGACTCTGTCAGGGGATTGTACAACATGCATACACATACAAATGTGACTTGTTGTTGTTGTTTTTGTTGTTGTTGTTGTTGTTGTTGTTGTATTTTATGCACATAATTAAGCCGGTGTATCCGTAAAAGTATGCGACACTTCCGGCTCTGCTCAACTGAAGATGGTCTCACCAGCGCCCAGAGACTCTCCGTCTCTCACTCTCTCTCTCTCTCTATGTCTTTCCTCCATTACCATCTTTGTACGAGTCTCAGTCAGTCACTCAGTCTCCATCTCCATCTCCATCTTCCAGTCTTAATACAATTCATTGAGCGCTGACCACGCTTCATACTACTTACGTACGCTATACTATACCATACAAAAAGGGGTTATTTTTTCCTTTTATGTGGCATTTGTAATACAGCATAAAGGAGGTTTACGCGCGGGGGAGGAGGAGGAGGAGCACGGCATTGTCACATTGTGGAGCTGAAAGAGACTGCGGAAATGCCAGAGCACGAGTGAAAAAATGCAGCTGGACAAGACGTGGGTCGAGATGAAAAGATATAGCGTAACAGCAAAAGGAAAGGCCTTTAATTAGTCCAACAATTGGTATACTTAGAATCTCAGATAGGTTAGTTAAATACCAATCAAATTAAAGGAATTACCTTAAGCGGTCGAAGTATTTTCATTATAAGTTACGAGTAACAGTTCTTAAGCATTTCATTCTGCTTCTCATTCTTCTCAATTCTCTCCATTGATATTAGTTTCTCATTCTCATTCTGATTCTGATTCATTACATTTGCACTTGAAATCTCTTATAGAATTTCTGCTTTCTATCACGATGTTCAAGTGAGTGCGTTTCTAAAAGCAAAACTCAAGTTTATCTTTAACTGACATATATACTTTTCTCTTTATATATATATATAGTCGTAGAGAGAGGCCTTGAGCTGTGTGTAGTCTGCTGAAGTCAGCTCTTTTGCGATTAAGCCATAAGTTGTGCAGTTCTTGCTTCTGCTGACTTCAGCTTAATCCCTTTGGATGCTGTTTATAAAAAATCAACACTCCTCCAGCCGTTTTAGCTTATCTGGACAGCTGAGCAGACAAGTTGTTGTGAGGAGTACGATACAAAATTTGACATATGTCATAAGCAAACATACAAAGAGATACAACAAAAACAAAAACTGTCAGACAATACTTCATATAGCACTCAAATGATGGGAGCAACATCTACTCATTTATAAGCCACAAAAAAACAAATCACTTGGGGCCAGCACGGGGCACTAGAGGAAGCCACCTCCGCCTTGTTCCCTTCCCCAGCCCCCTCGTTTCTTTTCCATAGGGGACAAGGCGCACAAGTTGGCATTATTTGAATTAAGTGCATACTTAAGCGTAATTTATTGGAAAATCCACAAGAAAACCACCAGCAGGAGCAGCCTGAGGGCCAAGCAGATTGTGGGCACACTGTGTAAGCGCCAGTGGGTTTTCCATACTCATAAATCTATTGTTTCAGGGCAATACTTAGTGGTGGTGGTGCTGTTGGTCCCGTTGGGTGGGTGGCTCATTAATCTGCAAAAGACCAGTCTCTCCAACTCTTCTACCCATTGTATCTATGTCTATCTAGCGTCACTATTTGAATAGTGCGCTTTTTGTTTGTCCAAATGTCAGAGTCTTTTTCACGCGTTATCTTAATAAACCCAGGCGACAACTGCTCCCCTCTCTCGGTTCTCAGCTCCTCTCTCCACCTCCCACATCTCCCACACCTCCCAACCTACCATTGGGTGTGGATGGTGCTTTGTGGTTGATGTCGAGGCCTTCTTTTCATTAGACTGCTATCCAGTGCCAGAGCATTGGCATCCCGTCCTCTTCCAACCTCTGGCCATGCGAAACGAGTTATTGGCATGCATTGAATTTTGCTTTGGAATTTCTATGTGTTGTCTGTGCACAAAACCAAAGAGTAGACAATCATTGGCATGTATAGAATTTCACTGATTTATGTTTCATTTGAGACGAAAAGCGAATGACACACACACACACAGAGCAAACGAAAGGATGGGTTGGGTGCTTCAAAGAGTGGGTGGGAAGTAAGTAGCTACCCAGCTTCCTCAAGGCTGTGGCTCAATCTGAGACTGAGCCCCCGTCTCCGGTTGGTGACAATGCAGTGATTACATCTTTTGAGCATTTCACTCCCGCACTTCCGCTCCTGTCTTCATCGTCAACTTGCAAAGAAAGGCATGCCTTTGCAGCATAAATATTTTTGTGCGCCTTTCCTTTTTGCTAGAGAAATGATAAATTTTTGATTAAAGGCCCGTTGGGTGGCTGCTTAGTTGTCTGTGTTTGGCATGCCTTTGATAGGAAGCGTATACACACACAAACACACACACGCACAAGCACAAAAGAGCATGATTGCACTTGCGTGTTGTTTAGTTTTGATATACCCTGTAAACAAAGTATACTTTGTGTATCACAATTAGCAGTATAAGCATAAGAAGTTTGATAAATTGAAATGTTAACTCAATTTATTACATTAATTGTTATATTTATTGCATATACATGATATTTCCTATACCATGCATGAGTACAGGGTATGGAAATACTTTCCCATGCTTGTTAAATTACATTTAGCAGCCAATGTTCATTGAGTTTTCGTTGATTGCCAGTTAAGAATATTTGACAAGCCCTCTTTCCCCCCTTTTCCCGGCTTTCTGCTCTCTTCGATTCCTCCAGTTAGTCGTCGTTATCATTTAAATTCTCAATCAAATTTCGAGTCAATCGCTGCTGTCAGCAATCCAAATGTTAATTTAAACAATTAATTTCAATCTATAGCATAATAATGTATGAGTGCATGAGCAATGAGTGTGCAAGTGAGAATATCTTTAACATGTCAATTTGCAAATTAAATATCCAAGTTGACAGACGCTTGGGACACTGGGACAGAAGTGTGCCACAAGCAGAGAGAGCGAAAGACAAAAATAAAGAGCGAACTGCAGATGGAAATTGATATACAAACGAAGAAGGGAGCAGGCAGGGAAGCGAAGGGGAAAAGCAAATGGAAAGACCACACAATGTTACGAGTGCACTAAATATAGAACTGATTTGGGCAGCGACAGTAGAGAGTTGAGTTTGTGACTGATTTTCGAGTGGAAGGGAGCATTGTAAATTGAGGGTCGGTCAGTAGTACTTAGAAGACAATTTGTGGAGACTATTTAATTGAATCAAAGTGCTCACTTAAGCTCTTTAATCTTTAAATGGTATCAAATAGATCAACTAGCCAAGCAAAAACAACTTGAGTTTGACCAGAAAATGCGTAACATTACATTCATTAGGCAAATTAATAGGTAAAACGGGGCAAATAAATTACTTAATCATCGTTCATTAAAATTCCAACTAACTTTTGCTTAAAAAGTTGAAGAAACACATGTTTTTTTGTCGGTTAATAAGTTGAGTCATTAGCTGCTAAGAATGGCTTTCGTTATCTCAAACCAACGTGAAACTATTCTTAAAATAACATGTGGTCACAATATAATAATAGTTCTTCCACTGAGGTGATTAGTCTTCTTCTATTGGAGCTGTCAGCTACCGCTACTGACAGGTGGTTTTCCGAAACAACCCCAAAGGAAATTGTAGGCAGGACCCTAAAGAATGTAAATGGGAATGTAACGATGGCACTTGAAATTGTTGAGAAAAAGAAAACGGAAAGTTTTTTAGTATAAAAAGTATAGTTTTATATCTAGCTAATTATTATAAAAAGTAAAGTTTAACAAATTGTATATACTATATACAAACTCTAATACTTTCTCAGTTTATTAATGACGAAGGAAGCTAAACTATTTGTGATGAAAACTCTACTTTAGTACTGACGAATGAAGCTAAGCTATTTATTATTTATTGTATATATTTATATATATATTTGTTATGCAAACTTTCAGAGCTCTGATATTAATTCACTCTAAATTGCATTTATTATGTAATTCAATTGCTCTGCAGTTTCCGAAATGAAAACTTTTATTTCAATCCAACAAATCTCAACTGTCACATTATTTTCATTTTTTGTTGTTGTATTTTTATTGATATAAAGCATGACGTATGTATAAACTATAAGTGTGTGTATATGTGTGTGTGTGTGTGTGTATGTGTGTGTGTGTGTGAGTGAATCTATATATTTATATCACAGTCAGTAACAATTTCCTGCCATTGCACTGACATAGACACGCTTGCCGAATTTATAGATAATTTTTCATGATTTTTCTTGACATTCTTTTCTCTTTTCTCTCTTCCTTTCTCCTCTCTCTCTCTCTCTCTCTTCATTGCCTGCTGCAGATGCGCACAGCAGGTCACAGGCAAACGGAGC
Source organism: Drosophila macrospina (assembly GCA_035042075.1). Taxonomy (NCBI): domain Eukaryota; kingdom Metazoa; phylum Arthropoda; class Insecta; order Diptera; family Drosophilidae; genus Drosophila; species Drosophila macrospina. Next base: position 817,039 of record JAWNLW010000277.1, on the reverse strand, counting down.
TGATGATGTTCATGACGATGATGAAGTTGCTGGCGAGGCGAGTCTAACTGCTGACAGCAAAGTGCCAGCGCCAGTGCAACGACGTGCGTATCTCAAAGATACAAATAGTAGAAGCGCATTTCCGCCTGGACGCCGCCTACCTAGTGCAGAGTGGACGGCACTTGGACGTGAAGGTCTACCTACGCAGCGCTCTCGTTGCTCTTTTGTACATCGCTCGTCAATCGTCAATCGTCGCTCGTTACTTGTTACTCGCTGCTCTCGCTGCAACTGTCCAGCTGCTATCAGTTCTGCCGTGGCGCGCGGTCGCGACGGGCTGCAAAAAAAAGAAAGAAAAGAACATAGAAAGGAAATAAATAAGTGAGCGCCGGACGCGAAGAACGACAACAACAGAAAATCGAACAACGACAATAACAACGAAATATATACATATATATATATTATTTATATATATATAAATAAATACGAAGTGCCGGGAATATACGTTTACGTTTACGGTAACGGAGAACGGAGAACGAGCAACGCTCGCCATCAATCCTTTTTCCTTGTGCAAATATTTGTGGAATCGTGATTGCTGTTGACAAAGTGGCGTCCGCACACGTCCTCGATACTTTCAATTAGGCACGTTGCTTATAAATGTGCCACAATGGCGTCGCCGTCGAGGACGACGCAACCGTCAACGCTGCAACCACCGACGCGTTGTAAAGCCAAGGCTCTAATCCTGTTCCGTCTACGGTCCCGGCTATTGGCTCCCCCTTCCTCTCACTGCTGCTGCTGCCGCTGCTGCTGCTGCTATCGTTGAACACCACGGTCCATGGTGAACCGTATGCTGGCGGCTTTGGCAGCTCGGCCATTGCCAGTGGCGGTCTCGGTTCCGTTGGCATTCACATACCCGGCGGCGGAGTGGGCGTCATCACGGAGGCACGCTGCCCCCGGATTTGCTCCTGCAGCGGCTTAACCGTTGACTGTTCGCATCGTGGATTAACGCAGGTGCCACGCAAAATCTCCGCGGATGTGGAACGACTGTAAGTACATAGTAACTTTATATCATAAATATTTGTTTAGCCCACAACTTAAAAGCGATGCTCAACGTAATCAAATCTTGTTGAATCTACTGGGGTTTGATAGTTGCGATCAGAGCGTGGTTTGTTTAAGAGCTTACGTTAAAGTATAATTAAATTTCGTTTAAAATAATAATATAAATAAATACTAAATTAACAACAATCTTTAAGGATACTTTGTAATTCTTAATTTATCAATAATAATAATAAAATAAAATCCAAGTTAATTCTAAAAACTAGATGATACGACGCATCTAACGAGATCATAATCAGCTTCGCCTACAAGTTTAATCACAAGAATAATAACTTGAAATTCACAAACTAAATACTAACAATATACATATTTATAGTATATTGTTAAAATACAATAATTAAAAGAAAATACAAGTTTAAGCTGCAAAGGGAGGAATCAGATAATGTAAACAATGTTAAAGATGTTGCAAAATTCCTTTTTGAAAGGAATTAAGACAGAAGCAGCTGTTTTGGAGCTGAGCCAACAAAGCGATACAGATGGGAATCGACTGATATGATAATCACACATGCCCTAAAACACACACACACTTTCACACACATCACACACACACACACTCAAACACATTTCAAATGTGGGAAATGCTCTTATCTAAAGTTGTTTGGATTGCGAACTGCCCGATCGAGTTTTTAGCCTTGACAATGAATGATCTATATGCTCGCATGGATGTTGAGTTGTTACATAAGCAACAGTCGTGAGCAGATGCTCATTTCTGATATTTACATAAAAATCAGCATAGACAAACAACAGCAACAACGCATAGAGGGAGAGAGAAGGCAAATAAAGCCGTGGCCATGTCGTGCGTCGATAACAGGGGAATACAAATGGACGGGGAGACGTTGAAGCGATGAAAACTGGCGTCTTGTGTTGTGTTTCTGGAGTCGTACATTAAATCGCCATTAAGTTTATTAATTGTCGCCAAAGGAGGCAGCGTAAGCGCATCAAGCTTGCAACTGGCCAGCGTCCACTTTGGCAATTGTTGCATGCAACTGCAAATGCATTAAGCCGAACGTCTGCGTTCGTCGGACGCCACATAAATTAACGCGCCGGCAATTAGCAAGTGTATGCAAAATACCACAGAGCCACACCTCCTCTCAACCTCCCTACATCCCCTCCACCGACCGCCTCCAATGAGCCAATGAGCAACATCCAATCCCCGGTAGACCTATAGACCACTGCACAGCGCCACTCGGCGACCTCAAAAGCTGCAGTTTTTTTTGTTTTAACTTTTTTTTTCTACATAAATTAATAACAGATATCAACGTTGACTGCTGCTGCAGCAACAACAACAACAACAACAACAGCAACATAGCCCAGTTATAAGCAGTCGAGCGCTCCGAGCCAGTCAAATAGCGCTCAGGGACACATTTGTTTTATGCAAAAAAAAAAAAAAAAATGAAAAAATAAATATAAAAAAGAGCTAAAGCAGAGAACAGAGAACAGAAAACATATCAACATGCACGGCATATTTGCATTTTAAAATACCAAGCGGTTGCCTCAATGCACAGGGTGTTTCACGGCAGTGCGGAAAAACTGTTGTGTGACATTTTCAGCTCTTAAGACAGACAGCACTTGCCAAAATTCAGTTAAGTTTATTTGAAAACTATTGACGAAACCAATGGAAAACGTAATGTGGTTAAAGAACAAGAGTTTTTCTGAAAATAAGGTAACAGCTCTTTGGAAAAGTGGTTGAAATACGAGTACTAAGCAAAGAAATGAATTGAAAGATGAAACATGAGCTGCACAATGCGAGGGGATACTTTAAAATGATTGACAGTTTGATTTAAAATCCATAAAATTATATTTATAGCTCTTGTGGGGATTGAGAGTAATTGAAAACCGATTTGAAACTAACAAACCTATTATTACTTCTTATTTTATTGCGTGAGCTTACTATATTCTATTATTATTTTAATTAGAGGCTTTTCAGCTTTTAAATAATAATAATAATTATTATTAATCTGAACGGAATGCAACATGATATCTTTTAAAAAAGAGAGAGAGAAAGAGAGTTTACTTATCTTTAGCATCTTTAAATGTTATTAGTCTTTAATCAAATATACAATACTAGTTTATCATTAATTAAAGAATTCCTTACAAGATTTTAATTAATGTTTCGTTACATTCATTATGCATAACAGCAACAGCAAGCACTACTTCTATTAGCAATGATAATCATCAGTTGAAGGAGAGTTGAGTCACCCTAATGCCATATAGAAAACAGAACACACACGTACTTGTGTGTATGTGTGTGTGTGTGTGTGTCGATGTGCTGTTGTGTTTGTCATGTGTGCACATCAAATATTGAACATGCCCACAACTATCGGCTGGCAAAAGCAGCAAATAGCAAAAACAATGCCAATGCAAAAGTGGAGCCCAGCCCAACAGCAGTACAGCAGAGCCCCCTCCCGGTTCCCTAGCCCAGTACACAGACCCCAAACCAGAACGAGACCCAGTACCAGAGCCAGATCCAGAGCCGAGTTGCCATTTAATTACACAGCAGAGTCATACTAAGGAAATGGAATGGGAATGGGAATGGTCTGCAGTGACAGGGAGGATTAGAATGGTCACATGGCACAGGCTCTGGCAGTCTGTCAGTCTGTCAGTTCGTCAGCTTGTCAGTTCGTCAGCTTGTCAGCCACCCACACTGCTTATATAATTGACACGAGAACGGTTTTGCATATATTTTTTTTGTTCTATCTGGTTTTGTTTTGTGGCAAAACCCGAACCCAACCCAGGCGAACTTAACCCCAATTTGTGCCCAAAAGCCCTTTCACACCTCACACAACTCTCGCACCTGTAGGTGCCCCCTAAACCAACAGCAACAACAACAACAACAACGTCAAAAAGGTGAGCCTAATTTATAGCTCTGGCAAAATCTTCAAAGAAAAGCAGAGAGAAAAAAAAATGCTGAAGAAAAGAACAAGTCGAGCTGAAATCTAATTGGATCCTAAAAACTAACAAAAAGCTTTTGGCCAATTTGTGAATGCCTCAAAGACTTAATGAAGTTAAATGTTAAATGTTTAATTATAACAAAACGGCAACACTCACATACACACGCACACACACACACATTCGAGTGTATTATAATAATTGTTGTAAAATCTTTTGAAAAATGTCTGTCAATTAGAAGCGACTTTTGTTTCAGCATCTTGGTAAAGTTGTGGGTCTATGTAATCAGTTGGATCTAACCGAGAGATGCCCACATCTTGCCAAGATATTAAGCTCATTAAAAAAAACTCCATCTGTGTGCGTTTGTGTGTGTGTGTGTGTGTGTGTGTGTGTGTGTGTTGGGCCTGTGCACGATTGAAGCAGCTCATCGGCAACTTGATGCGAGTTTCATTAAGGTTTAAGCAAAAGAGAAACAACAAATTGTCTGACCGAATAAGTAAATACTCTTGCAGACTGTTAAATAAATTAAATTACGATTCCTTCTATGATATCATTGCAATATAATTACAAAAAGGCAGCAGCTCTACCGAGTTTTAGCCACTTCGAACAGACCAACAGACAGTTGGCCGCCTTTGAGCTGTGGACACGCCTCTGAAGTGTCACAAATTGTATAGCAAAAGCAGAATACCCTTGGCAAGTGTGCAGCAAAATATTTCTCGTTTCTGGCCCAGACCGAAGGTCTTACTACCTGTTGTGGCTCTGCCTCTTTACAGCCAACCTTACTCAAAAAGCAGCTGAGAGTCTCAGGCGACTCTGACCAGAGCAGCAACGAGTTGTAGTTGTTGTTGTTGTTGTTTTGTTATTTTTGCTCCTCTTGTTGTTGTTGTTGTTGGCTGCTGACTGCTGGCTGCGCATGCGCACACAGTCTGTGGGTCTGCAGCTCTTTTAGGTATTTTGTATCTCTTAGGTTGCATTTCATTGTTATGACATCTGCAGGTAACAAATTGTCTGTATCTCTCTCTCTCTCTGTATCTGTATCTGTATCTGTATCTGCATGTGTTACTGTCTGTAGGAAACAAGTTTTACTCCTTCGTCTGCGACTGCGTCTGCGCATGTTAAATGATTAAATATCATATTTTTGTTATCAGACAAAAGGCTGAGTTTTCAACAGAGGCTGTTGTCCACACAGCAACTTCCACAGGCTGCGTTGCAAGCAGGCTCGTATCTCAGATGCTGTTGCTGCCGCTGTTGTGCCTTGTCTTACAAGCAATTAAAAATTATTATCGCTGCAACAGAGGTTTTGTGTCTTAGCTGATTTCGATTAGCGAACTACTTGGCTTGCAACATAATTACCAGCAAATTTCTTATCAACTTTTATAATCTCCTGATTGTGTTTTCTTTCTGTATTTTGCAGCGATCTACAGGGCAACAATTTGACCGTGATATATGAGACGGACTTTCAGCGTTTAACCAAGCTGCGAATGCTGTAAGTACAGATAACTTAAACTCGCTTAGTTTACTTAATTTGTTATCATTGCGTAAGTCGTAAGTGTTGCATGCAAATGTCATGAGAACATTAACATAGATTTTAACTGCAAACTTTTAATTGAAAATATCGAGTAAAACGGGTTGTAATAAGTATTTTCAGCTTCATTAATATAGAAATGAAAAAACTTGTTGTACTTGATCTATCCTCTAACTAACTGAACTGAAATCTCTATCGTTTCCCACTTCTTTCTGCAGTCAATTAACGGATAATCAAATACATACGATTGAGAGGAATGCTTTGCAAGATTTGGTTTCTTTGGAGCGACTGTAAGTAGAGAACTTTTGACATATGGTAAAAAACAGTTGGAAAATGCCATTTGCTAGTGCATGAAAATTTTACAACTAATTCACTCTGAACTAACCAAATTTGCTGCTCTTTATAGAAATAGATTCACATAGCTCGTAGCTATACCTAAATCAATTTCGATTTCGTTGAGTTTTAAGTTTAACATTTTGTATCTTTTTTCTCGTTTCGTTTTATGCATATCTCTCTACTTTCGTTGCGTTTCGTTTTGCGTATCTAATATGCTCGTTCACCAATACAAAATACTAAATCAAAAAAACAAAAACAAAACACCAAAATCAAAAAACACTTCACTCTATAAATCAGACGCCTAAACAACAATCGACTTAAGGCAATACCTGAAAACTTTGTGACAAGTTCAGCGAGTCTTTTGCGATTGTAAGTAATCAATGTAGACATATTGCGATTATATCTATCTACATAGTAGCCTGTAGAACCTTCGATTCGAATCACATACTGACTCTCAAAACCTTCCTCTTCCTGCTCGCCTGCCTGCCTGCCTGCCTGCCTCGCTGTGTCTCTCGCCTCTCTGTGCCCTTCACCCACTCACAGGGACATCTCGCACAATGTCATCACAACGATTGGCCGAAGGGTCTTTAAAGGCGCACAGTCGCTCAGGAGCCTGCAGCTGGACAACAATCAGATCACTTGTATGGACGAGCATGCCTTCAAGGGATTGCTCGAGCTGGAGATACTGTAAGTACCAGGGATGCCTAATTTCACATTTTTAAATTACATTTAAAGACGCTTCTATACCAATTATGTTAACAGCTTTTCTTCAGTTGTTTTCGTCGTAGCAACAAGTGTAAAATGAAGAAAAATATACATAATTTTGATGAATAATGAATGAATTAATAACTTTTATTCATTTGTTATTAATTAAATGAATTTACAGTTTCACAAAATCTACATCTATCAAGACTTAATCGTTTTCCTTGCGGAATATCATTTTAATAATTGTTTGCTTTCTAAATTGATTCTGTTTACATTTTGTGCATATTGAAATTAACAAATAAAATCATAATTTGATTTGATCATTTAATGAATTAAGTTTTCTCCTTATGATTTATGATAAGTGGCGAGTGTTTGTTTGCTGCCCATCCCTAGGCTGAACTAGCCCAGGATGGGTTGGATGCCAACAGATGCATTCACTTGATAGTGCAGTTTATTTTTCCAATTTTCTTACCCCCCTCTCTCTCTCTCTTTTATCCACTCTGTGGTGCAGCACACTGAATAACAATAACTTGACCGCGTTGCCGCACAATGCCTTCGGGGGATTGGGAAAATTGCGGGCGCTGCGCCTATCGGATAACCCGTTCGCTTGCGATTGCCATTTGTCCTGGCTGTCGCGCTACCTACGCAGTGCACCGCGCCTCGCTCCCTACACGCGCTGCCAGTCGCCATCGCAGCTGAAGGGCCAAAACGTGGCGGACCTGCACGATCAGGAGTTCAAATGCTCAGGTATGGACACATGACAGTTGTGCTGCTTTGCTGCCCTCCACGCCTCCCCAAAATGGACAAATGTCGTGGAGGCTTACGAAGTTATGCCAAATTAATTAGTTTTATATGCCAAACAACCACATCCGAGTCTCTCAGTCTCAGTCGCAGCCACAGTCTCAGTCTCAGCCACAGCGTACACAACCAAACAAAGCATTGTAAATCATAAGCAGTCATATGGGCACGCCCCCGCTGTGCCGCCCACTCCAAACCAATAACATCAGCGGCAACAATAGCTTGTTTCTTGGCCAGGTGCGGTGGTGGTGGGGGGAAAGGAAACAAGGGGGAAGCATGGGGCATCATCGTGTGTTTGCCAAAACGTTTAACGCCGTCAACGCTTGCTTGATTGGGATGCAGATGCTCAACCGCTGCGGGCCCAAGCAGCATTTGGAAAGCCTCCATCTGAGAGTCGAGCGACTCCAAAAACTTTGCTGAGCTCAATGAAGCGGAAAATGTGCGCCAAACGATGCCATGAAACGAGTTTTTTTTTTTTTTATTTATTCCATCGTTATTATTACTTGTTATGCTCTTAAATATACAGAGCTTATCACATTTATCTTCCACTTTGCTGAAGATTTATGAAGCAGAGAATATTGATTCCTTCAATGCATAATATTTGTGCTCAATCGGAAGAGAGTTGCATTGTATTGAATTAGGAGAAACGATGCTTAGAGCAGTCATAAACTTCATTAAATACTTATTATATTATTGTTTACTTTGTTTCCTCTTTTTGGAATATTCTCTTAATATATTTATTAAACTCAGTCAAGCTCTAGTTTAGTTATGGAAGCAAGTAGTAGTATTTTTATTGAAGTTAATTAGAGTCAATTTTCGAGTTATTCATTTGTTTTCTTTTAATTTTAAATTGTCAGCTTAATATTTATAAAGATTCTTAGTTAATAGATATAACTTGAAGGGGAGCTAAGTATATAATTAAAGGAAGTAATAATAATATTTATTTCATAGTTATTATTACTTGTTGTGCTCTTAAATATACAGAGCTTATCACATTTATCTTCCACTTTGCTGAAGATTTATGAAGCAGAGAATATTGATTCCTTCAATGCATAATATTTGTGCTCAATCGGAAAAGAGTATTAAATTTAGAGAAACGATGCTTAGAGCAGTCTTAAACTTCATTAAATACTTATTATATTAATGTTCACTTCGTTCCCTCTTTTTGGAATATTCTCTTAATATATTTATTAAACTCAGTCAAGCTGAAGTTTAGTTATTGAAACAATAGTTTGAGTAGCATTTTTATTGCACTTAATTAGAGTTATTTTCCGAGTTATTCATTTGTTTTCTTTTGATTTTAAATTGTCAGCTTAATATTTATAAAGATTCTTAGTAAAGTATATAATTAAAGAAAGTAATAATAATATTAATTCCATCGTTATTATTACTTGTTGTGCTCTTAAATACACAGAGCTTATCACATTTATCTTCCACATTGCTGAAGATTGCTGAAGATGTAGCAGAAATATTGCAATATTAAATGCATAATATTTGTGTTGCATTGTATTGGATTAGGAGAAACGATGCTTAGAGCAGTCCTAAACTTCATTAAATACTTATTATATCATTGTTTACATCGCTCTCCTCTTTTTGGAATATTCAGTTAATATATTTATTAAACTCAGTCAAGCTCTAGTTTAGTTATTGAAACAATAGTTTGAGTAGTATTTTTATTGCAGTTAATTTGAGTTAATCATTTGTTTTCTTTTGATTTTAAATTGTCAGTTTAACACTTATAAAGATTCTTAGTTAATATATATAACTTGAAGGGGAGCAAAGTATATAATTAAAGAAAGTAATATTTAACAGAAGTATGAGCAGCAGTCTAGTTTAAGAATCCCTCTTAAAAGGAAACACTACAATGCTAATTCCGGGTACGCTGCAAAGTTCATCTACATCCTTTAATCCCTCTGAAATGTAAAGAGCATTTAATATTCGTTGTGTTGTTTGCTGCTTTTGGTTTCGATGCTTGTTTGACTTTCGTTTTGTAGACGAAATGCTATGGAATTATGTGGGTAAACATTTATGACCAGCGGCTGTTGTGGAGCTCTCGCTGCTTTGGAGCCACATCTTTTGCCGCGTTGTGTGCGCTGTGCAGTAGCATTAATAATTATGTGGTTTGTTGCCGCTGCTGCTGTTGCTGTTGCTGCTGCTGTTGCTGTGGATCAAATCAAAGCCAAGTGGCTTGGTCGCTGTAACCAGCTAAATATGCAGTATGTGTAGTTTGCTTTACACTTGCCACTTTGCCACTTGCTGCACACTTGCAGGTCTCACCGAGCATGCGCCAATGGAATGTGGCATCGAGAACAGCTGCCCCCATCCCTGTCGTTGTGCAGATGGTATTGTCGATTGCCGTGAGAAGAGTCTGACGAGCGTGCCCGTTACTTTACCAGATGATACCACCGAACTGTAAGTGTCCAAGCCAGGCCAATCTCTTTTGAATCATATGCTGAAAGTCTGTTTTTGTTTTTTGTTTTTGTTATCTTTTTCTATTGTTGCAGACGCCTTGAGCAGAATTTCATTACGGAGCTGCCAGCGAAATCCTTTTCGAGCTTTCGACGATTGCGACGCATTGATCTGTCCAACAACAACATCTCGAGGATTGCACACGATGCTCTAAGTGGCCTGAAGCAGCTAACAACGCTGTAAGTAGACGCGCATTAACGCAACAAGTAGCATGCCACAAAATGTGCACTCACTTCGTTGACTGTATGTGTGTGAGTGTGTGTGTGTGTGTGTGTGTGTGTGCGTGTGTATGGAGTGGTGTTAGTCAGTCACACTCCTTGACAGCCACTGGGCAAAGACCTAAGCTTCAGCTGGAGGGGCTAATCGGCCTATGCTAAGCGTTGCCAACACCGCAAGGCATCAGATTACCTGTGTTGGCCGCCGTCTGTTTCTTGCCCCAGACGATATCTGTATGTGTATGTGTGTGTGAGTGTGTGGCAAACCAGTTGCCGCCCGCAATGACAACAACAAGAAGCAACCACAACAAGAGCAGCCTTGCTGGCCTACCTTTATATACCCTGTAGCCGTGAAATAGCTAAAGTGCATATTGTTAAGACTGCAAAGGAGTGAAAACTGCAATGTTTATATATATTCTTAATCAACTTTAGTTTATTGAATTAAATTTAGCAGTTATTATGCGTATTTCTGTTTATCTGCAGCAGTCAAGCTGCATTCAAACCAATTCTTCTTTTTGTTTTGTCGATGTTACTGCTGTTACTAATTACAGCATATCTTTTAGTCCAGCACGCGTTTTCTACACTTTTATTTGCGCTTTAGGCAGGCAGCTTATAAAGTATATAAGAATTACAGTCATTCTCTGCTTTATGCGCAGTTTATTTTTAACTATAACTTTTAACTTTAACTGCAAAAGTGTACGACTCAACTTACAGGATATTCTTTAGTCCAGCTTAACCATATGCACATTTCTATTTAGTGTATATTTGGTTAGTATTTGTACAACTGTCTCACTCATCTAATTACGCAGTATCTGTTCGTCTAGCTCTCTTTATCTGCATGTCTATTTGTGCTTTATTCATTTTCTCATATTTTCATCTCTTTGTTTTTCTTGTTTCTCGCTTTTGTTTCTGTTTTTTTCTGTCTTGTTTTTTGCCTACAGCGTGCTGTATGGCAATAAAATAAAGGATTTACCCTCGGGCGTATTCAAAGGACTTGGCTCACTGCAGCTGCTGTTGCTCAATGCGAACGAGATCTCGTGCATACGCAAGGATGCCTTCCGCGACCTGCACAGCCTCAGCCTGCTCTCGCTCTATGACAACAACATACAGTCGCTGGCTAATGGCACATTCGACGCCATGAAGAGCATCAAAACGGTGTAAGTACCACGCCCCATAACCCCCAAACGAAACCACGTCCCCTGTTCCACATCCCACACTTGCTGTAGCTGAAGTGCATGGCTTGGTGACGCCCAGTTTCCAGCCTCCAGCCTCGCTTGAATGGAGCAGGCACTTTGGTGTTAAACCTCTGAAGTGCATTTAGTAGTTGCTTTGACTTGGCAGCCCCGCGTTGACATTTGTTTAGTAACAAACAAGCAGCAACATTGCCTCTCCCCCTCCCCCTCCCCCTCACATTACCCTTCTTTCACTATGAAACCCATTCTGTAATATCGTCTGTGAACCGTAAATATGTTCGTAGTACAACTACGAACAAAAGGTTTGGGTGGAGCAGTTGAAGCCCTCCTTGAGCATCGATAAATGCGCTGACTTTAAGTGCTTTGCCGTTCTTAAGATGGTATGGACTATGCTTGAGTGGGTTAAGTATTTGTCAGGGTTGTCAACTTGCAAAGCAAATAACACAAAAGGATTGCGCAACGTTACGGGGCGAGTGCCAATAGCCAGAAGAAGAAATCCATGAAATGTCTGCAACTTTCTTATTAAAACTACATGATCGTCAAAAAGAAACTGAATTTAAAGATTTACAAAAAATAGAAAAGAAAGATACAGGAAATTGTGTATTCAGTGAGGAATGATGCAGAAGAAAGCGAAGATTCTTTCGTGATATGCAGAATTGAGATGCTGTCTATGTATAACATTTCAGCTTTATTCTGATCATTTAGGTTGCTTTTAGATTAAGATTGAAGATAAATATATAAATATATAAATATATAAATATATAAATATATAAATATATAAATATATAAATATATAAATATATAAATATATAAATATATAAATATATAAATATATAAATATATAAATATATAAATATATAAATATATAAATATATAAATATATAAATATATAAATATATAAATATATAAATATATATAAATATATATATATATATATATATATATGATTAAAAATGAAGATAAATATTATTATCAGCAAAAGATCATAGGAATACTTTAGCCATTACTTATAACTGTTACTGTAGTTGCCAAATGATTTAAAATATCTGCCGTTATAAGCATTCTTATGGGCACTTTGTCACACAGCATTAACGGGGACAACTCTGGCTAGGATTGCCTTTGAAAATAGTTTTCAAAACACCGACAAAAGAAACGGCAACAGCAACAACAACAATAAACAACGGAAACATTGCCAGCCGCAGGGCTCGTGCACTTTTAAGACGTCTCAAGCCTCCATTCCAAGAGCCAACAGTTTTGCTTTGCTTGCTCCCCCTCAGCCCGCATACTCCATTCGCCCACAATCCCTCCTACACTCCTGTCCTGTCTATTCTGTACAAATGCTCAATGCTACTTTCGTTCTTTCTTTCCATTTTATATACTGCTGTATACACTATATATTTGTATATATATATATGTATACTATATACAGACATTTGGCCAAGAATCCTTTCATTTGTGACTGCAATCTGCGCTGGCTGGCCGACTATTTGCACAAAAATCCCATAGAAACAAGTGGAGCACGCTGTGAGTCACCCAAGCGGATGCATCGTCGGCGCATTGAATCGTTGCGCGAGGAGAAATTCAAATGTAAGTGCACCCCCGGCAACGGGCAACGTGCAACGGACAACGTGCAACAAGACAAGAAAAGAATATGTCTTAACTTTGGAACAGTCAACCCACCAACACCCATCCACTTGTCTATTCTTCAGGTTCCTGGGATGAATTGCGCATGAAGCTATCCGGCGAGTGTCGCATGGACTCCGACTGCCCTTCGATGTGCCAATGCGAGGGCACCACCGTTGACTGTGCGGGACGTGGACTCAAGGAAATACCACGCGACATTCCATTGCATACCACAGAGCTGTAAGTTATCCTGGAATTCGCAGTCCACACAAATTATTACTGTGTTAAGCGCTAACAAGAGTTCCTATTTAGGGCTATAAAATATGATTGCACAAGTATCTCGGGCTCCTTTAAGTCAGCTACACTTTAAATGTAGTTCAAATTTAAGCTGATAGACTGATAAGATGTGCTTTAAATCAAATTTAAATTCGAGCGCTTTGATCAAGCAGAACAAGACAATTTGGGTTTGAGAAAGATAACAACTTTTGCGAAGATACTTTTGAGCATTCTCAGATACACTTTCACTATAGATATTAGTTATATTTAAGTTACATTTATATCTGAGTAGAACTCTGTTTAAACAAACTCTATAAGAGAGTAAATTCTCAGTTATTTTACTATTCAATATTGTAATTAAGCATTAGAAATAAACTTCTCTAAGTAGTTTAAGAAGAATTTATGTCTGAGTAGAGGCAGTTCGCTCTGTTTACACAGATTTGATAAGAAAGATATTAAGATTTCATTGAGTCAAGTACTGAGAACCACCCACAGGATCTACCTTCCAGAATTCTGTCTTAAGAAATTTATGCTGAAATGTAAATATATCGTTCTTCCATTGTAAATATCACTGTTCTGCTAATCATGTCACCTATTATTCTTTTTTGTTAATGATAGAAAATATTTCACTTTGTTAGTCAATTGTATTATCTATTTGATTTAAAATTAGTTTAAGCTGCCGTGTGGTAGCAGTACGCTAATTAATCTAAATAAACAGAAAGAAAAAACTTTCAAATTAAAAAAAAAAAAAAAAAAAAAAAGTACTGAGAAATTTAAGTTTTTGTTAGCGAAAGTTGATCTAAGCTGAACTTACATTTAGTCACATCTTTAAAGAAAGCAATTATATTTAAGAAATGATTTTTATTCTGCTATTTTAGAACTATAATTAGAACTATAATTTGTTAGCGAAAGTTGATCTAAACTTAGCTTGCATTTACTAAGATCTTAAAAGAAAGCAATTATATTTAAGAAATGATTTTTAGTTCTGCTATTTTAGAACTATAATTAGAACTATAATTTGTTAGCGAAAGTTGATCTAAGCTTAACTCGCATTTAGTCAATTCTAAAAAGAAAGCAATTGTATTTAAGAAATGATTTTTATTCTGCTATTTTAGAACTATAATTAGAACTATAATTTGTTAGCGAAAGTTGATCTAAACTTAGCTTGCATTTACTAAGTTCTTAAAAGAAAGCAATTATATTTAAGAAATGATTTTAGTTCTATTATTTTTAGAACAATAATTAGAACTATAATTTGTTAGCGAAAGTTGATCTAAGCTTAACTTGCATTTAGTCAATTCTAAAAATAAAGCAATTATATTTAAGAAATGGTTTTTATTCTGTTATTTTAGAACCATAATAAGCTATCTTACTTATTTATAATAATATCTATAGCATTTACTTGGATATAAATTAAATCTTTTTCATTCAGATATTATAAAATCAATAGTTATATAATTTTCCTATTTCCTACTTTCATTTAGTCACATCTTAAAAGAAAGCAATTATATTTAAGAAATGATTTTTATTCTGCTATTTTAGAACTATAATTAGAACTATAATTTGTTAGCGAAAGTTGATCTAAACTTAGCTTGCATTTACTAAGATCTTAAAAGAAAGCAATTGTATTAAAGAAATTAATTTTTTTCTGTTATTTTAGAACATTAATTAGCAATCTTACTTATTTTTAATAGTATCTATAGCATTTACTTGGATATAAATTAAATCTTTTTCCATTTATTATTTACTTTCTACTTTACTTAAATTCCGATTAAAGGAAACAGGCTTAAGCAGAACTATATGCAGATATAATAAGAACACATTTCGATATTTAACTTAACTTTTGGCCCGAAAATCAATTGAAATTCCGCTCGCTGAATCGAGTACTCTAGTCAATTTACTAAATTTAACCTTAATGCACATTCTCTTTATTTATTTATTTATTTATTTACTTTATATTTTCAGTTTACTCAACGACAACGAATTGGGTCGCATTAATTCGGATGGTTTATTTGGTCGACTGCCGCATTTGGTTAAATTGGAGCTGAAGCGTAATCAACTCACTGGGATTGAGCCGAACGCGTTTGAGGGGGCATCCCGTATACAGGACTTGCAATTGGGCGAGAATAAGATTAAGGAAATCTCAAATAAAATGTTCCTCGGATTGCATCAGCTAAAGACGCTGTAAGTGTTTGGCGAAAACTCGCTTTAAAGGTTGGGAAAACTTCAACTTTTCCTTTCTGTTTGCAGCAATCTTTACGACAATCAAATCTCATGCGTTATGCCCGGCTCGTTTGAGCATCTGAACTCGCTGACGTCTTTGTAAGTATACGATCCCCCCGACTATCATTAACTACACCCCTGTCCCGCCCTTTTTCTCTCTCTTTCATAAGCATATAGAAGTTGGCAGTTGATGCATCTGCTGTCTATGCAAAGCAATTAAAACTGTGCCAAGTGGCCAAGCATCGGCATGCACTTCAATAGATAAATGATTTAGCTTTGGCATTAATTGCCCAGCATCTTCGTTTACATCTTTGCCCCTACTTCCCCTTGCCCGCCCCTGGCTGCCTACCTCGCCCCTTAATTTGTCTATCGCAGGGCAGCGGCACATAAAATGAGGTTAATGGTTTTGATTGTTCTCTAGTTGAACTTCAATCTGATTGCCAGAGTTTCACATCAAAACAGAAGCTGTTGTTGCTGCTGCTGCTGTTGCTGTTGCTGTTGATGCTACTTGCTGTTGCCTCTTTACCAAATCAGCTCTTCTTCTGCTGCTTTGTTGGTTGCATGCCACCAAAAGCAGAGCAAACTATTGTATATAATTCAATTGAACTCCAATTTATAGCAGAGCTGCCTACGATAAGAGCTCTAGCACACCCGCTGTCTTTCTCATATATCCCAACTGTATGTGTGCGCGTCTCTGTGTGTGTGCGTGTGTGCGCTTGTGTGTGCGTGTGTTACTTCATTTTGTTGTGCGCGCCTGTTGTAAATCAACCCTCAGAAGCAGACACTTGCGATGTGTGTGCGCTGCCTTCGATGATTTAATTAATTAAAATTGAGTTCAATGAAGAGCGCAATACCATATATGTACAGTCAAACCTAACTAAGTGCAACACGATGTACACACTGTGGAAATTCCCATTTGATGTCAACTAATACAATCAACGTGTTCACAATTAGTTTAAATATTATAATTAGACGCAAGATAATTTCTTTAAAAAAAACGTAAAGTGTTCATCTTAATTGGGTTCGACTGTGGCGGTGCTGCTGCTGCTGAGAGGTGTTGCGGTTCGGTTGCCTCATCGAAAATTATTGTAAAATTCATTTAACTAGCTAATAAATAGCATCAATGAAAGTCATTAAGTGCTGTGCACCACACGACACCCACATGCTCAATCATCCAGGTGGTTGCCGGTGGGGGGAACAGAAGGCAGCCAAAAGTGTTAGTTAGTTGCCTGTGGCTAACACACACACACACGCACACACACACAATGCTAACGTTGATAGCATGACAAGGCAGCATTGCTTATTAAATTAGTCTGGACTTGGTGTGTAACGTTTGGAATTGCCAATGTAATTTGCGATCCATTGTTTCACTTGCCGTTCTTAGCCAAGCTCGTAATTAAAGGCCTTTCAGCCTGGCCAAGAGTGCCAAGTGAATAAGTGAAACATATGTACTATGCTTCTGATCACATATCTATAGTCAATTGTCCAATGCTGTAAATTATTAATGAAATCGTTCGATTTTAATTGAATCTTGTTGCCAATGTTAGCAGAAAGCCACACTTCAAATTGCAATATGACAGCAATTTCTTTATCGAGCTTTCACAGCTGTTAAATGAATAAACGCTTTTACGATAAAATTGATTGAACTTGCAAGCTCTGAAATGCTTTCTAAGCTGCTAAAGATTAAAGCATAAAAGAAACTTCTAATAGTAAATTGCTTGGCTATTTATTTCATTTGACTTTAATGCTTAAATGTGCTTTCATAATATTTAAATTGATTAGCCAACTTAAATGTGCATTCAAAGCAGTTCTAGCTTAACATATGAACGGAGTTCTAATTCTAAATTAGTTGAGCTTTGCTTTTATTCGACTTGCAAGCTTCAATGCGCTTTGAGAGCGTAAAGTATTAAATAGCAAATAGAATTTAAAGTTCTGCAATCCCCTCTTAACTAAGTTATAAACTACATTAGGCTTGTAAGCTTGATTGTGCTTTGGAAGCTGGCAAAGCGTAAAGCACCAAATCAAATCAAGCTTTAATGAGCTTTCACAGCTGCTCAAGAGCTTAGAGCATCCTTGGGACTTAGCTTGGCGCTGATTGTGGAAGCGCAACGCGTACTTGCAACTAATTGAAATAAAAACTGAGAATTGATGGATGTATTCATTTTGTAGGAATCTCGCATCGAATCCATTCAATTGTAATTGTCATTTGGCCTGGTTCGCCGAATGGCTGCGTAAAAAATCATTGAACGGTGGCGCGGCACGTTGTGCTGCCCCATCGAAGGTACGTGATGTGCAAATCAAGGACCTGCCCCACAATGAATTCAAATGCAGCAGCGAGAACAACGAGGGATGCCTCGGCGACGGCTATTGTCCGCCAGCCTGCACGTGCACCGGCACCGTGGTCCGCTGTTCGCGCAATCAATTGAAGGAAATACCACGTGGAATTCCAGCCGAAACATCCGAATTGTATCTGGAGTCCAACGAGATTGAGCAGATACATTATGAGCGCATCAGGCATTTGCGTGCACTCACACGACTGTAAGTACCACCATGCCGCCACATGTGGCAAGTTTCATAAGTCTCAGCTTCTGCCTTTTTGTAATTTCAGCGATCTCAGCAACAATCAAATCACCATGCTATCCAATTACACCTTTGCCAATCTGACCAAGCTATCCACGCTGTAAGTATAGGCCATTTCTAATTTCTAATGACTTTTTAATTGCCACAATGCACGTAGAGCAGCTAAACGGCCAACACGAATCGAATCGAATCGAATCCAATCGCAACGGCTCAAGAGGGCTTGACACAATTTTTAGTTTTCCAACTTCTTTTTTCCATTTTTTCTTATTTTTTTTTTTTATTTTTGCGGCAATTGCAAATGCGGTTGTGGCCACCCTTGGCCTGGGCTCGTCTTAACCGGGCACGAAATTCATTCGAGACGTTAAGTCGTGACTCGTGCTTAAGCATTAGTTGTCGTCTCTGCCCCTGCCCCATGCTGCATGCTGTAAGCTGCATGCTGAATGCTGAATGCTGCCTGCCCCTGTGTGCGCTATCCACAATCGAAGCTGTGTCGTTTAGCATACCCTGTAATTGTGTAACTAGCAAAAGGGGTAGGAAAGTCAAGAGAGAAATGAGAGAAGGAAATGAGAGAGGGAAATATTAGAAACTGCAGGGTATTTGCTTACTCTGCTGTGGCAGAAGTATGTGTAACTGTATCAAGGGCATTTATTAAGTCATGGTTATTCTAAAAAAGAGCATTTTTGCGCTTAAATTATATTACAGGGTATCTACATAGTCTGTTAATTGATAAGGTAGTTAGTTAGCTTTACTATTTAAAGGGTATCTATTCAAAGTTTCGCTTAAGAAAACCATAACATACTAATTACAGGGTATATACATAGTCATTCACATTTATGCGCTATGCAAGCCTTTGCGTAATGATCAGTAGCTGTACAAATTATTAAATACAGGGTATTTTCACTGCTTAGGTCAGTCATATAGAGTAAATATTGTCAAAGCTACTCAAAACAAGAGTGTATTTTGTATGTACAGGGTATCTACATAGTCAGTCAATATTGTGTAGTTACTACAATCAAATCTTGCAACAATTACTATAAGATTTGCGTAAGGAAGTAGGTGACTATTATGTGAATTACAAATTGCAGGGTGTCTACATAGTCTGACAGAGTGAGAAATGAATCTTATGCTAACTACAGAGTATCTACTTAAGCACAAAGCTGCTCTAAGCAATTATGCAATAGGTTAGTTAGTTGTTTGCATAAGGTATCTGCTTAGTCTGTCAATCAATTGAGCAGCCGCTGCATTTCTTTTCGATTCTGTTGCCGTCTGCTCGTTTTGGGCCTGGTTAAAACGTTTTGCAATTACTTTCATTTCTTCATCATCAAGTGTGTGTGTGTGTGTGTGTGTGTGTGTGTAATGTGTGTGCACAATTTGGCAAACGTTTGGTAACATCTTTTGGCCCTCTCACCATTCTGCAGCATCATCTCGTACAATAAGCTGCAGTGCCTGCAACGTCATGCGTTGTCTGGTCTAAATAATCTGCGCGTGCTCTCGTTGCACGGCAATCGCATCTCGATGCTGCCGGAGGGCTCGTTCGAGGATCTCAAGTCGTTGACACACATGTAAGTGGCAAATGCACAGTAGTTATTGCTGTTAACGGCTATTGAACCCAATTCATTCATTCACTTGACCCCACAGCGCACTTGGCAGCAATCCATTGTATTGCGATTGCTCATTGAAATGGTTCTCGGACTGGATCAAGCTGGATTATGTGGAGCCGGGCATTGCCCGCTGTGCGGAACCGGAGCACATGAAGGATAAGCTAATATTGTCGACGCCATCTTCGAATTTCTCGTGTCGCGGCAAGGTGAGGAACGAGATATTGGCCAAGTGTAACGCTTGCTTTGAGCAACCGTGCCAGAACAAGGCCCAGTGTCTGGCATTGCCACAGCGGGATTATCAGTGCCTGTGTCAGCCGGGCTATCATGGCAAGCACTGTGAGTATATGATTGATGCCTGCTATGGTAATCCCTGTCGGAATAACGCCATATGCACGGTGCTGGAGGAGGGACGCTTCAGTTGCCAGTGTGCGGGCGGTTACACGGGGGCACGGTGCGAGACGAACATCGATGATTGCCTGGGCGATGACATACGTTGCCAGAATAATGCCACCTGCATTGATGGCGTCCAATCGTATCGCTGCGAATGCCAACCGGGCTTCTCGGGTGAATGGTGCGATACAAAGATACAGTTCTGTAGCCAGGAATTCAATCCCTGTTCGAATGGTGCGAAGTGCTTGGATCACTTTACCCACTACAGTTGCGATTGCATGCCCGGATTCCATGGCATGAACTGCACGGATAACATCGATGATTGCCAGAATCATATGTGCCAGAATGGCGGCACCTGTGTGGATGGCATCAATGATTATGTGTGCAAGTGCCCGGATGATTTTACGGGCAAATACTGTGAGGGTCACAACATGATCTCCATGATGTATCCACAGACATCGCCATGCCAGAATCATGAGTGCAAGCATGGCGTCTGCTTCCAGCCAAATGCCGCTGGTTCCGATTATCTCTGCAAGTGTCACCCCGGTTATACGGGCAAATGGTGCGAGTATCTCACCAGCATTAGCTTTGTCCATAACAATTCCTTTGTGGAACTGGAACCACTTCGCACGCGGCCCGAGGCGAATGTGACAATTGTCTTCAGCAGCGCCGAACAGAATGGCATTCTCATGTACGATGGACAGGATGCACATTTGGCCGTGGAACTGTTCAATGGACGCATCCGGGTTAGCTACGATGTCGGTAATTATCCAGTGTCCACAATGTACAGCTTTGAAATGGTCGCCGATGGCAAATATCATGCCGTGGAATTGCTGGCCATCAAGAAGAACTTTACGCTACGCGTGGATCGCGGTCTGGCACGATCCATCATCAATGAGGGCTCCAATGATTATCTCAAGCTGACCACGCCCATGTTCCTGGGCGGTTTGCCTGTGGAGCCCGCCCAGCAGGCCTATAAAAACTGGCAAATACGCAATCTGACCAGTTTCAAGGGTTGCATGAAGGAGGTTTGGATTAACCACAAGCTCGTGGACTTTGGCAACGCGCAGCGTCAGCAGAAGATCACGCCAGGCTGTGCTCTGCTCGAGGGTGAGCCCAACGAGGGTGAGGAGGATGATGAGCAGGATTTCATGGATGAAACTCCGCACATCAAGGAGGTAAGTCAGCAAACCCAAACAGATCTCAGTGATTTAACTCTATAATCAAATTCAATTGAAATCCACAGGAGCCGATAGATCCCTGCGCCGAGCACAAGTGCCGTCGTGGCAGTCGCTGTGTTCCCAATGCCAATTCCAGGGATGGTTATCAGTGCAAGTGCAAGCACGGTCAGCGTGGACGCTACTGCGATCAAGGTGAGGGCAGCTCAGAGCCCCCAACAATCACTGGTACATATTGCGCTCTCTCTCTAACATTCATTTGGCATACCAAGCGGGAATCTAACATTAATAACCAGTAGAAAGTTTAAAACTAAACATTATTTAGATATTGTTATTGAATATTTATTTTGTTGTGTAAACTCTATTTAGAAGTTAATGCACTTCCATAACAAAATCAATCATAATTGATTTGCTTGGCTTTAAAAGACTTATCAGTTAGTTTTCTAAGCAATCTTCCTTTCGATATTGTTATTAATATATGCAAATTAAGCATCTATATAGATTTTCACTTAAACTGATTGGAAACTTTAAAAGAATTATATTTGCTAAACTTTTGCAGCGTTTTCAGTTACTTTTCTAAAGAAATCTCGATTTAATCCTTTTGTTATTCGTTTTCGTTATGAAAATTAATCATTTTATCAGAATTATATATATTTTTAAGCTTTTAAAGCAATGTCAGTTAAATTTGCATGCAGTTGCAAAAAGTTCTTGAACTACAAGCTCTTTGATTCTGTGTTCTTTCGTCTGAGAAATATTCTCGCACCTTACCTCAACTTGCCTCAATTTCTGTCGCAAATTGAGGACTTGTACGCACCCGCTTGGATATGCAGCATAACTTCATTTGCTTTCTCACACACACACACACACACACACACAAATACATACATATACAAACTCATCTCACATATGGGGTGTAATCTCATTAGCTGGCCACCCGCCTTGTCAAAGGTGGTTCACTAATTGCATTTTCTACGTTTTGTCTCACATTTTATTGCAGCCGCCGCAACGTGTCGCAAGGAACAGGTGCGTGAGTATTACACGGAGAACGACTGTCGCTCGAGGCAGCCTCTCAAGTACGCCAAATGCGTTGGCGGCTGTGGCAATCAGTGCTGTGCCGCAAAAATAGTGCGAAGACGCAAGGTGAGTAATACATGGAATATTAATTGAGAATTCATATGTGAAAATGTCAAGTTTTAAACATCCAAAATTGAGATGTAGATAGGTCATATGTAGTTCCTTCGTTTTATACACTTTAATTATATTTAAGCTTTAAAAGCATAGCTTATATAGCCAATAAACATAGTATGTAGATACTAGATACAATATAAGCTGCACCTTTGCTTTTTTCTGTTTTATATGATTTTTATGCGCAATTAACTAAATAACATGCAAACTTAGTGAACAGCTATATCTATTTATATGATTAATGAGTATATCTTTATTTAGGCAATGAAAATCGGCTTTTGGAGTAATTTTATTCTAGTTAATATTTCATGGCATTCTTGAATCATTGACATTCCCGTAGTAGCTTCCTGAACCCATGAAATACACTCCGTTACTTTAGGCATTTTGCTTTTCCCTTTTTCGTAGTCGGTGAGCACAACAACAACAATATACAAATTGTACTCACTCATTCTCTGAGCAATGCAACAACAAAATGCATGAAAGTGTTGTTGCTGAGCTTAAAGCATAGGCAAAGAAGACTGAAGATAGATAGAACATTTAGTTCAGAATTGTTATTGTATTTCGCTTTGGCTCTTGGGCACTCCTCGCAGCAATTAAAAAAACAAATAATGCATGTGTTGTTGTTGCTCACAAGCTTATGTGCAGGGTTGCCAAATACGACTTAATAGTTCTTGATCTAAATTGCTATTCGATACAAACTTTGAATTCTAGTACAATAAGTATTCTAGTAGCTCTGACCGTTTGTACGCTGCGGTGATGTATCTCAGTTTAGAAAAACAGCTTTACACATAAATAAGAGGTTTTATAGCTATGATAGATATTAAATATGTTATAGATATTATAGATATACTAAAGTTCGCGTTTCTGTTCCTTCTGTTTCTGTTCAAATACTATTATATCTGCGACTTGCTGAGAATACCCTTTCTTTATTGTTTTAACTTATTAATTGAGTAATTAATTATGTATTTTAACTTTTATTTGTTAATAAAGAAATATATCTATATAGATTGAATTGTTCTCTTTGCATATTGTTGAGATTATTAAATTATTGAAATAATTGTTATTACAATACGAAATAATTAGGCAATACATGCAATTAATTAACAGAAACTGCCAGTGGTGAATTAATTAATGTGCAAATTGTTTACATTAGGTTGTATTTATATATATATATATAAATATATTACATTATTTTAAAAAATAATATGTATTTATGCTAATTGATAAATATCTTCCTTTCTCTCTTCCCTCCTTAATTCGCAGGTGCGCATGGTATGCAGCAATAATCGCAAATACATCAAGAATTTGGATATTGTGCGTAAATGTGGATGCACCAAGAAATGCTACTGACTGAAAGATGCGACTACCCAATTGCTTATAGGAAGCAATGGCAGCTTAGATGTTAGCTTAGGAACACATTTAAACTTAACTTATAATATCAACAATAACTATAATAATAATAATAATAATAATAATAACTATAATAATAGTAGTAATAGTAGCAATAGCAGTAGCAGTAGTAATAACTTTAGTCTTAAGCCGCAAAGCAGTAGATTTAATAACACGGGACAGCAGCTGGGCGTGGCTGCTGTTGAGCATGTTGAAAAGGGGCGGGAGGAGGATAAGGTAGTGAGGGAGGTTGATGAGGAGGCGGACGAGACGAATGACTATGCCATGGAGGACGTAGATACAGATACAGAACGCATGCAAGCGGATCTCTATGACGATGACGATGATAACGATGATGATGATGATGACGATGATGGTTTAGACGAAGAGACGAGCTTATTTGCAGATGATGACGATGAGGAGCCGGAAGAGCTGCCAGATCCCAAAGGTCTGGTATCGCCTCCAGCTGAACAGCAACAGGAAGAGGAGGATATGGGCTACGATGAGGATGACGAACGTTTGGCCTTGGAGCGACCACGCACCACACGTCCACGCGCCGATGAGGAGCATTTTGTCAACGAGGAAGGCAGCGGCGGAGGTGACTACAAGGGTCGCTTCAAGCCGAACAATAGCTTCAGATTGAGTCAACTGGAAAACATACGAAAGAAACTGCTCACGGAGAGCGAACAGAAGACAGCTGCTGTGGCTGTGGCCGTGGCGAGCACTGCGATTGATCTGCGCGAGAGCAGCGGCCATTTTGCTAACGATGATGAGGATGGCGAGGATAACGATGACGGTGTCGATGATGAATACGCTGACGGCGCGAATGGTGACGTTGGCTTCTTTGGTTCACAGCGCTCCAAGGGCAGCGCCTCTGGTTCGAATCACTATTTCCGCAAGAATAGCAATGATGCCATCAAGATCATATCGACGCCATTGGGTAAGGTGGGCATTGTGTATCAACAGACGCCCACAGATGGGGAACAGGACCAGCAACAGCAGCAGCAGCAAAAACAGCAGCTGGAGCAGCAGGCACAACAGAAGCCAGCGACACAGTTCACCGATTTCGATGCCTTGTCACCGGATCCGGAGAGCAGTCATCGTTTTCCATCGCCACATCCAAAAATAACGCCTGTACTAACACCCGATGGCAAGGTGGCGCTGCTTTATCGCGGTGATTCGGAGAGCTCCAAGTACGAGCCCATACGCAATCTAACGCACAAGTTTGCCACCAACAACAACCAAGCCAAGCATCCTGAGCAGTCCAAGCCAACGAACGAGGACTCCTCGGACGATTCATCCGATGATTCCGTCTACACGGACAGCGAGGATGAGAGTGCCGGTGATAAACCCGCTCCGGCATCCAATGCTGCCGCTGCAACGCCCAAGCCTCTGCAGCCAGAGATACTGGAACCTCCAGCACATGCCCCGAATGGTGGCTCCTTTATAATCCGACCAACGTCAGACTCGCTGCTGCCCATGATCAATCGCCCGCTATCCGAAGTGCTGGGGATTAAGAAGAATCAGTTCCAGGAGACGCGGGTACGTGATCATTTATCCACATTGGGCGGCACAGAGGCGACGCCCCGTTCGCTGCTCGCACAGCCGGCCCAACAGCCGGAGCAGAAGCCTAGCGGCAGTCTGCACTTTCTTACCAAAGTCAATCTGGCCGAGTATCCCACAACCAAGCAGCAACAACAGTTGCCCACTGGCCGTGACTTTGACTTCAGTCGCGACAATACAATGCTGGACGAGAGATCGAGAGTGCGGGAGCTGGAGCAGCAGCGGGAACGGGAGCGGGAGCATAACGAGGCCACCAGCAAGGGCGGCGGCACAGAGGCCCATACAATTGCCAATGAGCAGCTATTGTCCAAAACGGAGGTGATCAATTTGGCCATAATACCGCAGTTCGATGAGGATATGGAGCGCTTGCAGCGTCTGCATGAGAGCAGCGGCATTGGCAGCCGGCGACACCATCGGGCACGGCACCGACACAAGCAATCGGATGAGGAGCTGTCTGGCATACATTGCGTCATGCAGGTCATGATGGGCATTGCGGCTGTATCCACCGTCTTTGGCATGCTCGGCACCTTCTTTAAGCAGCGCATTTTGGATCAGCTGCGACTGATGCACTGGTAGTACAACAATTGGTATTCGATCGGTATCGAATACCTCCCCGAACCGAATCCCAAACTGAAACCCAAGACTCGTAACCTCACGTCAAGAAGCCTCGTCGTCATCGTCATCAGCAAACCAACTCTTACTACTCTAACTACTACTGTCATGCGAGGCAACACTTTTTCATCATCTACTACTACTACTACTACTACTGCTCATATATACTCATACCATATGCCATTAATATATATATAATATATATACTATCTAATAAGTACAGTTGGATCACAATCGTTGGCACCAACGTTCATTTCCCTCAGTTTTTCGCACTTCTACAAATCTTCTTTTGGCCGTAAGCTTAGTCTGTGCTTAGCTTACGCCATAATTCTATATTTTGTGCCTCCGATTTCCAACTTTACTCCCTATATACACCCATATATATATATATAAATGCATACTATATATCAACAGCTAATACTTATACTATATTTTATGTATCAAGGAGCGGCCTTTCTCTGCTTTTTCCCAAAAATTTCTAAAAAACTTCCGCTTCTTTATATGTGAAAGCATATATATATATAACTTTATACATATATATATTTATATACATATATATCAACTATATACTTACTAGCAAGCTACCCAGGCGATGTACATATAACAGCACATTATAACTGAACCATACTTATATGTATATGAACGCAACTGTAGCCCCTGCCGAAAATTGCGAAGAAAAAGAAAAACCTATGAAAATTATTCCCATTTTCCTCTATTTTCCCCCAACTTGTTCCTAAATTTAATCAATTTTTTATTCATTCTTCAAATTTCATACTCACTCCATACGTACCACACTCACAGAACGCATAACATCGTTAAGTGTATAAGCTTTAAGCAAGTCATTGCATGTGCCACGCCCATACCGCACGAACACCCAAGAAAGTCGAATAGAAAATAAAAATAAAAAGAAAAGAACATTCCTTCCTCCTGTCTGCGCCCCATCAAAGAGAATTGAATGTAGTGAACAGTTTCCCTTTGTAGATAGAAAACAGTTGTTTAAAGATTGAAACGATAAACGAAACAAAAACGATAAACGATTACTGATAACACTGCAAAACAGCCGCACACCACAAACTTGTAACGGTCGTTTTAAACGAGCCGTGCTCTCAAAGAAACGAGTATAAGATAATAATAATAAGAGTGCATAAAGAAATTCAATTTAGTTTAACAAGTTGCTCAACAAGTAAACAACAAGAACAACAACAACAACAACAACATCAGCCCGAACAACAATTTAACGAATTTTCAAAAAATTGTTGCAAAGTGTTTTTCCTAGAATTAGTTTACTAATTAATATATTTAATCTAAAATAATAATAATTATTATAATAGAAATGGTAACTAAACTAAATGTGTGCTAAACGTAACTAACATTTAAACTAAAAACAAAGAAAATCCTAAACATAAATCGGATAACAAACATCTAAGCTGGGTAGTCGCATGTAAATCTCTAACAATTAACAATTTACCAACCTAAGTTAGACCTAATTAATTGAAAATATGATAAAACAAACAAAAAACGAAAAAAAAAAACAAATCGAAATGCATTTACCTTAACCTATAAATATATAATTATTTATACTAATGCTGTATGTATGTATAACTCTATATGTATATGTAAAATGTTTTTGACTATTTTTCACTATTTATATGCTACATATATAGTATATATACGATATATGTATATATATATACTATATACGATACGATACGTCATTTTTTGTCTGCATTTTTTAGTTGTGTCTTATGTATAAGTACATGCATATGTATGTATGTATGTATATTATATATATTTATATATATATATATATATATATATATATATATATATATACATGTATATATATATTTTTATTAATGTATAACTATTCGCACTAATTATATGCATATTATTGTATATGTATAACCAATTGAAAAAATATACTGTGTAATAGCTGTTGCTAAAAAGTTAACTATCAGTTTTTATTATTATTATTATTATCATTATTATTGCTATCCTGGTGTAATTACGGCAACGAGTCCAAAATATTTCAATGGCCAACACCAAAACAAATTACCAATTCGAAAATTATATATTTTCGGAATTAACAAAACATTAAAAGCAAAACAATTTGCTTTGATTTAACTGTGTGTAATATTTATTTGGTAATAAAAGTGACAAATATGTGCAAAGATCAAGCGTTATTATATCTAATTAGCAGCAAGTGCTTCAATTTACAGGAAAAACAATGATCAACTTAGTATTCCTCGAGGAAATCGGTTCCGTCTTTTATCAAAACATTATCAGTTCTGAATGCTGCCAGCAAATTGAAAAAAAAAACTTCGGTGATTATTGAATATATCGAATATCATATTTATTTTGGAACTGGATTAACATTCAATAACTTAACGAAGATACATAAACAGATGCTTAGCGATAGGTCATAAAAGAGGAGCTGAAAATAAAGGGAATCGATAAATAATATATTCATTTAGAAGAGAAGACTCTACTCACCCGCCAAAGGTAGACTTTTGTGGATTGGTGTTGCCAGTTTGAGCCAGATTTCCAAAGGAAAGCCCGGTATCGGTGCCGCCGAGTGTTTCAAAAATATTACCCTCCGCAGGCTTCGGTGAGGCACCAAACGCTGGTGCAACGACACCAGGATTGTTGCCAAAGGTGCCAAATCCCTTGGGACTGCCAAATGTTGGAGCACCACCAAATGTGGGACTCGCACCGAAGGCCGGACTGCCGCCAAAGACGGGCTTGGCTCCGAAACCGCCAGCGGGCGATTGTTGTGTCTGTTGTTGAGGTGAACCAAAGCCAGACTGAGCCACTGAAGCACCAGTGTTCTGGGCAAACCCACTGCCAAAACCACCAGTTGCCGGGGTTGTTTGGGCAAAGGAACCAAAACCAACAGAGTTGCTGCTGCCGCCACCAAAGATGGAACCGCCAGAGGCAGCCGGTGAGGTTGTATTTGTCGCGGAGCCACCAAATACGGAACCACTACCAAAGCCCGTAGATTGCGGCTGTGCCGGGCTAGCATTGCTGAATAAATTTCCACCACTGGATGTAGCCAATGAACCAAAGACGCTCTGGCCAAATACGGAGCCTGTGGGAGTAGCTGCTGTTGGACTCTGTGCACTGTTGCCGCCACCGAAAATCGAGGGACTGCCAAAAGACGTACCACCAAATATTGAACCACCGGCTGATGCAGGCGTTGCTGGTTGTGTACCAAATCCACTGGGCTTCACTGCCGGAGTGGCAGCTGCCGCCTGGCCAAAGATGTTGCCACCAGAGCTAGGTGTTGCAACTGGAACGGCTGCACCGAATGTTGAGGGACTGCTGTTGGCAGCAGCTGCTGCAAACAGACCAGTGGGTGGTGGTGCTGCTGCGACAGTTGCTGTGGCACCTCCGAAGACACTTGCCTCTGGTTTAGGCACGTTGCCAAATATATTAGCAGTCGGTGGGGAAGCTGGCGCAAATGGGCTGGCGCTGGCAAAAATCGAAGTGGATGGGTTGCTAGCTGTGGAGGTGGCCGAGCTGGTGGCGGTCAGTGAACCAGCTGGCGTAGAGCTTGCCGTGCTCAGGCTGCTGAAGGCATTCGAGAAGGAGAAACTGCTGCCTGGCGCCGCAGTTGTGGCTGTTGTTGTTGCAATTGTTGCAAATGTTGTGGCCACTGTTGATGCAGCTGACGGGGCAACTGTTGATGCAGCTGACGGGGCAACTGTTGGTGCAGCTGCCGGGGCAACTGATGCTGCAGCTGTTGTGGCAACAGTTGAAGCTGTCGTAGCAAATATTGCTGCTGTCGTTGTGGCAACTGTTGCTGCAGCTGTCGTTGTGGCAACTGTTGCTGCTGTCTTGGTGCCACCATCTGAAGCGCTCGCAGCAATGCTGTTTCCAAATAATCCCTTAGAGGCATCGCCCAATTGAAAGCTGCCAGCATCAGCAGCTGGTGTGGTACCACTTTGGCCGAATCCACTGAAGATGTTAGCCGGAGGGGCATCTGTGGAGAAGCAATCGTTTAAAAGAATTAAAGCAACAAACGATAAAGCACAACGATTGTAAACCTACTGGCAACATTCTCCTTCACTTGCGGCTTGCAGATGTTGACTGAACCAAAGAGATTATCAATGGGTTCCTCATTGCAGCCGCTACCACTGGTGATTGTCGCGCTCTGTGGTGCAGTAACCTTGCTTAAGTTGAGTGCTGGCTGTGCTGCACTGCTGCTGGAGATGCTTGAGCTGCTTACGACCGTCTCCTGATTGCTTTTGGCAGCTGTAGTTGTGGCAAGAGGTGCAAGCTCAGCGGTGCTAACACTTGGCGCTTTGGGCGCTGCAGCGTTGCCTAGAGAGGAGCCAATGCCACCAAAACTGAATGTGGTGCTGCCAATGGTGGTGCCAGCGTTGCTGCCAAAGCCTGCAAAGCTGAAAGGTTTTGCAGCTGGCTCAGCAGTTACTTTAGCCGGTGCTGTGGTGCTGCTGATGCTGCTGGTTTGTGGCTCGGCGGCTTGGTTGGTTGGCTTAATCGCCACGTCCTTTTTGGGCTCAATGGGTTTCACAGTCACATCCTTGGGCTGCTCAGCGGCTGGTGCAGGTGCTGGCTTTGGTTTTGTTGCGTCTGTGGTATTTGTGGCGAAGCCAGCGAAAAGATTAGCTGAAGTTGTTGCTGGAGCCGGTGATTTGGGTGCCACGGATAGTCCGCCAATGGACAATGCCGGTTTATTGCCTCCCAATTGGGCAAAGTTAAAGGAAAAACTGCCACCAGA
This sequence comes from Drosophila macrospina, assembly GCA_035042075.1. Taxonomy (NCBI): domain Eukaryota; kingdom Metazoa; phylum Arthropoda; class Insecta; order Diptera; family Drosophilidae; genus Drosophila; species Drosophila macrospina. The sequence goes on along the minus strand of JAWNLW010000277.1, from coordinate 786,453 downwards.
CGCGGCTGTTGGAGTCTTGGCGGTCTCACCTCCGCCTCCGCTTACAGTTGGCGGGGCCAAACTGACTGCTGTTGTCTTTGAAAATGTGTTGCTCTGGAAGAAGCTAAACGGCGCTGACGTTGTAGCAACAGCAGCAGTTGCAGGTGCAGCAGCAGCAGCAGCAGTCGGAGCAGGAGTGGGAACAGCAACAACTGCATTTGGCTTACTATGCGACTTCTCCTCAGCAACAACATTTGCTGTCGCCTTGGAGGCTGTAGGCTTCACTATAGCTGCCGTTGCAGCCTGAGTGCTTTTATGCGCCGTCGCTGGCTTTGCATTTGCTGCAGCTGCCTTCTTGTTCATCTCTGCCTTTAGTTTCGTCTCCAATATCACCTCTGACTTGAGGCCGACACGATCTGGGCGCTGTGGACTAATGATTTGTATCTTGTGGTTCTGCAGCAATTGACGTATGCTTTGCAATTTGTGCTGCGACAGCTTGGCTCGATTCGTTTCAACTACTTGATTGAGGCTCATCGCGAGTATAGAGTCGGCAAGAGTATCCACGCTGCAAGAGAAGAGGGTATGAGCTAGAGTAAACGTAAATACATCAATTTATACTCACGACTCATTATTGCGATTACGACTATTCTCCTGATGGTGCAACGATGACTGCAGCAGTCCACGTTCCTTCAGCTTAGTTTTGATGTTTGTTTGCTTGATGCGTTGATCGGATGCGAGATTTTGCAATCGCGTCAGACGCTGATAGATGCCCTCCAAACAGGGCATATGCATTTTCGACTTGGAGTTGCGACGCAGCACGTCCTGGTACTGCTCCCACTGTGTGTCAATGTGCTGCTGCGCCAGGCGAAGCTGCGCCTCATTGGCGGCCAAATAACTCTGCAGACGTGACAGCAAACGCCGTCCAGTTGCATCAAAACTAGCGGAGCTCATCAGCCGTGTAATGCTATCGGAATATTCACATATGGGAATTGCACTCTTTAGCATTTGCAAGTAGTACTCACTCTGGATTTCTATAGACATCCAGCTTGGCACGACACTCGGCCATCATGGCATATGCCTCGCTCAGAGCATGACGCAATCCCTGGACGTCAAGTTCGAACTCCACATCATTAGCCTGGTCATTCAGTTCCTGTAGATCATCTAGGCGCTTTGCATAGAACTTTATTGTGGAGGGTGATTCAATCTGCAAGAGAAGTCAATGAATACAAAACTGAAGATGCAAACGGAGACTAAGTTTCTACCTGGGACAGAAGCGTATTAGTTTGTTGTTTTTGCTGTTCGATTTGCTCACTGAAAGCGTTGATCTGCACGCTCATGATCTCGTCAATGACATCGTCTACTTCCCGTGCACTAATCTCCGAGTTCTTGCCAGTAGTCAACTGGGGTTTCATGGCAGCTGAAGCTGCTGAAGTAGCGGTGGCTGCAACTGGCGTAAAGGTTGGCGGCACAGTGTATAGCGGTTTGCTATTGTTGATCTTCATGGCCCCTGCTGTTGCCTGTACAGCAAGAGGAGCAGCAGCAGGAGTAGGAGCTACTGTTGAGGGTTTATCCAATTGTCCAAAATTGGGTGCTGCATTTGCAGTGGGTAAGTTGAAGCGTGGAGCAGCAGCTGTTGATGGTGCATTAGTGGGCGCACCGAATCCGCCAAAGCTGGCAGCCGGCATTGCTTTAGTTGTAGTGCCAAAGTTAAGCGGAGCATTTTGAGCAGCTGGAACACCAAAAGAGGGAGCCGGAGCCTTGACGCCAATGTTACCAACGTTGCCAAAACCGGCAAACAACGAGGGCGGCTTATCCTTGGCTGGAGCTGGCGTCGAAGTGACCGTGTTGGGCGTAAAGGCAAAGGAAATATCTGACAGAGCAGGTGTGTTGGCCTCGGCAACAGTTGCGGGCGCTGCTGCCAATGCAGGTGCTGCTGTTGTTGCCTGCTCATTGGCTTCCAGTAGCGTATCCAGTGCATAGAATTGTCCGGAAGTATCCGCCAGGGGAGGCGGCGGCGAGCAGACAGAGGCAACGCCTGCCTGCAGGTTAAGAAAATTGAATGTCAGTAACGTGCCATCGGTGCCCAGGACATGCACCATTGGCATACTGGGCAACTGTTGCTCATTGATGGTCAGCTGATGAGTTGAGGATGTGTCGTAGACAAAACCCAAGGGAAAGGTTTCATCTTGTGTGGCTTCGCTAAGTGGCAGCTCGATACGCGCCTCGTCGAGAAGGGTCAACTGTTGCCAAGTGGGCGTATCTCCCGCTTCCGTGGTGCCCAGCACACCCACTTCCACACCATTCGCAGAGCTCACCAAGAGCAGATTCCACTGCTGAACATGGGTGAAATGGAACTGATGATTACGCGGTCCATTTAGACTGAAGCAAATGTCGTAGTAGTTTGTATAAGTAGGCGTGCCGACCTTGGGCGCATTTATAATATACAATGACGGATTACAATCCTCGCCGTGCTGCAGATAGATGACGGCAAACTGGAACGTGGATAGCCAGTGGACAGCAATCGTATCGAAAGGCGCAGCATGTACATTTGGCGGACAGACCAATGTCTTGGCGGGCGTCAAATCTGGCTTAAACTGTTGCAATTTTCCATTGGGAAAACCCAGCACTAATTGCTTTCCTTTAGGTGACCAGCAACCACATTTAACCTGCTGGCTCTTGTCCAGCGTATGCAGCTCAAAGTTGCCTCCTTCTTTCAGTACATACATGCCCAACCCGCCATTGCTCAGGACCACAGCCAAGCTATTTGGCAGCACGGGATTCCATAGCAATTCCACCGCATGCACAAAGTCCTCAGGTGCCAATCTAATATTGTACAGCACACGGACCTCTGGCGTCATAAAGGATTGCACAGCATAGATGAGCAATAGACTGGTGCCGTTTTGCTGTGTATAGTTAATCGCCAACAGATTGCCATCGGCGCTGCAGGACATGTAGTTGGGAATGTGAGGCAATGCCACCCGACGTGCCAAAGGCTGTTTGCCACTCGATTTGGCAGCGGCTACATCTTTGATAATGATAACTATCAACGAGATAAATGAAAATTAACTTAACACCAACAAACAAATCATTTGTGGACAAACCTTTCAATTCCGGCGTCGTTGGATTGCCGGCAAAAAGCAGATCGCGACTGCTGGAGACCGCAAGTAATTTAACATTGCTTCGGAGTTCCCCGCAATTTTTAAAGGCAACGAACTTGTCATGCAATTTGAACTGCACATCCTGTGTGGACACACGTAACAAATTCGTTCAAAATAATATATTTTTATTCGATTGCAGTTGCGTTACCTGTGTATCTTTGCCATTTGGAGCATTTAGCGCCATTTTGGCAATCGCTTCGTCGAGATCAGCGTTGTTACCTTAACACGTGCTGGAGAGGGGCGGCTTCTTTAAAGACACTGTAAAAGCCAGAAATTAAATCCTGCTCTTATTCAATATACAAATAAAATGAAGACACTACTAATTGCGGCTTAAATTTAATAAAAAAAATATAGCCAACCGAAAAATAGCAAGTTCGCGTTGTGCACAATCGGCGAATATTTGATGACACTATCAATATTATCGCTCTGGGCTTATTTCGATATATTACCGACTCAATCGAAAACTTAATTCATACTGGCAATGTAGTGCAACAGCTGTTGCTCTGCCGATAGATTTTTCGATATGTTTTCAAAAGTATATACACATCTCCAGCTGTGTTGTTGTTTGTCTATCTCTGTCTGCGTTTTTGTTTAACAAAAGCATTGTTCGCGCGCGCAATGCTGCTGAAAAGTGCATTAAATACTATAAACGATATTCAACAAAAAATGTAGTGAAAACGATTGCCCAATTAATTCTAGGAGTGCTGCGCAACACGGTGCTACTGCGTTGTAGTTGTTGTTGCTATCGTTGTAATTAGCAAACGGAGAATCAAAGCAACCAACAAAAGAAAAGTCGCCATAAAGCTTCAAAATTTGTTTGTTCTTTCAACGAGTACACGAAAATAAAAGTAATAAATACATAGAAGTAAAAAGTTTTGCGAAGTAGGTGAGCTCTTTCGCAAGGAAATTCTAGCAACAAGGTGAGTTACATTCACAGTTAGTTGTGAATAGAACATTGCTCGTTACATTTGTTGTAATTGAATTTTCGTTTGCACAATTGGCAGGCAGAGTTACCAGCAGCGCAGCGAAGCGTAACAAAAAGGACGCGCAAAGCTTTCAAAATGATCAGCAGCTTATTTTCACGGCTAATAATGTAAGTAGAAAATCAATTAGAATTAGTGCAAAAGCTCTCTTTGGCAAGCCGAAGTGTAAATACTCTTGCAGGCTTTATAAAAGTAATAATATGATATACATATACGATTGTGAATTGTAATTCAATACAATCGAGTAATTGGAGTTGTAGCTGGTCTACACTGGTTCATCTTTGATACTTTACGTACTTTGTGACTAATTCTAAAAACAGTCTGCAAGTGTAAGTGGCCAGCAGCAACACCAACACATGGAAATACTCACGCTCGGCTGAGCTGTTACTGTTGTTGCTGACCCCCAAAATTTGTGAGCGAGCAAAACTCTTTTTAATTCACCATTTCAAGTTTTTGGCCTTGCCTCGCGTATAGTAGTTTGGTTAATTTGTTGATTCTGCTTCCTAATTGTGTGGGCGTAACGCAGTGATTTCTGAAGCGTTGCCATCCAGCCAATTGTTTGTTTATTAATCAGCGAAAGAAGTTACCGTTACCCCGTTGTGCATCGTCAAAGTCAATTGAACAAGCGCCTTATTTGGTATTGTATGTATGTATGCATGTGTGTGTGTGTCTGTGTGTGCGTGTGAATGTAAGTGCGAGGTTGACGCACTTGGCTTCGCCTTGCCGTGCCGCAATATATGGATATGGCACCAGAGGCAGCCACCGACACACAAACGCACAACAACACTAAACGGGAGGCCAGTCGATATATTCCATGTAAACACTTGCCACAAAACTCCATGCAAATTGTTTTTGCTCATATTTATAGTGTCTGCCGAGCGGGCAACAAAAGCTTCTGCTCTGATAATCAAATCCAATAGATATTCTCTTGATTTTTTTGGGAGCAACGTGTAGACTGCGCCTGGCTCTGTCACTCTGGGTTTTCTATTAATAGAAAAGATTCTATGCCGAGCATTAGACGCTCTCGGGCAACCAGAGCAGCCAGAATAGTCTGTGCGCGTCGTCTTAGCTGCGAGGAACGGCAACGCGCAACACTCTGGGCAATGCATCGCCATGAGCCGGCCTAGCTATCTGCAGGAGCAGCTGCTCTATCAGCAGCGTCCAGCTAACATGAAGCGCCACCGTCAACAGGCATTTCCCATTTACGGACGCAGTTACTCCCTAGAGCAACCAGACGTCCAATATGTGCCCGTTTACCCCAAGTTTATATATCCAAATCAGCAGCAACAGTTGCTGCAACATCAGCAGCTGGGCCTGCACGATTCGCTCAATTCTCTGGACAGCGCTGACTATACGGACTATGACTATGATGGCGCGTATGTTGTGGAGCAGCCAGCACCATTGCTGGCAACAGCACCTCGTTCTGCCTCCAATGTGGTGCAGAATCTCAATGCCCTGGGACGTTTGTTAGAGCTACTGCAGCGTTGGCCCCTGCCCCGTCTATCCTTCAACACAGCCTGCATTTGCTCGCTCATCATTATATTTATAGCTCCTCGCTCTTGTGTACAGAGTTTACTGTTTCCCGCTTTCAGATTATTCTTCGGCACACTATATCCGGCCTATGCCTCCTACAAGGCGGTGCGCACAAAGAATGTCAAGGAATATGTGAGTATTGTGACATGAATGGGGCTAAAGGTTCCTCTATTCTTATGTCATGTATCAATTAGTTGCAAATGTACATTATCCTTACTCATTTCTGTTTGTTTTACAGGTCAAATGGATGATGTACTGGATTGTCTTTGCCTTTTTCACCTGCATTGAAACATTCACAGACATTTTCCTATCCTGGTTCCCATTTTACTATGAGGTCAAAGTGGTAATTGTCTTGTGGCTGCTATCGCCAGCCACAAAGGGCAGTTCCACTTTGTATCGCAAGTTCGTGCATCCCATGCTGACACGACGTGAACAGGTGTGATCTTAATACATATATGTGTATTGTATATCTGATATATATGAGCTGCTCTCTTTCTCTCTCTGTCTCTTTGTCTCTTTGTGCTGCAGGAAATCGATGAGTATTTGAATCAGGCACGTGAAAGGGGCTACTCAGCTGTGCTACAACTGGGCTCCAAGGGTGTGAACTATGCCACAAATGTTATCATGCAGACAGCCATAAAGGTAACTCAGTCAAATGCAACACCGTCACACGCATAACACACTCACGCACACACACTCACACACACACACATATCAATTCATACGGCATATTTTTCAATTGCTTCTACAAAAATTTGCCACCAGCGTCGTTGCATAAAATGAAAACTGAGCAACAAAACAGCAAACAAGCAACAGCAGCAGTCGCCGCATCGCAATGCCTCAATTTGAATATAGAACAAAAGTTTGCGCAATGTTTTCGCTCACTGTCCCCGTTTCGATGATCATCATCTTCATTTCATCATCATCATCATTAATACGAGAACTTCATCAACAGCATCTTGAGCAGCGGCCGCGTGCCAAACGCGCGTCAACATCGTCAGCATCAGTAGCATCGTCATCGTTCTCCTCATCGTATTTGTATTTTCTACATTGTTTTCATTAACTTTTAAATTATCGTTTAAACAAACAACCACAATATGGCATGATGATGTTGCGCCCTCTCTTCTGTGCCATGTTTGTAACATTTTAGTTTGTAGTTTTGTTTAATATTCTCTCTGTGTGAGTGTAACTAGAAGATAGACGATTAAAAGCCATGTAATAAAATTGAATAATTCTAACAGATCAACTCTATATACATATACTATATATACATGTATATATTCATGATATTATCCACTAGAGTCGTACACAAAATTCAATATCTGATTGTAGATCGGCCTTAATTTCAAAATAATCCATTTGTTGCCTTAGGCCCAATTCAATTCCATCTCAAGTATGTAAACAATCGAGTTGTGTATAAAATTTGTTTAGATATTGTCTGCAAACTGTTGTTTTGGGGTTTGCTACATAGTTATTTTTACTTTGCCAGTGACTATTCAGCGTTAATCAAACTTGAGTTTACATACAATGAGCATTAATCATCATGGCCAGAACTCTGTGTGTGTGCTCCTTTGTGGCTGACCACAAAGAACTTGCATTTATTAATATACTTTAAGTATTTGCATCACAGAAATGCCTTTGTCAGCTGGTCAAGGAGTCATCAATTTCAAGCATTTCGACTTGTGGAATTCTTTTATTATTTCACAGTGTTTTCCTTATCAATTTTCCTACTAATTTAAACAAATACTTTCCTATTCTTCATGTTCACATTATGACGTATCTAATAGCAAACCATTTGCAATTGTTTAAGCCACATTCCTCACATACTTTGACAGCTTATTTAATCATTTGTGAATTGGTTGATTGAGCATTGTAATTAATAGGGAATCTGGTTGATTAACGAGCTTTGTTTATGAGATTCAAATGTAAACAAAGTAGTTGGATTAGTTTGATATATTATCTTTCTGGTTAGTTAATTATATGTTACTAATAGAGTAGATCTCAGTTGCCGAAAGCAGTAACTAATAATAAATACTATATACTATATATTATATTTATTATATATGTATATATATGTAAAGCAAGACCTGATTGCAATCGCAATTCAAAGACTTCTGCCTCTAGGGTAGGGCATATAAATAGACTCGGGAATGGCACTCGTGAGTTGACTGAATGAGACAATGTGTGTGTGTGTGAGTGTGTATCTGCTGTACTCTTTTTAATTGCACTTTCTTTCATATACATATTTAATTGAAAATAATTGAAATTAACTTTTGCGTTGCCTTTATTTTATTAACGTTTTTCCTTTTTAATTTTCTCACTGTTTCTTTGCATTTAACTTACAAAATAAAACAATAAATCAAACGAAACCAACACCTGCACCGCCTGTCCGCCTGCCCGCCACTACTAACACCTGCTACACGATCCATGATCCGTGATCCACGCTCCTTGCGCTTTTGAAGACCATTCAGTTGGCCTCGCCATCGACTGCGGATATGCGTGGCCTGCAAAACTCTCAATCCGCCATTGAATTGGCGCGGGATCACGATATGCTGGATGCCAATGAGCTATTGTTGCCACGTTCCAATTCGCTGAGCGGCATTGAAACGTACAGTAGCCCACGGATGATCATAACCGAGTTCAATGAGGAGCAAGCCATTGCTGAGCTGAATGCCGATGATGCGGGCGCAGCTCGACTCCGGGACATGCCCGTGCGGAAGACCAGGACGACCAGAGTGACGACGGCGAAGACAACAGCTGCAACAACTTCAGCGGCTGCTGGCAAACGAACCACGCGTGGCGCCTCAAAGTCCAAGCTGCACGAGATTGCGTCCGGCGATGCTGGCATAAAGGGACGCCGCAGATTGCGCGATGCGACGCCCGATGTGGATGTCGAGGGGGACTAAATGGAGGGATTGATATGATAGCATCGCATGATACTCAGCAAAACAAGCACAAAATTAAAGCGAATTCGTCATAGATTCACAGATTTACACGAAACATTTAACCTTACCATCATCATCAGCCACAATACTATACATAAATACAATAGTTTAATATATTTTTTTTAACTTTTATGGAATATTTAACGTTTAGTTGTAATTATTATTAAATTATTATATATAAATGATGCCAAGTCACAAGTCTCTCGCTTTCAATCCTCGAAAGGGTGGCGGCAACTTGGTGCAGACCATAAAGAGGAGCTACAGCCTCAGCGATCTGAGCGAGCCCGATATGCATCGCACTCAGGATGAACTGGACGATGTGATGTCCACGTCCGTCATGATGCGACCACAACCCACACGCTTGATGCGCCAGCGTCATCATACCCCAGTGGGACGTTCCGCCAGCGGCACACGCCATTCGACGGGCATGTATTTCACCGAGGTGGACGTCACCTCCCCCTCCTCTTCCTCCTCCGCTACCGCTTCAACATCGGGCAAACATGCTGGCGATTTCAAGTGAGTTTCAAACAGATTCAAACTGTTTCTGCCCCATCAATTTTAACACGCTTCTATTCCCCCACACACAGCTACAACATACGCAGCACAGATGACATCAGCTCGGGTTACTCCAGCGCAGAGCCGGTTAGTGCGTCCATGGGCACCGGCCTAAGTCGCACCTCATCCATGACAAATGCATCCAAGGCTCGTGTGAAGTCCAAACGTAATGAGGTAAGTTAACTTCTTGACTTTATCCGAGCTACATAGAGTTCATTTGCATATAGATTAATGGAATCTATGATTGGAGAAACGATTCAGTAATCATTTAAGAATCTTGAGGTCATTCCAAGATAATTGGAATCATCTCAGATGAATTAAACAGTTTTTAGATAAATTAGTGTAACCTTTTGAACTGATATGATAATGATTCGATTAGCAACTGCTGGAAGATCTACGAGCTGAGGTATATTTGGATAACGAGCGTTACTTTCAAGTGGGTAACGCACAACCAGCATCAGCTGCTGTCCAGTTGCAGATTGTGGAAAGCGAAGAGAATGAGATGCATGCGGTTGATGTCACTGATGATGAGGATGAGGATAGCTTCCATGAGGCACTGGCATTGCTCGATGATGTAGAAAACACAACTCCTGCACCAGCTGCAGCAATTGAAAGCGTGGAATCAGTGGAACATAGTGACAACGAAGAGGAGTCTTTCAAGGAAGCCCTAAATACAACTGAGAACAATTTGGAAGCTCCACAAAAGCAACAGGAAGTTGATTTAAATGTGGATCCCTTTCTGTTGGTTGTCACTGAGTCTAGTCTGGAGGTACCCCAAATCAATGCTAACCAAGCTCGACCAGTGTCGCCACGTGAATTGCTAGCAACGCTAGAAGAGATTAAGCACAGTTTTCGTGCTCAACTAGAGCCGGAGTCGTCTCAAATGACGCCATTGCGTCCTAAGGCGCTACATGGCAAGGGACGAGCGCCGCCGCCTCCGTTACCACCTCGAAAGGAATCACGTACATCAGCTGACAATGTGAGCATCACATCCAACATCTCTCAGCAGTCGGAGCGCAGCAAGTCAGGTATCGGCCAACTATTCAAAACTATCAAAGGCAATGTGCTACGCAGCAGCAGCAACAGTAACAACAACAGCAGCAGCTGCAGCAAAGCTAATCAACCGCTTGATGAGCTGGATGTGGGGCTGAGTGCAGCTAAAGAAACGCGCATTTGATGTAAGCTCAGAGAGAAGACGCTAAAGTTCAGTTCTGTTCAAGATCATCATCCAAGTGTTTGTTGCATCGCCTCCACGTCTGCTCTTAACTACATGGTCACTTCTCCTCCCGCCCCTCTTTTGTATAGAGCCTTGCGTTGTCTACTAACAAACGTTATTTGCATTTTCAGCATGTTCTTTATATGTCGTTTAATTGTATCCTGTATCTAATCCCAATTTCATCATCTCTTTGCAGGACAAATCAATGTCCGTTAGCTGCACAACATTGCCTCGCATCAGCAGCCGCAAGGCGGATAAATCTCAGGCAACGACTGCTCCGGGTCAGGCCAAAACACGCAGCAAGTCCGACAAATCGGAAAAGTAATGCGTGCACCTACTAAATCTACCAAATTTTACGTACATATTATAAACGATATACACTTGTATCTATTCCTGTCGAGAATGTTTTTGAAATTTAATTCGCTCGGTGCTCAAATTGGCCAATGAACAGCAAAGATAAACAAATACAAATGCAAATGTAAACCTCATGTTTTAGTTTAAATTGTAATTAATTAAATGCTGATATTATAAAGATCATCATTATAGTAATAATACATATAATTTGTTTGTGATTCTGTTCATAGTGTTCCAATGAAATTTTCATAGATATTAATATTTGGATATGGATATTCGTTTCGTAGATCGTTTAGCGTTAAGTGATTGATTGATTGATTAATTAATGGTCCTATGCTACATCCAGGTTCTATTGTACTAACCAAAAATAAGCCGAATAAACTATCAATACCTAGTTTAAATTAAATGGATTATAAAAATGAATAAATAAGAAATAATTAAATAATATATTTGCGTTTTCTTTTTAGTATACCCTCTGAATTTCAGGAATCTATATTCTTGTGTGCTTCCCAAATTTTACAGATCTTTTCAAAACGAAATACAAAATGTGAACCGAATTGTTTAAATAAATAACTTAAGACGCTTTTCCAGCATAAAAATTGTAATTACTGGAGAGTATAATCACTTAATAATTACATACAAAAAATGTAACTACATAGACATTATCAAGAGCATTAAACCATGCCAGACCTATAAAGACGTGAAAGAATGCAGCCAGTTTTAGCAGATGCTACTTTCAGATACCCTACAAAGATACAAACTGCATCTAGAAAATAAAGATCTTGATAATGGCTTAATTTGAAATTTATAAAAATGATCATATTGTTTTTGTTTATATTTATATCAAATTATGGTTATTGTTATTTGATGAAATGTTGTATTATAATAAATCTTTTCTAAATATTGGAAACGAGGTATTAACTGAAAATTTGAAGACCTGTTGGGCGGAAAGAGAATTTCCAGTTTTAGGCAGCTTGAATCGTGACTGTAAAACAAACTTTCATATGTACATATCGTTGTATACTCCTTTTCTCATTCGCACAAGCTTTACATGCATGCAGTGCATACACACACACACATGTATGCATGCATATACTGCAGCAAGCGGAGTGTTGGAAGAGGCAGACTGCAAGTGAAGAGTACCACCAGCAGCTTGATGTTAACGTTCAGCTTGAAGAAACTTGGCGTCTGAGTCGCACATGCGCAGCAGCTGATGCGAATGCTCGCTGACCTTGACCCTGAATCAAAGCGGGTGCAGAGCAAAGCAACGCGATCCGAGGCAGACAGCGGTTGAACGCGATGCGCATGCAGCCAGACAGGCGAAACTTGTTGCCAAGTGCAGCAAAGCAGACGACGCAGTCAAGTTGAAGTTTTGCCCCCAAACCACAAGCGTCGCCAGTCCCCATACAAATATACATATATACATGCGGATATACATGTGTGTGTGTCGCTTGCAAGTTTTCACCATTAGCAGCGCATGGCGACGACTGTACTTTGCTTAAAGAATCAGCACATCCAAACATACACACGCATATGCTTTATTCCCACGTGCATGTATGTGTGTACACTCGTAGGTATCGTTGCACAAGGAAGCAAAGTAAAGAAAGCGGCGCACAAATACAACGACATACTCACACAGCACAGTACGCTAGAAACAATGGCAGAATTTTTGCTTTATGTGGCGGCACCTCCACCAAGCTGACTCAGAGACACATAACGCAAAAGAATGAAAGAGAGAGCGAAAGACAGAGGGAGAGCGACCAGGCCATCAGCTGCCTCGCCATGTGTTCGCGCAAAAATCAGAGGGGGCAGCTGCTGCTGCATTTGCCGGCTCAGAGAACAAGAACTGGAAGCCAAACTGGTTAGCCAGGCGTGCGAGTGCCGATGGCAGGGGACGACACGCAAAAGGGGCACACTATGACAGAGATCTGTAAAAAAAGTTTATTAAATGAAAGACACATTTATTGTGGGGTTATTATTATTATTTCTTTTGTCTCAAATCAGCAGCTCCAGCATTTTAATTTACAATTAAAAAACAATCACAGTGATATTTGAATTTTCTCATCATCTTCGTAGTTCGCCTTGTTTTTTGTCCCGTACAAGTGAAAAAGTTTTTACAACTGAGTTTGTCTGTTTGCTCGTCTTCATTTTCATCCTCATTATGCAGCTTTTTTCTCGCCTACTATCTGCCATTGTTGAGTTGTTCTTGTTTCTGCTGTTCTTATATGTAGCTGCTAGCTAGCATAGCTAACCTAGAGATCTTGCTTATTGATGATAGGTGAAATGCAAAAGCTCGCCGGCCGCAGCTTTATGGAGTAACGTCGCTCTCACAATCTCTCGCTCGCTTACTTGCTTCTACATCTTTTTGTTGTTGTTTATCTTCTGCGTGTTGGAACTACTAATAGGATACTTTGTATTATATATATTTATATATATATATATATATTTTTTTTTTTAGCAATTTTCATTTTGTTTAAGGTAAATTATATATTCTTATATAGTTTTTGTTTCCATTCGTTATAATTGTAATTAGTAAATTCAAACACGTTTGCAGCATAATCATAATATAGTTGTTATTTTTGTTTGCATCTGCTATTGTGGTAGTAGCTACTAAATACAACGACGTCCTTCTCTTCTACTGTCCCGACTGCACAGCGCCGGCAGCTACATCGTTGTCTTCTTCTTTCCTCGGACTGCTGTTCATCGTGCTTTCTCCTTGCTCTTCCTCATCGTCTTTATCTTCATCGTCGACTGCAGGCTCAGAGCTTTGGAATTAGAGATGTGCTGCTTAGATGATGGTTAAATATATGTAGGTGTGGGCATGTGTGTATGTGTACGAGTATGTATGTGTGCGTGAGTGTGTTTAGGGTTGTTTTCGTGTGTGTCTGTTGATCTTGACTTGGTTTTACTGATTGGTCGCTTCTTCTTCTTGTTTGCTATTTGCTGTTCTTGTTGTTGTTGGCTGGCAATTGATTTTTTTCATTAATTTTTTCTTTTCATTTTTTATTTGACAAAACATTTTCGTTGATTTTTCTGAGAGCGCTAACGCAGCTCTCTCCTAGTTCCGTCCTCCCTTCTCATCGCATTCACGTCTCAGATGTCCGCTCTTGCCGCAGCCATAGCAAGTCTTTGACGTCTCCGGGCAGTGCTTGGAGATGTGTCCAGTGCGGTTGCACTTGTAGCAGGAGACATTAGCCTGTCCTGATCCACGCTCGTTTACCGCCTCTGGGCAGTTGCGTACCCAATGTCCAGGCTTGTTGCACCTGTAGCATGACGGATTGTCAGCCTGAGTGCAGTCCTTGGAGATGTGGCCAACGCCATTGCAGCGATAGCATCGCTCCGCCTCTTCTGGGCACGCGCGTGCGAAGTGCCCAAATTGATTGCATTTGTAGCACTTTTCACGATTGCGACGCATACCGCCGCCACCGCCGCTACCGCCACCATCCCGCGTGCCTCCACCACCGGGTCCACCACCTCCTGGTGGTCCCCCTCCAAGACCGCAGTCCCGGGCATAGTGGCCCGGCCGGTTGCACTTGTAGCACGTGGCATACACTGACATTGTACTGTACTTGAGTTAATTAGATCTGTGTACAACTCTTAACGACACGTTTCAAATCTCGGGCACACACACGAGCTTAGCTGCTGCTGCCTGCACGAGCAAACTGACTTGCGTTAAATGCAAAAAACAAAACTACAGAATATGCGAATTTCGCTCGCCGTAGTTTTTTCGACGCCAAAAATTAAAATGGCTACCACACAAAACTAGTACAATGGTATCGACAGAAATTTAGTATCGAGTATGGAAAAACGCCGCTGAACATTCACTGCACAACGTAAATACAGGGATGCTTTGATTACAATATTGCAACACTGCAACTCCACGAGGTTGACATTGGTACAAAAGACTGCAAAACGTGAAGGGAATTTGAATTCGTTGATATATTATTAAAAATGTATATGAAACGAATTCTAATAACAGTTGAATGAAACTACAACTAAGATTTCAATAGCAAACGAAATACTTCCTTGACAATTCCAATTTATTTGTATTTATTACATGTGTCATTGACAATCATCGATCAAGGTATATTTGTACGGTTGCGATGGTTCGTTGATAAGCAGAATAAATACTGACCTCACCTACCAATCTCGCAAATATATCTTCGGCAATCATTCGGGTACTATTTCTGTGCCGAGCATTCTATAAATAACGAGAGTGCCATGAAGAGAATGTTCAATTTTATCGGCTTCTTTTTATTGTTACATTCGTACCACTGTTCTTAGCACTTTGAGTTACCAGATTGTTGTCAACGGCCTTGCCACATGCCGAGGAGACAACAAGTTGGCAGGGCACAAAACTCCAGCAATATTTTGCACCCGTGCTATGTATTTTGATGTGTTTTTATTAACAATAAATACGCGCTAGTTATGAGCCCAAAATGTTAATTGTTTTGGTAGTAATTGCCACATTGAGCCAATGTATAGCAACGTCCACGATACACATGCCATTGACGACCCAGGACATCATTGCAGGTGACGTGTTCTTTGAAATAATATCGCCGCAAAACCTCGAATACACCTACAGACTGCGACCAGCCAAGGACTTTGGCGTCTCCTTCTCGCAAAAGCTGGAAGGCGTACCCATGGTGCTAGCTGATCCACCCGAAGCTTGCCAAACGCTCCGCAATGCCCGAGAGATGCACGGCAGCATTGCGCTCATGGACAGGGGGTAAGTCTGTATGTTATGTATGTTAACTGACTTTGATTTCTCATAATCTCATTTACGTCAACAGCGAATGCTCGTTTCTTACAAAGACTCTTCACGCAGAGGCTGCTGGGGCCATTGGTGCTATTATCACAGAGTACAATCCCAATTCTCCGGAATTTGAACATTACATTGAGATGATGCATGATAAAACCAATCGCGATGCACGAATACCGGCTGGCTTTTTGCTTGGCAAGAATGGCATGGTCATACGCAGTACGCTGATGCGGCTAAAACGAGTGCATGCTCTAATTAACATACCTGTGAACCTGACCTTTACCCCGCCATCGAAAATCAATCATCCGCCTTGGCTGGGTTGGTGAGATGCGGGCACATGCGGGATAGAGAAGCGTCCAAATCTAAAACCAAAGTGCACACTTAGTCAGCAGCGCTTTACTTGAACTTTAAGCGATGTTCCATATTATGATATTTTTTTCAAGGTTGTAAACCGTTTAAAATCTAGGGAATGGTATCGAGGCAGGGTACGAAATTCGATATTCTAAAGTATTTTTAGACTTGTATAAAAATTGTAGTCCAATTATATAAACTTTTTTCATATTTACTAAATAATTACCAATTCAATTTGAGCATATTCTGGCCTGCATTTGAACAGAAGCATTAACTATTTACTGACTTTTAAGGCAACTAGTTTCTTTATTAACTTTAACAATATTTCAAATTATTAAAGACAACAAGAACTTAACACTGAATTGCTGACAATGTAGCAAAATATTCAATTTCTGTTATTAATAATAATAACTGTATATTCTATGATTTGTTTAAAGAAAAATCACAAAACTGTTGCGGTTTGTGGTTCAGTTTAATATCCGACTGTGAACCAGCCGTGCTCCTTAAACTTGACTAAAAGCAAACTGAAACTGAACTGAATTTAAGTAGTTAAATTGTAAACAAAAGCAATCCCCCCTTAAACAAAAGCCCAACAAAAATAACAACAAAAGGCCTAAAGCATACATTGTAAATAAAATTGCTAAGCAAAAGACAGGTCGTAAATTTGTAAGTTAATTAAACAAAATACAAAAAAGAGAAACAACAAAATACAAAATACAAAATATTATAGATAAATCTTTATTATAGCTAAGTACAATTGTGTCTACTGCGCCCCAAGTGCCTCTCTGTGATCAAAACTTACCCAATGCGCTCAAATTGAGACACATGCCCAGGGTGAGCACCACAATGGTCACAACGAGTATGGCAAAGCATAGATAGTTGGACTGGATGGGCATGCGAAAGAGCTTGGCGGACATGTCCAGAGAGGAGGCGAACAGCAGCGTTGAGTTGAGATCCTCGGCGGAAGTATTATGATAAACGAATGGACGGACGCGTATCTGATGGCCATTGGCCTGGGCATTCTGGCAGACGCGTGTCACGGATCCGGCCACAAAGAATGGCAAGAGGCCCAAGAAAAGCCACAGCATGACGTTGGCGATGTTTAACAGGACCAGCTTAAGGGCGCAGTAATGGAAATCGAAGTCCTTGAACAGGTAGACGAGACCAGCGAATGCATAGGACAGATTCATGACGATCAAAAAGCAAACGGGTATGGACACATGCTGATTGACCCGTTCCAGCAGTTTGCGAAACTCAAGAATCTCTCGCATCCAGTCCAGCGAGTCTATCGAATGCATCAGCAGCTTGTGGGACAATGTCTCCAGATGGACACGTAGCAGATAGCATTCAATATAGTAGCTGCTCAATATGATGATCTCCACCATATCCTGCAGCAATATGGTGGTCAACAGCCCAATGCGCAGGCACAGCTCCCAGTTGCGCAGGGCATCGGCAATCCAAGCCACCTTAATGATCTGTTCCGGCTGCATGATGACCACACAGCAGGCATAGCCAAAGAGTAGCAATAGAAGCGCCAGAGCCACACCCAGATAGAACCAGAGCATGCGGCACAAACGTTTCGGCTTGGCCGACAGCAGGAACACACGTTCGATGAGATTCTGCAACTGCTCATGCTCGATCACCTTGCACACGAGCACTGCTGAGACGAAGCTTATCAAATTCAGGACGCTGGGCACCACATAGCCGAAGAGCAGTTCCCCAATGGTATTCGATGTTACCGAGCCGGAGGAGGAGTCGCAAACATCTGTGACATTGTTATAGCCACCGGGTCGTATATCCCGATAACTACTGAATCCCCGATCTCCACTGGAAATGCAAATAAAAGAGTTTATCTATTTATATTTGTTGTTTGATCTTCTCACTCACCGATAGCCACATAGATAGCGTAGCGCGTACCCCATGAGAAGCACACAGAGCACCATAAATGCCTGGACATAGCTGCAGCAAGCACGCACATTGCTCATGTCCGTGGAGATGGGATTAAGTCCAACCAGGGTCAGTATAGCCACATAGGGACGCAGAAACTTGCGTTTGCAATAGCTAAGGAGTGCAGATGTCGGCTCATGCTCGCCCGGCTGCTGCAGTTCATCGTGGACGCCGCCATTTAAGCGATTGATAAAACAAAAAGAACTATCCGCATTATTACGATACATGACAACCGGAGACAAAGAAGTTTACATGCAGCGACAACGACAACAACATCAGCAGTAAGAATTACACAAATACACACACATAACGTGACGTCGCTGTTGTTGTTGACGACAATGACAGTGACCGCAACGGAAGCGAATGGGAGACGATCAAGCGGCGCTGACTGCACAGCAACAACTGAGAGCTAACCCGTAAGTCTGAGCGAAGCAGAACGGGAGCGAATTGAGAATAAATTGACAGCGCACTTACGGCGAGTTCGTGCAGCCAGGATGAGGCTGCGGATGTGGCGCGGCTGCTCAAGAGGAGCGATGGCGACTCAATGAGCTCCGCTACAGTCGCTATTGTTGTGTTCGGCTCAGTCGTCGACGGCGCTATCGCTGTCGCTGTCGCTTCACTCGACTTTGTCGTCGTCGCGTTCATCAATTGCAACTATAACGGTAAATTAAATAAATTGAAACTCGAGCCGCGGCAGCGCCGAATGGCAAGCCGAAGCTTTCCTGTCACAATTTAAGCTCTCTTCGAGCTTTGCTCACTCGCTCACCGTGTTCTCCCGAAGGCCCCTTATCAATGAAATTTATCTCGGTAACAAAACCGACGCCTGCTCAACGCTGCTGTGCACCTGTTACAGTTTAGATAGGAATCAGCTTGTTATCGTGCTCGCTATCTATCTAAATTACACGCTTCGTCATGTTCTACATATGCATATCACACACACACACACTTACATACATATGTATATAATGCATGCAAGTGTATATATACAGATATGTGTGTATATAAACAGTGTGTTTTTTTATGCTTTTCTTTCGTTGCGTTCTCGCGATCCGTTTGACACCGTTTATTCTATTTTACTTGCGAATTGTGAGAATTTGCTGATGTTATCTATATGACTGCAGCTTTATGTGTATTGTAATATCACCCATTGCTGGACTATACTGCTTCTGCCAGTAGACGTGAGGGAGCAGCGTAAGCAACGCTCTGATAACCCGGAGGATCAGCATGACACTTCCCATTAGCTGCTCTCTGCGCTACTTGGCAAGGGATTCATTCATGGAACTGGCTACATTTTTAATTACTATGACATTTGTTATACAAACAAGTTGAAGTACATTTTTATCTGTATTGGCACATATTTTTAAAGAAAGGAATGAGGAAAGTAATAATTTAATTAAGCAATTACTATCTTGATAGTGTTTTATCGCACTATTTTCATAGCACACTTCTTAGCTTTTTTCTTACAATAAATATTAAATTAAATTTTATTTTTATTTATTTATTTTTGGTAGAATTTTAATTATCTTAGATTACTTTCTATTACATTATATTAAAATATTTTATTTTATTTAATATGATAATAATAATAACAAATTAATATAATATTATTAATTATTTTCTTTGATATTTTAAAATTTGCAATAAGTTTGATTTCAAACTTAGCGCATAGTGTAGCTCATAGTCAGGTCGTTGGTGCCGAAGCGTTTCTTCCGCTACTGTTATCTTAAACGAAATGCGAACAACAATAACAAGCAATTCAACAAAAAAATGCATATATAAATAAATAAGGCGAGACTAAAATTTGCTTTTCTCGTTTCCCAGCTTGCTGAGATTCGCTTTGCGGTGCCCTTCGGACGGTCAGATCATTGTGGATCGTTAAAGTTGTTGGTGCTGTTTCTGTTGTAGTTGTTGTTGTTGTCGTTGTTGGTGTCACGAGTGTAACAATTGTTGCCTGCTCCCTGTGACACGCAAGGCAATAAAGTATCGAATTTAACGATTGAGTGTAATTAAATTAAATTAAAGACAAGTCGTCAAGTTGTTTCAACTTTTTGTGTTGCGGCTCAACTTGAATTTGTTACTGAACGTCGATTTGCATGATGGGACGAAGCCGCAGTTGACGTTGACATTTCCATACCCCCCGCAGCAACCGCGGGCTGCTCGAAAAAGGGATGGGAAACATTTTGGGAGGCGGTCGGTCCATGCTGACATTGCCTGTGGAACTCTCTGGTCACTCATGTAAATTAGCTGCGTTGTCAAATAATGCTGATTTGTTGTTGGTTCGTTGGCAGACTAATAAAAGCAAAGTTACCCCATTGCCCCCTCATTCCCCCTGCCAAACTTGTCAGATCAAACTGAACCACTGGACATCACTTGACGCATATCTGGAACACCATAGCAGAGAGCGACAACCCGGACAGTTTCATCGTTCAGCAGCTGCTTTTTGTTTAAAAATCAAATCAAATATTACGACAAAATTTCAGTGCGGTTAAATGCATAGAAAATTGTATGCCCCCAGCCGCAACCGCAAAAACGCAAATGTTGAGTCGGCACTCTTCAGGGACGGAATATTGATATATAGGGTTATTCTCGATTTCATTAAGTGTTCCATTCCCACGTTTCGCTAGCAATTGATGAACTCTGTTAAACTGACAGATTAAATTGAGTTAATACATATCACTCTTTGCTTTTTTATTAAATCATTTCCGTTTTATTTATTTTCACTTATCAATCAATCGAGATAAATAAATCTTTCAATCGAAATTAATTAATAGATAAATATTTAATAGATAAATTGCCTTGTATGCTTTGGCAGTTACCTTCGTTTATTCATTTCGAATCGTTTATCTTATTGAAAGTGCAAAAGGAAACATTGCTCCAATTCAAAAGGAGATTTGAATTTATAGTTTCTAAAACTCATTTGCTTATTTCCATTTCGCGTTAAACTGAAAACGGGAACTGCGTTTCAATTGAAATAAAGTCAAAAGTTCTTATAAATAAATTATTGGCATTTCGAACAATCAATTCGCATTCGTTTCTTAGCCTTTGTCTTATCGAAAGTGAAAATGGGAACAGGGAATTCAATGGAATTCTAGTTCGCTTTAAAGTTGTATATGTGTGTGAGTGTAAGTTGCTTCTTTAAGGTTTTAAAGTTTTGCCACGCCCATATGCACAGTGCCTGCAGCATGCCGCTTGCTGCACGCCTCAAAAAGATCAGATTGTGCGACGTGTCAAGTGTCCGAAATTCAATTAGACTTCATTAGCATTAGCAGCCGGTGGCACATTGTTGTTGTTGTTGTTGTTGTTATAGCTGTTGCAGTTGTTGTTGTTGTTGTTGTTGGTGTTGTTGTTGCTATTGTCTGGGGCCAGGTTGTGGCTGTGGCGTGCACAGATTTAACCGTTTGCAGATTAGCATAAATGAGATCATTAAAATGCGCTTACGTTTGTGTGGGTGGTTTGCTCTAAGTTTGATGGTGGTTGGGCGGTAAAGGTGGTTACCTGGTTGGGTGGTTGGGTGGATGGGTTTTGAAATGTCTCTGTGTGCAAGGTGCGACTTCCTTTCGCACGTAGCAGACGCAGCCTGCAAATTGCCTGTCTGAAGGTGTCACGACTGCCATTGCCATTGCCGTTACATTTTGTTTGGTGTTGTTGGTTCGTGTCTTGGCTACGCTTCTACATAACCTAAATTTGCATAATTATTGCTGCCATCTCTGGCATTAATGTTTAATATAGCAACTAGTTTTCTGGCTACTTATTGCTGCTCATCTCTATATTTTTTTCTGCTCGTTTTTCTCTCTGCGTTTTTTTTTCTTTTTTGGCTAAATTGCTCATTACATTTTGTGTAACGAGTCAGTCAACAAGCACACAGTTTACACTGTCGCACAAGTGTGGCGTGCTTGCAGAAAGATATTTCTATATGGTAATTGTTAAATAAAGTACAATTTAAAGCCATTATTATAAAAACTTTCCGTAATTATATTTGCAATTCGTATTTATAAACGATTTCAGTTTAAATATAGATGTATTCAATTAAAGCAATTTAATTTTTGTTAATTATTATTATTACATTATTTCGTCTCATTCTCTTTATATATTTCTATATTCTATATTTTATGGATATCATTGACATATATTTATTGCAAAGCTGTACAACGTAAACACAATCAGAGACGCCACTGTAAGCGCACTCTGTAAAGCATTCTTATTGGCTAATTGCTGCAGCCATAACATAACGCCACTGTAAACACTCTGTAATAAGCTTTCTTATTGGATGATAGCTCCTTTTATAATTTATAAATGCGCCATTGTTGACTCTCTCTCTCTCTCTTTCTTTCTCACTCTGTAAAGCTTTGTTATGGGATCATTGCTGTTATTATGATTCGCACTGAAAAGCTTTTCTTATTGATCACAGTTGCTCTAGACTCTTTTACATAAAGCTGTGAGCGGACTAGAACTTCTTTTAGTTTGTATTTTGTAATTGAATTAAGGAAAATAAACTAAAGTCTTGCAATTTGATTTGCAGCAAATGCGGAAAGTGCAATCATTTGTTCTTTTGGGGCTCATATGATATATTTTGTTGTTGCTTTCGAACAATTTCAGAGAAGCCTACTATACGGGTGTGTGTGAGTAGGACTAAGAGTACGATACGGGAAATTTGTAAATATCGAGAGACTAGTTAATTGACCTGTCATATACCTGTTGCTATTTGAAGTTTTTTTTTTTCTCCCTAAACAATTTGCAATTGCAGTTGGTCGTTGTCTATGTGGCAAGTGGAATGTGGCACATGCCCGTATATGCCAGCTGCATACATACAGACACACATATGTATGTATGTTGAAGTGTTACACATGAGCTTTTGAAGAGAGCAGCAGAGCTCTTTCCGCAGCCGCCAAACGAGCTAATTTTGATGATATCCAAGGGGCAAGCAGAAGGTCCATTTTGGACAGGACTTTCGGTGGGTGTTGCGGGGTGTGCCAGGATGGTGATGTGTGGGCACTAAAAGCCTGTCGCAGCCTGCAAATTGAATCAGTCGGTTTGGGTGTATGTGTGAATCTGTATGTGTGTGTGTGTGTGTCTGTGTGTGTGCCCAGAGGGCGACGTGAGCGCTCTCATGAAATGTGACCGCAATTGCGGTTCGTTAGCTGCATTTCAGCTAGTCCACTGGCAATGGACTCTTGCACTTGTGCTCAGTGTCGAAACGGTGGGTTAACCCGCTGATGCACATACAAACACGCACACACACACACACACACACACACACACACACACACACACACAGACAGAGTCAGGTGCAAAACGTGCAACGGGCCGCCAAAACAAACCGACTCCTGTTCCTGGACAATGCGAAAGCATTGTGCTTAAGTGGTCAGCTGACCAAAAGCACTTTGACCATGCGGTGTTGCCTCGGTGTTGCAACGCTGCTACAGCGGTGCTGCCTTGGTGGGTGCTTCGTGGTGCGGCGCTCAGTTAGACCTTTAAATTGTCGCGCAGCTTTATTATTTATGACAAAATGCGAGTATCAAAATGGCAATGCGAAGGATTTCCATGGCACTTAGCGGCAATTAGAAGCTGAAACAGAGGGAGAGAGAGAGAGGAAAGGAAAGAGAAAGAAAGAAAGAAAGAGGGGAGTGAGACACCTGTAGCTGTAGCCGCAATCCCAGTCAGTTAGTCTGGCTGCTGGAATTGGGTGACTTGCGAGGTGGAGGTGTGTCAACGTCTGGGATTTGCGCGCCAGCGAGCGGCATCAAATGTGGCATTGGAGCCAACTTGAAGGTAATTACGACAAAGACGCACATCCTCGGCACATCCGGCCAGGCACGCACAAAAGCACAAAAACTTGTAGCAGCAATAGCTGGCGTGCTCCTCCCCTCCCTCTTCCTGCGCTTCCTGCCTTCCTGCTCTTTTGCCCACCTTTCTCCCGTTTGCTTCCCCTCTCTTTCCGCTGCTTGGTTTGACTTTTCAACGCTCGACAAAACGTGACAAGCATTGCAAATCAGCGGCCAGCTGCAAGCTGGAATTTAAAAGGAGCTAACAACTCGTAGGATATGTCGCCGAAAATGTGTTAGCCCGGCCTTAACGGTCTGACCTACTCATGAGTGCCAAATGAGTTGTTAGACCAAAACTATACGACGTCTCTCCAGAGAAGTTTCCCCAGCAACGAAGGCGATGTGCCTGCCCACTCCACAGACTGTTGCACGCTCTCATTGAGGCTGCTGCTGCTGTTCCTGTGTGTGTGTGTGTGTCTCTTTGTGTGTGTGTGTGTGTTAGCCTGGCTTTTGTTGGCTAACTAAATATTGTTAGGTAAAGTAAACGACTTTGTAGACATTGGCAAGCGACCAGGCCGCAATCTGCGGACAGTGGCGTCGTTCTGTCGAGTGGCAAGGGGCACTAAGTGCCAATTAACTTATCGATAACGATTACAGCAGTTGATAGCAACTGAGAATAAAGCTAATGAAGTAACTTGACCAATAAGGGGGCAAGTGAGAGATGTATTGAAACTTTGTATAAGGTTTGAAATATATTTTTAAATTAGAGCTATAGAATCGATTAATCATGGATATATTATCCATTTCGATTGCAGCAATTGATATTAGCTTTATTTATTATTGCCAAAAATGGTGAAATCATAGTTAAATTATTTATAACAATTACAGCATTCTCATTAAACTAGAAACTTAACTTTTTTACACTTTAATCTAATTGAATCTTTATTAAATTATTTATTATTTAATTAGTAGATATAAACGATAGTTCTAATTGTTTAAGCAGTATATATTAACTGGAAACTGAGCATAAAATGCACATTGAAACCATTTTCAACTAACTTAATCAGGCGGCAAGAGAGGAATGTGTTCCTCTTTATCTTAAGTTAGCTTTAAGTATAAAGAAATAATAATAAACATGTGCATAAGCTAAACCAAATATGCTTCAATTTAAATTCAATAACTTAGTTGCAGTATGTGCCTGCCCCCCTCAACCTTGCATATATTCTGAGACGCCTCTGGGGCTGCTCTTGTTCGACTCAGCCTTTTACCGTGCTTGATATACAACGCCCACCTGGCTTCGTTGAAGTCGTCATCTTGTCTTGGGTGCTGCTGCTTAGCTGCCGTTTATTAGAAAATTTCCTTTTCCGTTATATTTTAATACTATTTTCCTTCTCCGTTATGTGTAATAGAAGTCAGCGACTTGGACGCATTGCTTGCAGCCTGGATGCAGTGCAGCTGTCTTGCAGATACGCAAGCACACAGCTCACTCACACACACACACACACACAGACAGACATACATAGGCAGCTATTCAGGAAATGCCTAACTAACGTTTCAAGCTGCATAGGCAGCATATTTATATATATATATATATGTATATATGTTAGAGCACACATCTCCCTTCTGGCTGCCTGCCCCGCTTTGCTTCATGTTGTTGACGCAACTTGCTCATTAATTTTTTACGCTTAATGTGTTTTCTCTAATGATTTTTAAATTGCTTCTCAGATTTCAGATTTTCGAATTTTCAGCATTCTACATTCTTCCTCTTCTTCTTCTTCTTCTGCTTCTTCTTTTTCGTATTCTGTTGTTGTTGATGTCCTCGTTTACAGTATCCTTCGGTCCTCGCCAGTTTGTTGAGAAAAGCCAACTTCAGCTCGCCGGACGTCAAAGTCAAAAGGCGGCTCATTAGCGACTCATGCGTATGTATGTATGTGTGTGTCCGTGTGCACATGTATGGGTAAGTGTATTATATTGAATCCATATTAATTTACAGTTTACACAAACGAAGGAACGAAAAAATTGTGAATGCAATAATTAATATGCAATAACAACAACTGCAAGTGGCTCAATGTAGCCAACGAGTTTGCTCGGCTCTGAAATACCCTGTGAGCAGCTGCGACATATGCGAGCACACACACTTTGATATGAGTTAAGGGAAGTAGATGCCACCAATGCAGCATCATTGCTAAGCAAGAACTTTTTTTAGATAGATAGATAGAGAGAGAGAGAGAGAGAGAGAGAGAGAGAGAGGGAAAAGAAAAAGCATGTTTTTAAATATTAGCATATATGCTCAGATATATGCATAGCATATAAATAAAGTGTATTATCAAGATATTATTCAGCTGTTTCATTTGCATTTGCATAAACGTATAACACCCGCTTTCAAAGAGCACAGTGCATAATAACAGGAAGCTGTTACTTTATACCCTTGCTGATATCGCTAATTGGGTATGCACATCAAAACAATGCGACAACCAATTGTCGGTTAATTAACGTATTAAAAAAATATAACAATACAAATTAGCAGAAGTTTGTTAGGTTGTCGGTTTATTTATTAATTAATTGGCATTTCAATGTGCGCTCAAAAGTAGGCAATGATTTTGTACATAAGCTTATTATAGAGCGCCATTCAGTTGACATCAACATAAAGCCGTTTTACTTATCCCACTATCTCTCTCTCTCCCTCTCTGTCTCTCTCTCCCTCTCTGTCTCTCCCTTTCACTCTCTCTCTCTCCTTTTCTCTTTGGGCAGTCAACAATTGTTTGCAACACACACAAACGCTCATACGATCTTATGGCATCAGGCATCACGTATACGACGCGCTGTGCACTTTGCCAGCTTGCCACTTCTTTGGGGCAACGTTTTGTCTGACTGACAAATTTAATTACTGCTCTGCCTGTGTCTGCCTGTGTGCGTGAGAGTGTGCCTGTGTGTGTGCGTGTGTTTGTTTCGTTACTCTGGCTATGGGTTGCGTTGTTTGCATCGTTACTGATATGGCACTTGGGCGCAGGGCGCAGGACGTAGGTTAAGAGAGGTCCTGGCAGCACTGAAGTCACTTCATTTGATGCGTCAATCAGCACAATCAAAAACTGCAGCCATGAAAATCAATTAAAAAGCCGTTGACATACTGCCCAGGCCAATGGAGGGGAGACTCATCGGATTGTCTCCTGGCAGTCCTGGCTGCACTGGTAGTCCTGCTGCCTGGACAATGCTGTCAACAACTCTGAACGTTTTGCAATTGACGCTGCCGGGATTAACATTTATATTTCAGTAGGCTTCTGAGCCACTCCCACTCTCACTCCCACTCCCACTACATTTACCTTTTTCTTTATTTCAGCAATGTTATTGTTGCTGTTGTTGTTGTTGTTGTTGTTGTTATTCCTCGGGTGGAAATGTAATTCATTTGAAATGCAAATTCCTTTGTAGCGGATATAACAACACTCTTGCAAAACAAATCAAAGGCGTCGTCATGATGCGGCTTTTTCGATAGGCGTTGCAAGAATCAGTTGGCAGCAGGGTGACGTCAGCGTATTGCATAGTTAATTGCTGGCCCGCTGAGTTGCCAAAAAAATCCAAAAACAACAAATAAAACAAAATGAAAGACAGGAAACTGGTAACAAGAAGTGGACAGAGGCGCCACTTAATAAATGAAATGTCATTGAGGCGTGTGGCAATCAACAAAACAAAAATCCAAACGGATTTAACACCAGGCAGGCGGGGCAAATGACGTGTGAGCCGGGCAATGAGTGTGAGGCAATAAAATTGTGGGTGTGGCAGAAGACAAACTGTAAATGAACGTAGTCACTGACTAACTGAGAGACTGGCTGACTGCCTGACTGACAGACTGACTGACTGACTGAGTGACAGACTGAGTGACCAGATCTCGCCTGGCTAACTGACAGCGTCCAAGCGAGCGCTGGGCTTCGCTTTATCAGCTCTTGAGGCTCACACTCAAAAAACACACACTCAAACACACACACACTCACCCAGACGTACGCACACCACTTGTCATGGACACCCGCTGCAGGGCTTAATCGTTTATTGATCGAATATTACTTACTCTATAAAGATTCAAGTATTTCTTGGCTTCTTTTTTATTCAATATTTGTTTCGTTTACACTTTAGGTGAGATTTATTAATACTAATATTAATATTATTTAATATTATAATAGATTTATTATATATATTGATCTAAATGTCTATTAAAATTGTCTCTATCGGGTAAACGTTTCTTTTATATTCTGTAAATATTCTTCATTCATTTGTATCTTAAGATTTTCTTTTTCAGTTTCAACATTTCATCATTTATTTGAATCTTTTCTTATCTTTATTTTAATGCTTTATTTTTACCACAGTCATTATATCTTTGACAGTAAATAAATGAATGAAAATAAAAATAAGTAATGAATAAATTAGTAATATAGATGAATGAATTAAGTTAATATGTAAATGAGAATGTAATGATTAATGAATAAATAAGTGAGAAAAGCTAACAAATTATGAAAATAAATAAAATATGAAAATAAAAAACAACATTCAAATATATAAATAATTAATAAAATATACTGAAAATAAATAGTTATTTAAATAATAAGTAAATCCATTTAATTCTTTTGCTCTCTGTTGCATAGCAGGCGATGTTTTGAGCATACCCAACTTGTGCCGCAAGAATAGCAAATTCGGGGAGCACACAAAAAAGGACATGACCAATTGCAGCTACAACTGCAACTGCAACTGCTGCTCATTCTGTTGCCGTTAGTCGCTGTGCTGCTGCTACAGTGACTCTCACTCGTATGCGTACGGTTGCTGCGTCAGCTGCAACTGATGACATTGTCAGACAGCAAGGCGCAGGCAGGACTATAAAAGGACTAACAGGGCTGACAGTCACTCAGCGTCAGTCAGGCTCGGGCTCTTCTGACCAGTCTTCTGCCTGCGTCGGGACGTTGTGCAAATTAAAAGTTTGGCCCACACTTGACACGTGCTTAGAAGTTAGCACCACCCCAAAAACCAACACCACCATACCCAACCACCAGTGACGTAGTCACCACACACGGTTGATTTTTTGGTCCTGCATGTTTGCGGCTTGTGCCAGCGTTCTGTGCTTTTCTTTTTTGCACTTTTTGTCAGGGGATTTTAGGAGCGATGTCAGTGAAATTTATGAGACCACGCCAAACGTCAACTTGCGTGCAGCTGCATAAACTTGTTGCATACTTTGGGGCGCCGCATGGAAAGCATACCAAAGGAATGAATGAGAGAGGGAAGAGAGAGAGAGAGAGAGAGAGAGAGAGAGAGACGCCTCTGCTGACTAAGCGACTGCTAAAATTTATGTTCACGCCGCTAGGTGGCGCCACCAGCAGGCCAAACGGCTACAACTCGCTTTTAGCAATTGTTTGTGTAAAAAGCAAAGTAACTTTAATTAGAGCTACCGTATTTTAGGTATACCAAAATGGATCAAGCTTATAAGTCTTTCGTTTGTTAACATTTATGAGGAAAACTCATTAGAGTTACCATATTTTAGCAGTATCAAGTTAGCTATTAATGCATCTTAGTTGATTTAGCTGTTCTTTCGTTATAGTATTTAAATTAAAATAACTAGTAAAATGATATCGATATAACACATTAACTTTATTTTGATTCTGTTTTGTACCTCTGTTGATACAATACAATAACTGGAAGTTTCCGCAACCAAAAACAAACAAACTATAATAACAATTTAAATAAGATGATCGAAACAAAACTTGAACACGAAGAAACTAAATTAATTTTTGTACTTGATTCATTTTGTAAGAAGAGTACAGCTCTTGTCATTGGAACTGCTGTCCAAGCATTCCCCATCAGCCATGTCGATAGAGTTCACAGGATTAAGAGACTTGGATATGGATGTTGGACGATCTTCTTCATCGCTTTGGCTCATCAACGAATGTTCTGAATTCTCTTCGAGATCCATTTTCTTGTCCTCACCATTATCCCGGCGTTTTCGAGTGTGTTTCTTAACAATACTCCAGTAAACTGTGCGACTTCTTAATGTTTTATATATTTCAGCCATTTATATATATTATTATGATTTTTTTTTTGTAACAAATCGACATGAGTTGTAAAACTAACTTATATTTTCAGAATCTGTTAGCTTTTGAAATACCAATGTAAACTCTGATTGAAAATATACAATAAATACAATGAAAAGTCGTAAAATTTCTTGTTTTATTAAATGGAGACATTTTAATTTAGGTGCATTTAAAAATAATTAAGATATCGATTAAGATATCAATCAAGATATCGCAGCAGAGAGGGAAACTGCTGTAGTAGATTCAGTTATTGCTCAAATATGAAAAGAATTATCAATTGGCAAGGGAAGAGCATAACTGTTATACACTCATGAATCTAGAAAGCGGCTCAACTCGGAGGTTTTCCACTCGAAGTCGAAATATAAGTTTCAAGCTTCGCTTTTGTCTTAAAATGAGGAACAGAAGCCACTTATTTCGCTTCAACTCCATCAAGAATGTATATTTATAGAAATATTTGTTTAAAATTGCATAAATTGCACCTTTGTTTACCTGGCGTTTGTTTCGAATTTGCGAAATGTATTCAAAGTTGTGGCACAGCGTTAATCTTCGTTTATACAGCTTGCCACATTTGTGGGGTAGAAAATGTGCAACAGTTGCATAAAATATTTAGCAACTGCAACTATTTTTAGTTGCTTACATTTTGCAAAGCGCCAAAAACTGAATCAAATATTATTTATGGCTTCTTCCTTTTTTTGCAAGCAACGCAAAACACATTTTTTGTTAGGCAAAGTTCCACACATGGAATTGCATAATTTGGAGGTGTAATTTGAAAAACCAACTGGCGGCCTTTTAAGCCAACAGAACGGGGGGCGGCGAAGGGAGTTGGCTCTTAGGTATGGGGCTTAGACAGGCCGCTGGATAGGGGGCGGGGGGGGGGGGGGGCTTGGATGTAGGGGATGTGTTGTGGCACTTAACCCGCTTGTAGGCTTACATTTCTTTTTGTTGTCCTCGCAATGCGTTGCTCTTTTTTAAGCGCATGTTGAGCGTGAATGTGAATGTGGATACCCTGTATATTGTATGCTGTACATATACGAGGAGTATATGCGTCAGGAGCTGGGAAGGTTTTTTAATTTCAATCATTCAAATGAGCAAAATGTAAATACAAAACAAACAATAAGTTGCAACAATCATCAAATTGAAAATCTGCTTGAGTTTTAACAAAGTTCAGAGTGTTTTGACAATGAAATCTTTTAGTTTAAAATATAAGTACATTTGAGATGGCAATGGAGTACAGAGTATCTCGCATTCGAGCACTTTTGTTGGGGGCAGGTTTACTTAGTTTTTAGAGTCTTTTTTTGCTGGCCCTGTTAGGGTTTTTAGTTGTCAACAAAAATATCACTTGTTTGTAGAAAAATCTCAGCCACTGGGTGGATACATACTAAGTGTTGTATCTGTATTCTGTATCTGTGTGTGTGTGAGGTGGATGAATGCGCCCATCCATCTGTTTGGTGTCATTCACGATAAAGAGTCAGAGACAAAGCAACGGTTGCGTTTGCCTGCAAACAAAAATAGCAAACGCGTGCGGAATTGAGCAATTTTTATGAATAGCAATAGCCAGAGTGGTGTGGGAGTTGGAGTGGGAGTTGGAGCTGGAGCTGGAGCTGGAGTTGGGGAACGCTGGGGTCGCCTGCCTCATCCCTTGCCGCAACTGGAGGCAGCTAGTGTGGCCAGGCCCGTTAGTTCATCTGTCAAGCCCTCAACTGGGGGGTGCTTGACAGTTTGACGCCCCGTAATTCATGGCATGATGAACGCCAGCTCTAAAACCCTTTCTTTTTTTAGCCATATTTTGTTGCTGTTGCTCTTGTTGTCGTTGTTGTCGTTGTTGTTGGTCCTGTG
This sequence comes from Drosophila macrospina, assembly GCA_035042075.1. Classification (NCBI taxonomy): domain Eukaryota; kingdom Metazoa; phylum Arthropoda; class Insecta; order Diptera; family Drosophilidae; genus Drosophila; species Drosophila macrospina. The sequence continues at coordinate 755,007 of JAWNLW010000277.1, read as the reverse complement.
ATGACATTTTACTTGTGACAAAGAGTGCCTAGAGCATATGTTAGCATTTAACATGGGTCTATTTCTATCTCTCTGACATTTTTTTCCGCGCTCCGCCAGCAACAAATTAAATTAAACATATTAAAAATGTTGCTAATTTCATTTCGCTGGCACATCAAATTCAATTTTGTCAAATGAGCCGCACCAGAGCAACGGGCTGCCAGATATACGGCGAGTAATGGCAAAAGGGTTTTGGCTGCTCATAATTTATTACCTGCAGTTGGCCAACTTAATTATGCGCTTAACGCAATTATCCCAGGCGAAAAATCGAAGCACAAATTGTGCAAATGCCAATCGCAGCGCAGAGTAAGTTACCAATTTCAGAATTCCACGCAGACACGTTTGAATACTCCGCTTTTCACACTGCAGTTCAAAAATTTGGGATTATTAAACTGTTTCGGTTCGTTTTCAACTTACTTTGCAATTGCTTTACTTAATGTGCTTAAGGTTTCAACAGAAGTTGTTTTTTTAAGCATTTATAATTATATTATATTGTTCAATTTGTTTCTGTTTTTATATTAATAATACTTTATATGTTTTATTTAGATAATATTTCTATTTTTGTTTATTTATTTCTTATTTTGCCAGTTTCCAATTTCAATTTCCATTGCTTCTGACTGCCGCTTAAAGTTTCTCTGTTAGTTTATTATCTGAGCTGCAATTCTATTTGATGTCATGTGTTATATATAGATTTGTAATTGATTGTCTCTTTCAAAAGGGTTTTCATGTATTCATTTTCTAAAATAGACTTTTCTTTAAATTTGATTGTTCGTTTCTTTATATTGCTTAATTAACAATTATTACTAACTACTCTAAAGAATGTTTCGATTCCTGTTCTTCTTGTGAACTGGAATACCCGCTTAAAAGGTATGCCAAAATAAAGTGCAGTCAAGTCAGACGGCGCGTCGTTGGCGCTTTGCAAAATTTGCTGGCCATTCATAAAAGCTGATAATTGAGTCGACGGTGGCGCCGACTGCGACGACGCGGCGACTGCGACGCTCAGCGTTGACCGCAGCGCGCAATTTTTATTCAGCTGCGTAATGGCTGCGTCGACAACTGTCCCGAATCCCATTTTCCGATTGCCGTCATCCCGAATGCTCGCTCGCACTCGCACTCGCCCTCGCACTCCCTCACCCCGCTGCAGATACAGCGGCCCATCCCTTTGCCCGATACCAGCTGCGAGTTGAACTAATTTAATTAATTGAATTCATTTGGTGACTCTGCCAGCAACCAAAACTCACCGGCTCATGTATCAGCGTGTGTGTGTGTGTGTGTGTGTATATGTATAACACCAAATTAACGGTGCAATTGCCGCCTACCGCACTAACCCAACCATTCTCCATATCCAGTCCAATTGTATTCCGCGTGAAAGAGTGCATTTTTGGTTTCGGCTTTTGAGGTTGCCACGGTTTTTTTGCAGCAGAGCACAGCAGACAAGGCAGCATCAGGTAACATCTGGCAACACCAGCAGCTGCCATCTGCGGCTGTAGACAGTTCTTCAAAGCCCGTCAATCGCTGTGGCCAGCGTGGCTGTCGTGTGAACTGATGCGAACTATTTGCATTCAGCATTTAGTTAAAACCAATCATGACTTGTTAATAAAGATATCTCTGCAAGCGTTTAAACTAAGTTAACTATCTTTTGTATATTTGTAAAATAATAAATGTTGATTAAGAAAAGAGAATTGCATTCAATTTGCTTTGCACTTTCTCATTCTTTCTACATTAATGTTGCGTTTAATCCAGTTAGAAGTCAACAAAGCCAGCCTTCCAATTGCTCACACTCACACTGAATCCTGTTTGATCGAATTATGATAGTTTAAAGTCCATGAATACATTTTCGCAAGGACTTACACTGTTTAACATCACATCACAGCCACTGACGAGTCGTGAAGTCTGTCCGAATAAGTTGCGCCTTCATTCGAAATTGAAAATAATTGCAATCAATGACCAGACAGGAGTCGATGGCTTTGCGGCCTTTTCAAATTAGCGATTCGCTGCCTGCAATTCACATTATGCGTTTCGCGAATTACATTTTGCCCCTCCCTCCCCCCACCCATCAGCAACCCCGACCGACTACCGAATGCTTACACTGTTTAAAGAATTTTCACTTTTATGGCTTTAAATTGAGTTGGTTTTTTAACGTTTTTTTTCGGGTATGCATTGAACCATTAAACTTTTCATGGGACCGCAAACAAATTGCACAAATAAAGTTCAAACTTCTTGGTTTGTTGTGTCGGCAGATACCCTGGATATGGAAGTTGTGTGTTGCGAGGCAACTAATTAGTTTGATTTGCGATTGCTGGGTATCTCGCAGTTAAGCCTAATTAGAGTCGTTTGGAGCAATTGAATTGTAATTTTGTTGCATTTTGCAGCATCTGCAACTGGGCTCACAGTTTTAATTATCATATTCCCCCAACGTCAACTTGATTAAAATTCAATGCGCAAATTGATGGCATTGTTCTAAGCATTGATGAGGCGAGTCGGATGGGGCTGCGATGATGGCAGGATGGCAGGATGCGCGAATGGCAGCATGGCAGGATGGCAGGATACGAGAATTGGCAGAACTACAGCTGGCGGCAATCAGCACACCGTGGGCCATGATGATATCCAACCGGTGCCATGTCGATGTCCCTAACCGTGGCCGTATCCCTGTCCATGTCCCTGTCCATGTCCCTGTCTCGGTCCCTGTTTCTGTCCCTGTCTCTGTCTCTGCTGGCGTATCATGTCTGTGTCCTTGCTGTCAATGGGAATGCAACTGGCAGCCAATGCCAGCTCAATTTCAGTTTCAGCTAAAATGATTTCAATGGCCAGGCAACAACAAAAGCAGCCGCCGCGGAAATGTTGTCAATTATGCGTGTGCGTTTGCCAATACTTCCCCTCTATCTCTATCTTCCCCCTCCCCATCCCCCCAACACACACACACACACCCACACACACACGCACACCACATATCAACAGCTCATGTTCCTACTTTTGGTGCTGCTCCTGGTACGACATGTGCCGGATGCGCTGGCTCATGTCGAATGGCTCACTCAGACAGAGAGATAGAGAGAGATAGAGAGAGAGAGAGAGGAGAGATTCAGCGAGAACTGTCAGCCCCAATTGACTGCAACTGCTTTTCAGCTGTCAAAAGGCGAACAAAGAAACACACAGCTGCATGTTTTGGCCCAGTTAATGGCTGTTTATGCTTGTTCAATTACAGAATATGCTATCTGAAACTCATTAAAAACAAAAAGAAAAAACATAAAAGCAATTGAATTAAATGAAATTGTCTCTGATTTCAGCCCAGTTAAGAGTGTTTCAATATAGAGCCATTAATCAACGGTTAAACAAATTCTAAATCCAATATTTTATTGATTTTCAACAGCAGCGGATTGCATTTGCCAAGTGGCGCAGTCTCCTTGATTCACCTCCAGCTCTTTGCGAATCTTTAATTCTTGTAATGAGCTTTGTGTTTCTGGCTTTGTGGCAGTGTCAAAGTCTGGCTTTTGGTCCTTTGACATGGGCTTGAGTCCTTTTGGCTTTTGTAAGCTAAAATTTGCATTTTTGTGTATGTGCCACCGCAGTTTAAATCGCAATTGCAATCGGAATGGCAATGCGAATCGGATTGGGGATGGGGATGGGAATGGGAATTGAAAATGGAGAATCGGAGAATCGGAGAATCTGTACGGGAATCCTTAACCAACTGCTTGGCATGTAAACATTGTAGCCGCTGCTTGTGCGGCTGCCGCTTCGAGTTCGCAATTTATGAAGTTGCAGCCGTAATGCGCTTTTAACCTGCAGCAACGAATGCTCAGGAGACGCCACAGCCGGTGGCACTTATTATGCTGGGCACGTGGGCCAAAACTAAACAGAGCTACACACACACACGCACACATACCAGGGGCATAAATAGCACACACACACGAACGTAGATAAAGGGAGAGGGCAAGGAGTCTGAGGTTTGGGGAGGCAAAACAACATAAAATGTTACACGAGCTCTGCATGTGCCGTGCACAATAAATACGCGAAGGAGGAACCGAGACAAGGCAAAGGGTGCTGTCAAATAGCATGGTCAAGTAGTTGGCGCTGTTTAAAATTTCGGAGGCACACACCCACACACCCACACACACTCAGACACGCACACACGCACAGACAAAAGCTGCACATAAATAACAAACATGCGTTGCCCTGTTTGTGTAGGCCAGCGCTCTAGGGAAGGGGGATATTGAGGGGATACTCTGGTGGCTGAAAGTCGGACAAACTAAAAGCCATAGAGTTCAAGTCCAATGCTACTCAGTGGGCGGGAGCGCCTCTCATTGGCACAATTAAAATAAACCAAAAAGACGACCAAACCGAAACAAAACAAACTGAGGCGTGAAAGTGTTGCGCCTGAAAGTATGCACAAATATTTTGACAAAAGCAAATGTTTATCAACTTTATGCTCTTTGGCCTTTGCATGCGATCAAGGGAGACACACACATAGACATAGAGCAGCAAGCAGGGCGCAGAGTGACAGGCCAGGCAGCAGGGAGCGAGGGGAGGAGTGCCCTGCTCTAGAGTGCAGGGTGAAGGCAGAGAGTTAGAAAGTCAAAGTCAAAGTTGTTTGTTTGTTTGCAGCCTTTGCTGTTGCATTCAGTCGCACAAATGGGGCATATTGATTCATGCAAGCAATTGGATTTTAATTGTACAGATTAGGCATGGATACTAAAAGATTATATTAATATAATTATTAAAATAGATATAAAAAATAAACACCATTCCAAAGAATTTGCATGTGTTTTAAATTATTTAAACTTTATTAATCCAGTTTCTTTAAATAGAATAATTTACATAAGTTTAATTTAAGTTACATTAATTACTAGTATTTACTATGTATGTAATTTATTTAAAATTAATGTGATTTAACACACAATAACATAATAAATAGACATTTTTTTAAATATTTATATTAATTTCTATATATAATGAAAAACTAATTGCAATTACCAAATTAATGCGTTATTTCATAATTCATATTTAATAACTAAACTGTTTTTAATGCTTAAATATATTTAGCTACTAAAATTACATAGTTTACTATTTGTTCATTAAAATATATTCAAACTTCTACATAAAATTGTTAAATTGCCTATTAAAGTATTTAATTAATTGTTTAATTTATGTAAAATATTTTTCCATTGCATTTCAAATATGTCTGTGAGTATTTAATATTATTCATTATATAATTATATATTTCGCATTGCATTTATTTTATATTATTCATTATACAATGGTATTTCAAATTGTTAGCTTGTGCTTTAACTTACATTTACATTTCGGGGGGCAGAGTATTCGGCAATTATTGTGGCCAAGAGTGCAGCTCTCTGCTGCTGGCTGCTGCTGTTTTTCCGACCAGTATTGAGTGAAGTGCAAGGCACACGCTTGGACGAGTGTGCAAAAACCCAATAACCCAAAGCTCAAGGTGACAATGATGAAGATGACGACAACGACGATGGGGAGGACGAGGTTAAGGATGAGCATGTTGTGAAGAAGGATGCAAGGGACAGTCACTCACTCAGTCACTCAGTCAGTCACTCAGTCAGTCTGCCAGTCAGGCGCAGACATGCATAGCTGTGTGTGTGTGTGTGTGTGTGCTCGCATGTGTCTGAGTGTGTGCGTTGCTTGTTTGTTTACCCTTGTTGTTGCTGTTGTTGCCTTATTATATTTCAGAAGTAGACGAATGCGGCACAAAGCGTTTGCTGGCGCCTTTTCATTGTTGGACAATGGGACAGTGTGGCTCGAGGGGGCAGAGGGAGTGAGGCTGGCAGAGAAAGCTATTCATTTTTGATACAGTTGCTTGTTTGTTTGCCAACCCCCTTTGGCGGCAAGTGCATAAGCTCAGGTTGTCGTTGTTCTTGTTAACCTTTTTATTCAACTTTTTGCTTTTTTTGTACTGTTTCGAGGTCACCTTATGCTCACATGGCCGCATGCAGTTGAATAAATTTGTACAATGTCACGGCAATTATGTAAAACAGCGCCATTAGTGCAAAGATTTTCACCTCGAGCGATTTTACCTGACACGGACGGATGGACAGGGACCCGGACATGGACCCTTGGCTGACTAACAGACTGACTGACTGACTGACTGACTGAATGACTGAGAGACTGAGTGAGTGAGACGTGGCTGCATTTGTAGAAATTTATGAGGCATGATGTTGCCGCTTGCCGAGTTGCCTGCAACGCAAGGACAATGCAAATGTGTGTGCACATGTGAATCTGCCTTTGCGTGTGTGTGTGTGTGTGTTTGTATATGTTGATGATGTTGCCATAGCCGTTGAAGCTGTGATGTTGGTGAATTATTTATGCCAAGCTTGACATTTACTTAGGCAACATTGTCGTCCAACAAGCAACATGCAGCGTGCAACGTGCAGCGTGCAGCGTGCAACGCAATTTACTGTTGAATATATATTTTTTAGTGCATACTTTATGTCGCATTTAGTATTTATTAATTGCAACAGGCCTGGTGTGAAATGAAATATATACGACTTCATAGATTCATTTTGCAACCATCTATATCGGATTTTCATAATGGCTGCAAGTCAGCTCAGGCTGGAGCCTACGGCAGCCGACGGGAGCCGTCGGGAGCCGCAATTGTTAAATTCATTTTAAATATTCATAATTCAATTTTGAGTTCGTTTTTCTTACAAGTTTTGTGGGCGGCCAGTCAACGCTGTGAGCTCTTCTTCATCTTCTACATTTTGTGGCAGTTATTGCTGTTGTTGTTGTTGTTGTTGCCGCTGTTGCAACTTGCAAGTTGTGTTGTGCTCCACTTGGTTTATGTTATTAATGAGCAAAAGTCGAAATGCATTCAGTAGACAGCTGAAAAGAGAAGGAAAGAAACAGCACAAAGAGATGAGATAGCAATACGCGAACAGTAGTTAAGAAGTGCCCCAGGAGTGGTTTAATAGATAGATAAATGGGTTATATATATATGTATATATATTTAACTGAGAGTAGCTAGCGATTGCTGACAATTCCTCAAGCTACAGGCATGATTAAAAAATGAACTACAAAATATTAGACTATCTTAGAAACAAAGTTATCTTGGATTAGTATGAAAGCAAAAGGGTTTAAACTGAAAGTTGCATTTCTCAACTGCTGCCTGTGCCAGCTACTTCAATATTTAACCACAGCTACAGGACTTTGGCCTGCTTCTTGTAGCTGAGTCCAGTTCAGGCCGCGGGCCTGCAACTTGCAACAGTAGCGCGCGTTTGTTAAATGCAACGAAAACAAAGCAAAGTAATAATTTCCAAAGTTCTGACGTTACTTCCACTATCTGCAAAACATGCTGCAACATCCTATCCCCCATTCCACCCCCTCTCCCCTTATTTCCTGATCCCCTGCTTTTCGTTCACTGATGCACTTAAATATGTATACTGTATTTTTAATATGGCCGCGTGGCCATTACTTTGCGCTAAATAAAGAAAAGAAAATATGGAAAATTGAAAGGCCGACAGTAGACTAAGAAATTAAATAATACTTTGCTTGCATCTCTCGCAGCTATGGAAAAATGAAGGAATAAAAACGAGCGAAGAAAACTTGAAACTTGAAATGATTTTGTCGTTTGCCAAAGCGAACTTTGACTTTGCCAAAGAGCAGCAGCTTCTTTGGGCTTTAGATTCCGAATCGGATTCATACATGAGCTCAGCAGGAGCTGTTAGAGATGCTGATGCTTAAGCCTTTAGCTGTCAGACGGAGCTGGGCAAATAATAATAATAAGCATAATAATGCATGACTCAGTTTCAAATTTCACAGTTTTTTTTCTTCTCAATCTCTTCTTTTATTGCGATAAAGTCGCACAAAAGCCGCGCGGGTATCTAAATAAATAGCTCAGCGATTTTACATTCTGCTCAACGGCTCAGTGAAGTTTCTCCAAGTTGTAGCGAGCGAATGCTTCAAAAGTAAAGAGTGTATCTGTATCTATGAACTGGCAGTTGTTAGTTGACTACCTTCAGGTAGATCTTCGGCTTGAGCTGCGTCGCTTCTTTGGCAGCGTCGGCTGCTTGGGGGATTTATGTTGTGAAAAGTGAAACATAAGCACACTGGATTGCAGCGACTTTAGTAAGCCAACAACAACAGCAACGGCACATACTTATATACCATACATACGTATATCTAGATACTATCTACTTGTATAAAGGCAACGACACGTGCCATTTCATGAAGCAGCAGCATAAGCGCATAGCGGAATCACCCCAACCACATGGCCCCAATCCTCAAGACCAGATAGCTAACAGATAGGTAGCAGATATATGAAGTTGAAATGAGTTCAAAAATGTTTATATCCGTTGCAATTGCCGGCAGGGAGAGCGCTGGATCATAAATCGCAAAAAAATGCGCTGGCAAATATTGCGGAAAGTGCGCAAAAATAAGTAAGAAATCGACAATAAGCACAGGAAATAAGCAGAGCACTTGAGCATATAAATAAAAGTATATATGCTACTATATTCTCGTTGCTCACACATACACAAATACCCACACACACACACGCTTTCTTTATTGTGGTGCGCTCACCTGAGCAGTCTGTGCTGTCAGGCCTGCCGTTGATCTAAGGCTTTTGTGGGTAAACAACTGATTCATCTGTTTAAACACAGACCAACTACATTTTTAATTGACTTCGAAATTAGTTTTGCTTCGCATGATACACAAATACAACAGTACAAATAAAAATACAGCAAATCAAAACTGTTGCATACTTTTAGGGCTGCCTTAAAAAAGATGGAAAAGTGCTGCGACGGTTGCACAATAAGTTGAGCTAAATTTTAGAAGTTCATGGTAATGTTACAATTATTAATGAGTACTTGCGTATTTTTTTGTAGTAGGTAACAATTAAATTTAATGTTAATGTTACGTGAAACCTTTCGACTGACCCTCGCACACACTCAAATGCACAACAAATGTAATCAAAATACAACTAAACACAAAAGCAAATAACATTTAAACTTTTCTTTCTTTTTTTATAAGCGACGGTGAGGGAAATTGGAAATGGGAATGGAAATGGAACTGTGGCAAGGTTTCGCTTACGTGCCACAAATGCAGCGAATTGGAAAACGTGTGCGGCCATTTGTCTATGTTCTGGATACTGGATACTGAATGCTGGAACTCTGAATAGTTATGAAAGTTAAATTTGATATTTGTGCCAACGGATTACACATAATTATGAACTTGAGGTGCCAAGTTGAACCACAGTTTTCGGTGGTGCTTTTGAGTGGGGAATTGCTTTGAAATCTAAACAAGTCAATTGTGCAACTCATGTGTGGCTATTACATTGTTTGCAACTTATGATTTGTTTCAATTGTTGGTAATTAACATTTTGCAAGGCAAACTTCTCTCTCTAATAAACAATAATAAAACATTTTAATTGCTTTCATTCTATAAAAAATACACAATAATTCTCTCATAATTGAGAGACTCTATTTTGATGCTGATACTCTACTCCAGCTCGCTGCTCATTCAAATCTCTTAGTCCAAGACTGCTGATAACTGGGTATTATCATTTTTGCTCCGTTTGTTTTTGATCGCAATTGATCTGAAATCAGTGTTTGTTAAGACCCAGCAGCGTGCGCAACATCAGAATGCAAAATCGTTCATTAATTATTTTAATAGCATGGTTCCATCTATATGCTATGCCAACCACGACCGCCTCAGAACAGCTCGTAAATCATATGGTGAGTTCTTGAATAATGTTATCAGTTGGCTCAATTTGGAAAGCTGAATTCATCTAAAAAGCCTTCTGTAAGAGCTTTACTGTAAAAATAGAATCGATTATATACAAAATGATATGAGTAAAATCATGAAATGAAATAATCGGACATAATTTTACTATTTTAAGTTCTATTTGCTTAATTTTCTTGAAATAGAACTGTGCATTATCCAAACAAATGGAAAATCAATGTGCTGGACCTATGCTGGACATAGTTCAGCAATGTCACCAGAAGGATGCGAAGATCGCAGATCTTCTGGAACAAGTGGTGGAGCTAAAGCTGCAGTTGTCAGTCTACAAAGAAAAGGAATCCAAGAACAAGGAGCTGCTCGAAATGGCAGCAAATATAGCTGCTATAAAGGAACAGCTTTTCAATAACCAACATCAAAATCAGATTGAGCAACAGTTGACAAAAATGACATCGGATAAAGTATTGAAAGTGGCATCTAGCAGCTGCATATCCTCGGGCAGCTCATCCAATGTTCAAAGGATCAAAGTTCCTGGCATGAAAGCGTTTCCAGTACCGTGCAATGGACATATTGTTGGACCCGGTTGGACACTTATTCAGCAGCGCTTGAATGGAGACATTAGCTTTTACCGTGATTGGGATGCCTATAGGGAGGGTTTCGGAAATTTCAAAAATGAGTTCTTTATAGGCCTAAAGAAGCTACACCACATGCTAGGCAGTCAACCCCATGAGTTATATGTTAGGATGGAACATATTAATGGAACATTTAATTATGCACTTTACGACAACTTTATGGTGGGCGATGAGAGCTCTCAATTCAAGCTATTATCTCTGGGTACGCACTCTGGAAATTCCTCAGATGCATTGCGTAGAAACGTGGGCATGCAGTTCACCACCTACGATCGCGACAATGACCTGCATACGCATGAAAATTGTGCTCGAATTTATAAAGATGCCTGGTGGCACGCTGCGTGCTCGGATAGGTTTGTGTATGGATTGAAGATTAATATCTAACTTCATTGATTATTTTACTTCTCAGCTCCCTAAATGGAATATATGGTAATGACAACACTTGCATGCATTGGTATTTCCCGAGCATATTCAGCCATTTAGACTGCCTTAAAACAGTTCAGATGCTCATAAGACCGAAAGCTGTTTAATAATAATAACAATAATAATGCTTAATAATTTAAACTTGCAATATTTTACACAAAAATAAAATGATGTAAATATATTCGTCTTTTTTTTTGCGATAATTAAACAAATACCCCATCAAAATCCTTTTAATTCAGTCTAATAATTCAATTCTTAATAATTATGGCGCGTTGCCAGAGCGCCTCGTTTGTCGTTAAGGAGATGCCATCTAGTGTATAAAAATGTAACTATCAAAGTGAGTAACTGAGATCATTTTGCATTGCAGCTTAAAAGTATGCAACGATTTAAATTACCTTTTAATATAAATTTTTGTAACTTATCAGATTGACTGCTTAATAAGCAGCATTAATTAAGCAGTTGATTTTAATTTACAATAATAGTTTATGGGTGCGGGGCATCTCGTAGCCAATCCATTCGATCCATTGTATAATTTTGCTTATCGTCCACCTTAAATATCAAATTTCATTTATGAGCAATTTTCATTTGAACTCAGCTGATGATAAACTCTCTTCTTCGTTCCTTCTCCCATCTTACAGCTGGGGAAAAACCATCAGCCCATTTTCGTTAATTTTTTGCTAGAGCATTTTTTAATTTCCCAGCATCGTTGTCGGCAATGCATTTTGGCCAACCAGTTGCCCAGTTTTGGGCCGTTGGCCCGTTAGCCCGTTAGCCCGTTAGCCCGTTAGCCCATTGGCCCCTTTTGCTTGGTGTTTCGTCGGTAGCAGGTTTAGTAACAGTTCTAAACAGGGCAACGGTCCAAGTGGTAACGTTAGGTGAAGCTGGGGCAGGATGAGCTGGAGCTGGGTCTGGTTCTGGAGCGGTTGCCGGAGCAAGAGCTGAAGCTGGAGCATCGGCAGCAAGAAATGCGGTTACAGTGTCCAAAGGCCGCCCTGGAATGCCATAAATAACGTTGTCGGCAAAGCAAGTCCAAAGTCCGAGGCGGGCGCCAGAGATCGTTGGGTGTTGGTTGCATGGGATGCCACTGAACCGCTACCCCATCTCCTCACCGCCGTTGCAATGTGCAACGGATAGCGGCACGCTGCGTTACGTTTTTGGCTCTAAATTAAATTTTTGCCAACGCCAAAGAAGCTGCAAAATTTTTGTGCTGCGCATTGCACTGATGCGGCGGAAGCTAAGAGCCATTAGCAGTGCTCCCCAGTTCCCTAGTTGCTGTCCTGCTCCTCCTCCCGATGCTACTCCTGTTCCTGTACAGATCCTGTAACTATTTCTCTAGTGCTCGATTTGCTTTGTGGCCACGGCTCATTATGGCAATGTGTGCGTGTGTGTGCGTGTGTGTGCGTGCAATATATATGTGTGTGTGTGTGTGTGCAATTAGTAGCGCTTTTTAGTGTCTTTGCACCCTGGCAAATATCCAAAGGGCAAGTGATATGAGCTATCAGAGGACTCATTGAAATTTCCGTAGTATCCATAAGAGTCAGAGACAGAGGCAGGGGCAGACTTCTTGATGTTGCCACATAATTCTACAGGCAATGGCTAGACAACTGGACAGCTGGACAACTGGACAAGTGGACAACTGAACAGTTGGACTGACAGATAGCTTGACATGGCCATAAACTGTTGGACATGACAAGTTGGTGTGATATTTGCGACAACTTGTTTCTCACTCTTTCCGCTTCTTTAGGTTCTTCTCTTTTTTCTCTTCTCTTCTCTTCTGTTCTCTCTGGCTTCTCTTGGCATTGTGCTTTGACAAAAAGCCGCACGTTATCCATGCTAAGTGCAAAAGTGGATTGCAGCCAGGCTGCTGCTGCTACAACAGATATAAAACTAGAAAAAAAAATTAAATATATGGTAGCCAGACAAGGATACTTGCAAATGATCAGAGAGCTAGGCGCCAGGTAGAGTTACGCGATGCTTGCAACAAGGCAACAAACCAGCAAGCCAGCTAGGCAACAATGGGGAGGCATATAAATGATGCTCGCGGCACTGCCGTGGAGTGCATAACGTGGTAGCCAACATTATTAAATAGTTGAGCAGCAGCTACAAACAACTCTCTGTCTGGGCAACTAAGCCAGGAGAGGGGCAATGCGAATGAGAATGCGAAAGAGAGAGAAGGAGCAGGAGAAGGAGTGAAAGCCGAGGCGCAGTAAGTACCATAAAAATGTTCAAAATACACGTAAAACGTACAGCGGGTAGCTTAGACAACGGCAGGTTGACAAAGAGCGACAGAGCGACAGAGAGACAGAGAGAGTGAGAGGGTAAGAGGGAAAGGTGATGGGTTAATGTGCAACTTGACTGAGTTATGTTGTGTCAAGGCAGTCATGATGTGACCGCTAAGAAAGTGCCAAGTGTCACAGGTTCAGCACTAGAGTATGATTGAAATGGAATGTAACCTTCATTGTGAATGGGACTCTGTGGGTAGCGCTGGATAACCCTGAGTATACAAATGTCCATAGAGGATTTGAAGGTAACTGACCGATAATGAGAGCTGCCTTAGCTTTCTTTCTTAGCTCACTCATTTTGGCTGTTTAAAAGAAAGACTGACAGGCATTAAAAATTTAGTCATTATGGAGGAGTTATAAACTGCGATAAATTAAGCTGAAAGATTTGATACATTTTTGTGTGTTGCCATTAATTATTGCAGCTTGTCGGAGCTGTGGAAACCTGAGTGGATCTCAATGGAGTTGTCGCCGATGCAAATGGAAATGGAAATGGAATATGTTTAAGAAGCATATGAATAGAACTTCCTCTTGTGCTGCATTGTTTGGACTAAGTACATCATTTGGTCTGAAAATAGACCCAAGCAATAGGCCAGAATCAGACTTATCAAGCGCACGTAACCGGGCAACAGTATCAAGAGCGTGCCCCTGCCCCCACCCCTGCCACACTACGCATTTCGCATCCAAAGAAAAAAAAAAACAATGAAATTGAATTTAGAGTAAGGTACCAGGCACGTACTCCTAGATATGGCCGGCAAACTTTTTTTTTCACAAATTATTTTTGAAGAAAACTTTTGCTGCGAAAGTTTACTGCATAATAAAGAATGAGCAAACGAACGAATGAGTGAGCGAGCAAGGGAGCGACAGAGAGCGAGAGTGTTAGAGAATAAGAGAATAAATGCCAAAGCAAAGGCGACAAGCAGCGCAAAAGCACAAAGGAAATGCTCTCCCCTCCCCTCCCCCACACCGTTCTGCATTTGGCTTTGAAATGGCAGCGCAAATCAAAATTCTGTGTATGATACACAAGGTGGGGGAACGAGGTGGGTTGGCGCATGGCGCATGGCGGATGGGGGATGGGGTATGGAGTGATAGCACGATGGACAAACTTTAAAGAATTTAAGTCTGCTAGTCCCCGGCTAATTGGCTGCAATGGGGATGACGCAGCGTAAGCGTAATGTTCGACGACAAATCAAGCATACGCCACGTAAACGACTTTGCATTTGCGGCTGCTGATTTTGTTTGAATTGCTTGAATCGTCAGCTAAAACAAACAGCGCGAGAGGCATGCAAAGCATTTCGAAAATGAAAGCAGCTACAGCATAAAATAAAAAAAAAACCAATGATGAAACAATAATACAGGATTCCCTGCTCACTCGCTCTTACCCTAACCGAAAGTAAAAATGAAGCATAAATTTTTCACTTATTTGGACTGCCATTGAATTTTCACATCGCTTCATAGAGTCGGCATTGTTGTTGGCCCTACACATACACATGTACACATTGTGTATTTGTATATTCATCACACACATATCACTCATACATATGTATGTGCAAATACATATATATTTAACAAACGGCAAGCGGCGCTATGAAGCCAACGTCTCATATGAATTTTAACATTTTCTGCACAAATGAATGAGTTTTAATTTAAGCATAATTGCTTTTTGTGGGTTTTTTTTTGTTGCCACATTTCTCGTGAATTCTTTTACCCTCCCTCCTGCCGCACACCCGCTGCTGCCCATATATATTATTAACGCTTTTTTATAACTTGCCCGATAGATACAATGGGCATTGTAAACTGTTTGCTTACCCTGTTGCACTTTGTGCGAGTTAAAGCTATCGTCCTTTAGGCTGGCAGACAACTGTTCTATTTCTATATATACATTTATTAACTGTCTTCTGATTACATTCATTTCTCCTATGTTATCAACAGTTTTTCTCTTCCTTTTCATTTCCATTTTATATTTGATACCATTTCAATCGGCATTAACTTGTGCATTTCTCTAAAACTTTATTTATTTATTATAATTGCTCAACAACTTCTCTTCACATATTTTTTTTATTTACTTATAATTAAAATATTTAAAATTGAAAAGCTATTGTTAACTCAACAGCTTCTCTTCAAATTTTTTTATTTACTTATAATTACAATATTTAAAATTAAAAAGCTATTCCAAACTCAATTAATTGTATATTATTATTATATATTATTATATATAATAGCTAAGTCTTTTCTCAATTTCTCTACCAATAGTTACTTTACTTTTTAGTTTATATAAGTTATGTAATTCAATTGGTAAAGTATTCCAATCAAGTAAAGTTGTAGAGTACAAATAATTGAGAAATTCCGAAGTATCTTATGGTCGAGTAGAGTTCGGCTGTTATTGCTGCTGTTGATGTTATTATTGCTTGTGATGGCGAATGTAACGCATGCTTAACAAGGCTCTATGGAGATTAACTTTGACTAGTGGCTTGAAAATTAATAAGAGCATAATTACAGTGCAGCATTAAGGATCGAGAGTTGACGCTTTAAAGCTCCAACTTTTTTAGGGTCAGCTGCAAAACAGAGCTGTGTGGATTGAAATAAATCCTGTTGGAGCAGGAAGGAAGTTGTCCCGCAGACAGAAGACATTTGTCTTGCTGTTTGTTTCGTTGGAGTTGGCTGTTGGCAGGGCTGTTGGCTGTTGGCTGTTGGCTGCTGACTGCTGCTGCCACCGCAGGACGCAATTCCCTGCACGCTCAGGCTAAGCTCGTCGAGCATTCGCTGTGCCATAACCAAAACAATCATCATTTGGACACTTTTAATACTTTGTGTGCTGGGAAGTGGCACTGCTGAAGCCTTTGCCGATCCCGAGGCAACAGCGGTAACAAGTGGCATCAACAGTGACATCCAACAAGCAGCCAACAGCCAACAGCCAACAGCGAATAGCGAATAGCCAGCAGCCATCAGGCGATAGTCGACAGTCGACAGTCGACAGTGGACAGGCGACAAAAGTTGCCACAGTGTCTGTCGTTGCCTAATTTCATGCGACATAAAGTGTCGTCGGACTCGGGCAGTCAAAACTTTGCAAAACTGAAATTCGTTGCGTCTCTCGCGGGATTGAAATTTATGCGTCCTGGGAAGTTTTAAAGGCACACACACATCCACACCCACACACACACACACACACACACACAAGCAATAATCAAAAACTTGGCGAGCTGATTAGTTATTTGGTTGGTCAGGCACTTATGTGTGTGTGTGTGTGTGTCTGTTGCAGCAACATGTGGCAATGTGCAGGCTTGCGTACTCAATGCCAGAGGCTACGATTGGCAGGATTGGTCTTATGCCACAGTTTACAGTTACATAATTACTCGTGCTCGCTTCAAATTATTTGATAACTTTTTGAACATTTTTAATATTTAATAATAACATTTTCTGAACGGGTGTAAGCGACTCTTAAATACTTTGTAATTATTAAATGGGAAGAGCTCAATTATAACTTATTTATTAAATGTTTTCCGCATCATTTAAATAAAAGTGCTTTACTGCGTGATACCCCTTAGTAACTAGTTGAACTGTGTTTCATTCAAGGAAGATCTACAATTTAAATGGAGTTTTCAGCATTTAAAGGCTTTCCCTTGCCAGCGTGCAGCGTTGAGTCTATTTAAGGTAAGCCCCAACTAAGAGGCGTTTGTTAAATGGGCCTTGGCTGGCAAGTTGTAGTTGTAGTTGTAGTTGTAGTTGTAGTTGCACTTGCCCCCTTTGCTGGTTGCCAAACCCTTGCCCATCCTCTCAGCAGTCTCTCGTGCCTTGTGGCACACATTGCAGCGAGTGTTGCTTTATTTTAGAGAATTTAGAAGCAACTGCCTCTCGCTGTGCACTCTGCACACAACTATTTCTTTAGACCCGTCCCGTTCCACAACAACAATACCAAAAAGTTGTTAATTTTTACGTAATGGGAAAAGTTTTTAATCTCTCGTTTTGTTTTCTTTTTTTGCAATCTCTGTTGCTGTTGTTGTTGTTGTTGTTGTTGTTTTGGCACGCATTGAGAGCGCAACAGAGCAAACACAATAAAATCAGGCTTTATGGCAACTCTGGCTAAAACCTCAAAAACAGTAAACCAAATACAGTTTCAGTTACAAAGCTGCAACCGTAACTGCTACACAATTACAACTATATATACAAAACTGCCAAATAACCTCAACTATTTTCAATAAAACAGAAGCAGACAGGACAGCAGCAGCTCACTTAAGAGATACCCTTTACTTCAATGCGTTAATGATGTGAATAAATAACTTATCTTAGATGAAAGTGTCTGCACAATCTGTTGCTTCGAGTTTTGTGTGCCTCAACCTGTTGCATTTACTTTACCAACTCAATTATACCCTATTTAGTTATTTGAAAGCTGTACAGGGTATAGAGTACAGTTTTTAAATGTGTTGCGGGATTCTCGCTTACCGAT